>CM023457.1:36331247-36336247 GCA_013339765.2 Haemaphysalis longicornis | reverse complement strand
GAAAGGCAGAAGGGGTAGTGAAAATGACGCTTTCAACCATGTAGAATACCACCTGTTGCACTTTCAACTGCACAGCCAAAACAAAATTCTCACACAAGGGACGCATTGATAATTTTCACCTTGATAACACTATCAAGAGCAACGAGAACGCAGAATCAGGCAGTGTACAGCGTGAAGTGAAAGTATGTATAGGTTCCTACCAGGAGCATGCTTGTGTGCTTATCACCTGCATACAATAACTTATTTTAAAGTGGTCGAGATGAACTCACTTGATAGTAGGTATTCAGGCGGGCAAAGCTGTGGGGTACGGCATTTTCCAGCGATATGAAAAGATTGTGCGGTTAAAAGAAAATACAAACACGGTTGACAAACACGGGCGGTTGAAAGGAAACACAAAGTTTGTGTTCATGTTCTTGTGACATTTGGGTTTGTTTCCATGTTTTCCTTCAACTGTTCTTGTGTTTTTTACGCTCAGGCTGAGCCCTCCAGTGATTACTAACCAAGTCGTCTAAACGTAAGCATACCAGGTGGCTTCCGCATGTCTGCCGTACGCGCAAATCATTTTTCTCCACTCTCCAATCACGGCAGCTCATTGCAGACGTCCTGTATTTTTCCGTTTGCAATGAAGCGCGGCTTTGTTTTTAGATGCGGAGCGTCTTATGCTCGGGGGTATGTCCCGCGGTGTCGGCGGTGGTCTATTAAGCCTCAATTTGTTGTATACGTTCTTCTTTACATTATGTCTGCCTATAACAATCACTTCTTCATCTCACAACTCACTGCTGACAGGGACCATATAATTCCTTTCTTTGGTGCCAGACCACGGAGTAGAGAAGAAGGCCCTACGGGAAGCGCTTCTATAATTAACCTCTTGGGATACTCTCTGCCGCCTGTCTAAGACACGGTAGCTCGAACTTTCAAATAATACGCTGAGAAAACAAAGAAAAGCCCCCTCGCCTCATAGAGTACCACGTGAAGTACACGGCACAAAAAAAATTAGCAGTGGCTTAGCTCGGCTATGCTAGGATATACGTAGCGTGAGCTAAGGTTCAGCACCCGTACTCCAATTGGATTGAATTTCAACCCAACACAATCCAATTTAATCCAATCCAATCCAAATCAAATGCCATCCATGCCAATTCAATCCAATTTAATCCAATCCAAGCCAATCCGATCCGATCCGATCGAAAGCAATGCAGTGCTTCCCGAGCTTGCGCAGAACAGCCCTTAACGGCACACGCTCAACCGCTCAACCTCGGCCAGTGTAGCTTACGCTACAAAACAAAGCGGTGCTAACAATTCAATACCCGCTATGCAGCAGACGAGCAGCGTCTACCTCAGTGTCCAGTTCTAATTACCTTTTTTGCTCACTCCTGTGACCTTAACTAGGGCTAAATCAATGATCACGGGGCACCGTTTTCAGCTTGTTTTTCTATTTGAACTTCTCTTGCGAAGTCAAGCATGCCATTTTTTTTTCTTCAGCGGGTTTTCGTCCTCTTATAGTAATCGAACTCGGTGTGTCTCAGGCGTGATCTCCGAAGGAATTTCCAGCTTAAACTTCAATTCCTGTCATATGCCTCATATCTAGCTGGCGGGATGTCGTTTGAAAACATGACAAAATAGAATCACCTTTCTAATCTTCTAGCGGCAAAAAGCCGATGTTTACACGTGAACACTGCCACAGTTTTCTGCATTTTAAGCGCAAATGATGGCCGCAGGCTGCGTCGAGATTGAAATTCCCGCTAGGCGAAGGTCAGCAGATAGAGCAAAACGGAAAGGTCGCGTCGAGACGGCTGTGAAACTTTACTGCACGTGACAGGAAATTGCTCCGATGTGCGAAGGTTTGCAGCAGTGCGTTTTATAGAGCATATTAAGGCTTTCATAAAGACGATTACTGTTTGCTTTTTTATGACGTAGTTTGGAGCTAACAGCCGCCGGCACTACAGCCTGAACTAGGGCGTTATGTTTTTCCCGGAATTGATGAAGTCAGACAGGTTTGTCAGCTGGTTTAAATCACGGTGGTGTAAATTCAATCAAGCTGGTTTAAATCCAATCAAGAACACTTCGCGCGAAAATGCGATAATGACAGACGCCGCTCCGTTGTCAAGCATCAATAACAGACGAATATTTTGATTTGAAGTTGCTAAATTATTGCTGAGCGTTCCAGAAATATAAGCACGTAAAACAAACATAACCTTGTCACTGCCTGTTCCGTCCATGCTGTACATTCTATTATGCAGGAGTTTAGGACACCCTGCCTGTACAGCCCCTTAAAATTAGCAAAGTACCTTCCTGTTAACGCTCTTTTTGCTAGAGTACACGCCCACTTTGAGTCATATCAACGAAGAAAAAAAAAGACGCCAAGTGAACAGGGGGGAAGTTGCACTTGTGATTTTGTTGTGGCCGTTGACTCAGAAACGTGTGTTACAGTTTGAGCATGCTAACTACCAAAGTAACAACTAGGGAAGCTGCAAGGTGTATTCTCGTTAATTTATTCATGCTTGGTCTTTAAGTTATAGTAACCGAAAAAAAATACTTAGCCTCACAGAAAACGGGATCACGGGGATATTGAGAGGACACGCATGGGTATTGAAGTGGTACGTAGGAGTCTTTCCAATAATTTGCACTCAAGATAATGTACTGTTTCACGAATAAATTGAGCAAAGAATTTTTGGGTCTGTAAGCACCTCTTCGGGCCTGATTTGAATAAAAGGATTTCTACAACTAACCAATCAAAAACTTCTTACATTACGTATGGTGCTCCTAAACGTCTTTTATCAATGGAGCAAGCAGCACGGCTTCATTGATAAATGATTGATTGATAAATGATTAAATGATAAATTAAATGATTGATAAATGTTAAAGGAGAAGCCCTGCTATTTGTCCCAAACTACGTGCAAGGGACACGTGGTTTTTTAAAGATGTTTATCAAACTACATAACCATCCGCCAAACCACATAGAGTTCTACTAAATAAAGCAAAAATCAAAACCACCTCTCCTTTCGCTTTTATGCCTGAGACTTTCACCCTCTGTGGACGACATTGAAAATGAATTATCACACACCGCAGGCTCCCAAAAGTACAAAGCAAACAGGAGCATCATCTTCGGCAAAGCGTCACATAAAGTGTTTCGAAGTCATCGGGGATTCTTGAGCTGGTTAGTCAAAAACTTTGAAGTGAATATAAAACGCAACTTCTGAGCAATAATGGCCATCTTCATTATTTTGATATCTTCTGCCTGTCCTCTGCATATGTAACATCTCTCTAATGAACATCTAATCGTTCAACGTCGTCGTCCGAATCAATTCTTCGCAACCAACTCGGATAGTTGTAGCCACTTTGTTGCCTCCTGTTGCTTCTTAATATTTCCGCGGAGTCCATCTTACCCCAGCGTACATACCAGCAAGCAAACGTAGAGGCGAGGCTTAGCAGTGGTAGTTATGTTAGCCAGGCATTAGCCTTTGGTTGTATGCACGGGACATCACAGAAAGATTAAGTTGTTTTGCGTACCATCAACCAATCTAAAACGTGCTGTTAACAAACGACTACTCTCACAAGCACTCAGTACCAGGTCATTATGCTCTCTTGCAGAAGCCGTAATGCCGTAAAATAAAGCTGGTACATCTTGAGGTTCTGAACTCAAAAAACTCTTAATTTGATGAGCTTCATGCATTAGGGAGCATTAGATGAATGGAACAGAAGCCATTTCTTCTAACCGATGCTGCGTCGGCACCAACACAACCATTTAAAGAAACAAGCCATAGGTTCCGTGCAAATACATGACTATATCCTGACATTTGATTTATATGGCTTCGCCCACAGCGTGCATGCTTTTAATTCCTCTCACGATGACCTTTTGAAGCCAAACAACTGCGTATACGAGTAGTAAAATCCTTACTGGGTAAAGGAGTACGTTAGAATTCCCTATCTGCGCAAAAATAAAAGTAAATATGCGCTGAACACCATGCGAGTAGAATGCAGGTCATAAAGTATGGCAGTATTTCCGAATCCCTAGAACGTACTCCCGCTGGCACCGTGTAGCTCACTTTCCCTAACGGATAATGAGGAACTAAAACATTAAGTGGTTAATGATTTCAGGATCACAATACACTGTGAATAGATTATAGTATATTATAAAATAAATTATTTAGTGAAAAGAGTAGACATCACGCAAACAATTAGGCCTGTAGTTTCAGACAGCGCTTCCGAAGGAAACAATTTGCTCAACGGAAGGGTGCGATGTTTAAAGTAATATTTATGAACCGAACGAAAAAAACACCTGGCATTTATCTGAGTGTAAGATTGTGGCATTGTAAAAACAAACAAAATCCTGAAAAAAGTGCCCCAAAAAATTATCCTAATGAAACCCGCACACAAGTACATTCCACCAAAAGTGGGCGTAAATGTTTTAAGAGGAGAAACATTAAACTACGCATTTGGCCGTGTTCCACACCATTTATCGACACTCTCTGGGCGTGGTAAGAGCAGAAAGATGGCGACCTAATGTCTTGGACAGCCTGGCTGAAGCATTTGACTTCGGTTCTGTGCACCACAAAAGTTAAGTGGTCATAGCCGTAGTCGCTGTCGAATAAAACCATATTGATGTCCCTGCAGTAGATCTACTGCGCGCGTCTTGAAACCGAGGATGACCTGCCTTAATTCCGTAAGCATAAAAATATTTATTTCCCAACTCCTTGCACGCCAAATGGTGAGCTGAGAACACGACCGGGTACATAAACACGAAATACAATTTGTTTTCGAGCTCAAAGCTGCTGTTTGATTTGTCAACTTGACGGCGCAATCACCATCACTGGAAAAAGAAAAAGCTCGCACTACAAGCAATATTTGGGGGTGTCTGCGCTAGGTTTATACGCAGCTAAACTTGGACAAGAAAAGGTGGATGCGGGACATCGAACGAGATCCGTCCAACAGATTATACATGCGTACTTTATCAAATGAAATCCGAACGGCACAAGACATAAGCCTATCAGACACATGTCCTG
>CM023457.1:35976247-36326247 GCA_013339765.2 Haemaphysalis longicornis | reverse complement strand
TATAAACAAAACCAAGTACAAAAGCTTTTATCCTGACATTCATGCCAGGATTACCGTAATTATCTGATCTCTGCTCCGCTAATGATTAAGCCGTCAGCCGGTGTATGGGCCTCTAGAAATTTTTTAGTGGTGTTTCCATTCTTGCGTTAGCGTTGTTTTGTAAGATATGGTAGACATCGTGTGTAGAACACCGTAGGCCTCACGGCCCCGTTCATGGCTGAAAACAAAGCACAGTGTCACTGCGGCGGAAACCCTTGGATAAATTTGGCTATGCTTAAAGAAGTGCACAACTCTGTTTCGGTTTTCAGCGACCCCCTTCTCAAGTATATAGGCTGCATGAATCTTCAATGGCAACGGAATGTTGAATACGTTTATGAATATTATTCATCGTTACATGCATATGGAGAATAGAGAGTAACGACTAAGTACTTCGACTGTGAAATATATACATTTGATGTCATGTCTCACTGGTTATCAATACATTCTTCAAGTGCTACCAAAAATATCAGGTCGAACAAACTACGCACCCAAAGATGTTTTCGTATCCCACAACAGCAAAGCTTGCACTGCGGGAGCGGTGGTCGAGAGAACGCAAGCCTCAGTACGCGCTACGATTTGGGAGTTCCGTTTTTTAGCGAAATACGAAAACATTTCCTACATAGGTAATTTGTTCGTCTGATATTGTTTGGCACCACTTGCGGCTTTACTTTTATGACAACTCTGCTTTCGTCACATCGGAGGCTTATATTTAAGAGCCGAAGGAGCACAGAAGTTGCACTCGATGGGGTACATGAACGGAACATTGAATAATTTACATGTCTCGCATTGAAGATTGTGTTGGGATTGAAGTTGAGTAATCAATCTAACAGTTATAAGAAGTGCCAAGGTAAATTACCTTGACTATGCAACCAAAATAGCAGTTTCATCTCCACTCCTTTCCGTGGCCACCCACCCTCATGTGGACACGGTGGAACGGGGTGGTAACCGGGTGGAAAAAGGTTGAAGGGGGCCTTCAAGTATTGCCCGAAGCTGGCCTCAGTTCTAAATATGGCACCTTGTCAGAAGGATAGAGGCGGTTTGGAGGCTTTATGATGAACTCACCGCCAGTTTCGCCTGCGGTGAGTTCACCCCTTCATTCGAACTTCGCGACGCTCGCTTGACGCGCCCGCCTCGTGTTTGCATACGCTGACGAAATTTAATATCCGAGTTGCGCCATGTACACCACTGTGCGCGTCCAGACATTTAGCAATCCTTTTTCTTTACCAACAAGTCTAGAAAAATATCTCTATAACGACAAAAATGTAACACTCTGTACGGCACAGAAACGCCTAATAGGCGGCCTGTTTTCGAAACCCTGACCGAGTAAGTTTATTTGCTATTAATTTAATTTATTTAATTCACTTTGAGCAGTCGGCCACTCCCCGGACCACCTTCAGGACAATTCGACGCCAGGTCACTTCAGGTCCCTCCGACAACTTCTGCATGACCACAAAAATAATGCCTTCTGAATACAATTATAATGCCTATGTCCCTCTGGAGAACAGAATATCACGGATAAAGCTTCGATCACCAAGAGAAAAGTAACACTTGATAAGGGGCGTGTTCGCTTAGAAGAGCCCGACAGCCTGTTTTAAGTGTTTCTGTTGTTTCCTGGAAGACGATGTAGATGAAATAAAAAACAATGTGCCGGAGCTTCTCACGCCTACAATATCCAGACGTTGCCCGTCGTTCGCGCCGTCCCATTCAATCTGCTTCTGCGATGGCTTTATTCCCTGCGAAGGAGTGCTACACCTTAGGCGAGAAACGCGCCTTGCTGCATACTTGAGTGGCCAAATTTACCAAGCGCCATCCTCATTTAGCTTGCCTCCACCTACATTTTTCCATTTTGTATCAAGACCAAAAATATTCATAGCAAAAATTTGTTGACGAAAGCTCGTTGTTGTACTTCATTTTTCCACAAGGGGTGTAAAAGGGGCACCCCGCAAGCAGACTCTCTTGGCATCAGGAAAGATAGCTGTGGACGGGAACTTTTCCTAAGTTCATTTCGTACTTCAAAATCTCCGCAAACAAAACTTGCGTCTCATTCCCGCGAAGAAAAGACGCCAGGAATGAATAGTTGGGCTTCGTGATGTAGATTTACAAATTTGTAGGTACTGCTAAGGCTCGGTGGAGCCTTTTCTTCGACGTGTACGTGTGCAATCCTACTTTTAGGGATGCCGCCTCGATAGAATCACCGAACGCACCGAAGTTTGTTCCACTTTTTTAAAACAAAACACAGAAAAAAACGTTCTGACCACTCTTTTTCCAGGTTTCTTTGCCGGCATGACCTGGGGTGGTCTAATAAAATCAAGACCTCGCTGTGCAACGGTTAGAAGAGTCTACAACATAGGCACCGGCTTCCCGGGTTGCCATGCGAAAAAAGGCCGAAAATAACGTTATTGAATTAGCCCAGCGGTTATCCTGGCAGTACTCTCGACTACCACAGACTGGGCTCTTTGTAGCTAGTTTATCTCAGCGTCATCGAGGGACACGATATTCACACCACCAGTAGACTAAGGATAACTTTGGAAACTAACAACAGTACCGCATGTTTCAAAAGAAATACGCAATTACAACTGGCCACGTTTTTCACATGGTATAGCAGGTGCCTTTAATTGGTTTTTCTATCCGAAAATAGGATGTAAATAGTTATTACGTTCCTCAATTATACATGCATTTTGAGTTTATACTTGAGCTATTTGTGGCCGTAAGAGATTTGGAGGCGCGCTGTGCAAATCCACCCGCTCTGTGTTATTCCGTACGCGTCCACTACTACGGCCAGCCTCGGTAGCTTCACATTCCCATCTCGCACCAAGAATTGCTATCTTTACGTTGCTTTCCTTCAGTAAGCCTTCATCTTCTGATCGAATTCGAAGAGTACTTTACTGCAAAGTAACCGGCAGTGGCTAAGACTTTCGCAGCAGGGCACAGATTTAGCTGTACGTAGTAAAAGTTTCCAATTAAAAAAACGGTTTTAATGTTGTGTTATTCTAATCAGCTAAAGCGCGAAATATTACAGGCGTTGAATATAAGCAGGCTTAGTGACGAGTGCATTAGTCAGGCTTCCGTTACTTTATCTGATAATGAAGTGGCTCATCTTGCTTGTTGTTGATACTATGTAGGAGCAAACTTGTTTCCTCTTGTTTATCTCAATTAGTGTTTTGTGTGGCACGGATGGTAGCACATGCGGCGTTTCAATTTTTTATGTATGTATATCTTTTCGCTCAAATAAATTTCAGTTGATAGAGCTCGTCCTGTCTGGTTTCTTTCCATGTGTATTTCGTCAAACCGCGCTGTGTTTACATCATGTAAAATTTCTACAAAGGCAACTTTGCTTCACTGGCGTACACTCTCATGAACAAGCTACCCTATTTCGGTCACCGCGTGGCTCCCATTAAGAAACCTTCACGGCCTCAACTCCGTAACCTGCCGCGAAAAGTTCGGGCTACGTCGTCTGTTAGTGACCTTCTTCGTGCACCTTCCAGAGTTTTGTGATGATACGCGAGTATCAAGAGGAGCGCAAAGTTTGCCATGCGAACTTTCTCTTCCATTTGCATTCTCTAACTGATTCCTAAGTACAGTAATCCGTGGTTAACTAGAAGTCTGAAATTATGCTGAATATTTCGAGCTAAGCGGAGTTTAGCGCGAAGCAAAATGCCGAAACATTTGTGCCCAGGGCACTGAAAAAAGAGTTCGTGCGACTAACAAAAGCTGCACTAATAATAAATAGGGCAAAATACTTCGCAGCAAAACAAATTTTTATTATTCAAGAAAAATTGCGTGATGCTCGCTTGGTTTGCGTTCACGTCTGGTCCCTGAAATGCGTTTTGAAGGTGATCGACGCGTGGGGTCAATCCTTTGTCGTTGCCACTAAAATCTCTGTTGTTACGAAGCAGGCTGAGCACGTTGCTTTTTTCTTCCGTCGCAGGCACTGTTGGAAGCTACTTATCATCTGCATGATCAGCTGCTTCGTCAACAGCTATCTGACGACGTTGGCGTCGGGCAGAATTGACACAACTGGGACGTCTGCCTTGTACCCCACTTACTCTGGGTAAATTTCCCGTTCACGCCCACCTTCAGCGCGTAGGGGGAGCTAAGCTTTGGGATGGACAGCTGATTAACCACTTGCAGCGGACTTTGCCTTTTGTTCTCTCTGTCAGCCTCTAGAGATTTAAAGGTCACCGACAACACGTTTCGCGATGGAAAGTGCAAATATATTGCGCCGATGGGAGGCGAAGGCACGGCAAGAAAAATCTTTGACTTAAACCGATGTTTCGGATGTCCGAGTTCGAGTTATCGATTGATTACTTTGCGTGCTCCTTGGGAAAGGGCGAAAAACAGTTCAATGAATTTCGTTTTATGAGGTGTTTGGAGAAACACCTACTAAGATTACGGGCGCAATTTAAGCGGGGAAGCCAACAAACCCCTTGTTACTCCTCCCTGAATGCAATCCTCGCGGAATGAGTATTGAGTGAAACGGAGATGTTCATCCTGGGTGCAGCAGTCGAACTCCCACTCGTCCTTCCAACAGCGTATAAATGTGTGTCTTCAAGAGCAGGGAAACAATCCCGCCTTAGAAAGAGCAGCAATGGTGCACCCGCCCACCTCGCTATCCACTCTTCTGACATCCTTTGTCGAGAAGAGTGATGTTGTTCTACTGACCTGAGTTTCTTCCCCGAGGTAGTAAGGGGCAGTAAGACCACCATTGCTTCTTACCAGCGTCGTGCCACTGATCAGACATCATCTCCGCTGTAATTACGAGCTAGCAACTACCCGGAAAGTAGACAAGAGGAGGGGCACGATGGTAGCTTCGACGATTTGTCGTGTACATACGTACCTGAGAGGAGCTTTTTACACAGACTTGCACCCTTAGCTTCGCACCACGAAGAAAAAATATATAGGGGAGAAAACGGCCCTTTGAGGCAAGCGCGGTCGAGCGATCAGTTAATGTCACAGTAAATACCAAGCCGGGCGGGAAACTTTGGTATTTGGGAAGGTGAAGGAGAGGGTAGCGGCAGCTGATGGACGAAATGATAGCGGCCGCAATTCGTTCGGTGTCTGCTGAATATGCGTATCGCGGCGGCGGCACAGTCCTTACCCGCGGCAGATGCCGCTAGCTCACCGTGAGACGAGCGCTTGTGACATTGTCCTGCAGCGCTAAGAGGTCTCGTTTCTCCTCCTGTCTTGTTCTTGCTCTGTGCTTCGGACCCATACGACCACGCGTGAACCTCGCTCCCACAAGAAACAACTCCGATACCGACACCAAAGAACCAAACAGGCCAGACAATTCCCAAGAAGTACGTGCTGTCATGCAATTTGTTTGGGCTTTAGTGCTGTTCCATAGCGTAAATTTTTAAAGAGCAGGACAAAATGGTGATAGGACACGAGGATAAGTATACGTTTGCTCATTGCAACGAATCGATCACGACGCCCTCCTTTGAAGGGTGCTTCACAACAAGTACAGTCACGTTGCGGTGAAAGTAGCAATCTGAGGGGGAGTGAGTGAGAGAGCGGAAAACTTTATTGAGGCGAGTTTCGGGAATCAAAACAAATAGCTGGGCCAGTAGGTTGAAGTCTATTTTAACAAGGCTCAAAAATAACCATGAATGAAAATACGGAGGCAAACACAAACAGGGGGCCACTTACAACTAAGTCAAAATTATTTCGAGAAGAATCATGTATACATAGTCTCATCACACGTTGATGCTGGGCATTGTCACATCTACTAAAAACGCTACTTGTTTTTGCGATATTGCAAGAACGACGGGCTTACCCATTTGTCTCCTCATTTTCTGATTGCGTGGGTTTCAGTTACACCCTGGTGCTTTTATCTTTATGCTTATGCAAGCAAGTAGTTGCACCAGTCCTTGCCGTGCATCCGCACTCGTTACAATGACTTGCCAACAGTGAGAGGTTGTCTTGGTTATAATTGGCCCGTTGGTGTTCCTTTAGTCTTACATTGACGCGTCTTCTGGCTAGTCCGATATAACTCGCTCTGCATGATAATCCAATACCGAAACTATCCCTGTGGCGCACCGTACAAGCTAGGACCGATGTTTTGTGCCACCGGCTTCGCTTCACGTTGCGCCCTTTGTTTCTACTTTGTTTTTGATCGCTGGGCATATGTCCCGAAACTTCTACACCACACAAACTTTCACTCGGGCTCAAGAATGTGGCGGCAAGATATGGAGTAATTGTCGTGCTTAAGGCACCAAGGAATTTTGGTTTGATTCCGACCAGGGGAAGCGGTGACCTTTCCGAAGCCTCTGTTTGCGTGCGTTACGCCGCGTGGCTGCGGTGGCTAGAACGTTACCCCAGACGAGCTACGACGACAAGAAGGGAGCATAAAGGATCTGCACTTGAAATATACCAGTTCAGATTACCTGAGAACCTTCGTTTTTGTTACTATCCACCACTCTTTAAGCACCCTCTCGATTACTACGTATGAGATAATTAGTTGTTGAAAGCGGTTCTGTTTGAAAAAAATTAGCAGTGGCTTAGCTCTGCTATGCCAGGATACACGTAGCATGAGCTAAGGTTCAGCAATCTAATCCAATCCAATCCAATCCAATCCAATCCAATCCAATCCAATCCAGTCCAGTCCAGTCCAGTCCAGTCCAGTCCAGTCACTGCTCCTCGTGCATGCTCAGCACGGCTCTCCAGGACCCACGCGAAACAGCTATCAAGCGGCTCCGGCGCAGCGTCAGAGTTGGCCACTGCGCAACGTAGGCGCACAGCTGGAGACGCGCCGGCGCCCCTGTGTCTGCCGCGGCTATAACGCCACTCTGGGATGCGCAGACCGGCAAATGGGCAGACCCAATTCTCCACACATCCGTACTCCAATTGGATTGGATTTCAATACAATCCAAGGTAACCCAATCCACTTCAAATCCAATCCTATTCAATCCAATCCAATTCAACGCTCCTCGGGCTTGCGCAGCACGGCCCTTCAAGGTCCACGCAAAACTGCTCAACCTCGGCCAGTGTAGCTAACGCTACAAAGGAACACTTCCTGGCCGGCTTCGCTCTTTTCCGAGGAGGAAAGATATTTGGCTACAAGAAGGGGAGAGAGTTTATTGTTATACAAAGCTCTCCATGTGAGCCATCCTAACGCCCACAAACGGTATGTAAAACTTTTGCCGCTTAGCGCGGTCATTATCGCCAGTTTTGTCCACGCCTCTACTGACCTGGGCGTTTTATTGATTGATTGTAGGATTTAACGCGCCGACGCAACGCAGGCGATGAGGCGCGCCGTAGTGGAGGGCTCCGTACTAATTTTGACCACCTGGGGTTCTTTAACGTGCGCCGCCTGGGCGTTTTAGGCCAACATTAGCGTTCGCGACGTCGTTTCTTCTAGATTTTCTGGGTGGTGCACCCGCAGCAACTGGCAACAGGCTGCCAGAAGTTATTTCTATAAGCTGTGGAAAAATATGAGAGCCTGTTTCGTGACCTCAAATTACGAAGTGCCCCTTCCCCATAACAGGAAAGTGTGTTAAATATGGTGGGCTGAACGGGTAAAGATATTGCCGTTCTGAACAGCCTATAACGGCACCAGGGCTGTCAGTGAAGCCAGTCTGTCGGCAATGCAACGGCAGAAATTATCACCGCTTTTCTGCTTCCACTGAGGTTTTCAATCACCGGAATCCCTGCTGCCCGTGATCCCGTACGGTGTTCGTCTTGAGAGTTTGAACCATCTAAAATCCCCCAGTTTTCAAATATTTCGCACGCTTGGCAGTCGCTAAAGACGATGAAGGGGTTGGTGTCTGCAAGCACGCGATACATTCGTTAAGAATTTATTAAGCTCAAGACGCCAGCCAGATCTCTTTGTAGTGCACGCCACCTGTGCCGATTGGCACGGCCGACAACCTGAAACATAGATCTGCGCCCATCCCGGCAGATGCGATTTATCATGATCCTGACGCAGGATAAACGGTAAACCCGTCGGTGGACCTGGCCGCGAAATGGTCTGCATTAACAATTGAGTATTTTACCGCCCAGGTTTTTGGTGTCGCTGGCAGTAAGAAGTGATATCGGCAGACGTGTGCCCCTCGGAAATATTTTAACGAAACTTGTGCACATTTGTAGGACAAAAGACTGAAACTGAAGTTGAGGGATGTTTGTCGTTTAGAGAACTCAGACATGAAGAAATTGTGTTCGCACCAAGCTATAAATAACTAGTCAACTAGGGCCGATAAATGTATGTCTCAGCTTTCTACCTTTTTTTTTACGCCAGGCGCAGAAAAGTAATATGCAAGATTAATATTGACGCTCAAGCCATGGTGGCCGGCTGTGGTGCTTGAACAGGCAAAGAATGGCTGACGGTTTAATAGCGCCAACCATAGAATATTGTGCAAAAGCAGAATGTGTTTTCAATAAAACGTTGTCCAGTACACTACAGCCAACATGTGATGATCGGTTGGTGTGTAACGTTGGAACCCTCTAGAGGACGCAAAGAGCGTTTCTACGGGCGTTTGTTTTCTGTGGTCGACGGTCTTAACGCTTCCATTAGATTGATTGATTGATTGCTCGATTGATTGATTGGTAAAACTCCAAGCATGCACCCTAGGCGGCAGCCTCTGTAGCAATGGCCGCTGCAACCATTTTTATTCCTTCTTATAAAGCGCTCGCAACACAGCACCACGGTTACATGGTTTTTCTGTATATGTATCAGTATGCTAGAATAACAACAGCATCTCTTAGTTATGCGCCGCAGCTTCAGCCCAAAGTTTCCCCTCGACGCCTCATGAAGTCAACCAAGGCACCAAAGTATCACGTTAGGCCTAACGCCTTGTATAACGGATACGTTCCTGCGTTTAGGCCTAACCTGAGGTAAATTTGAAGTCTGGCACTGGAACTCGCGAAGTAACGTAATATGTACACGCGGTGACTTAAAGGAGCACTGACACCAATTGCTGGCGTTAATATTATTGCGCAGTTCGCTTCCTTTACTCAACAGAATACCCTGGCTGAAATATGAGCGGCCTGCGACGCGAAGAACATACTTTAATTGAGTCTCATTTATTGGGCCGAAGGAACAGCACTCGGAGCGGCACTCAGCAAATGGACATCAGCGTGACATCATCCCGTGGTAGCCAAAAGAAGTGTCGCGGACAGCGCTCGTCAAAAAATCGTCAGGTCACTTCACGCGCGCGGCCCCGCGAGCGACGAGGGGGCGCCAGTGCATTCACAAACGGATGCACGTAGCCAGAGCCAAAGACATAACCGGTGCCTAGAAAGGCAATGTTGGCAAAACTAAAGTTCCACACATGGGAAGGAAGCGATAATATAGCCACGAATCGCAATAGAAGCCGCCATCAGGATTTTTATTGAAAGCGGTGATAGAATTTCCGCCACAATAGTAGGCCTACCACCTTCAGGCAGCTCAGCCGTTCAGCTCCGGCGGCGGCGTGGTCGAAACAACGCCGCCACCGGCCTCCGTAGTGTTTGACGTCCGCGCGAAGCGGTGAGGTCATGCCGGGATTCTGTAATATGCGGCTTTCGGAACGAAAGTAAGGGAATTTGAAAGAAACGATTTTCAGGCCGTTCAATGTAATCAATTATCGCAAGCTGAAGTATTTAAAGTGCTACTTCGGGTTCGCCAGATCATTAGGCATGGATAAAAGCAATAAAAGTAGAACATAAAATTTTCCTGGCAGTACTCCTTTAATATTCCGGACCACGCGAGCGTGTGGCAAAAGCCATCGATGCGCACTTTGCAGGCCTGGCGCCTGTTGTCGAGACCGTGGCGACACGCATGCGCGTACTTTTTTACTCGCAGGCACGCTGATTTTCTCTCCTTGCGGCCGTGCTGCCATGGTCACTGAAACACTCTAGAGCGACGCCCTTGTAGCAATTCTTTCATCCCGATGACATACTTGGGGCCTAATATGACGATTGCACCCGGCTTTGGCGCAAGTACTTTTCGCGCCTAATAAATGATTACGGGGATTGTTTTGTTTGGCATACTTCTGTCTGTGCTTTATCGTGTATACACGCTGCGACTAGCGCCTTGCGAACGGAGTCGTCAAATGAACCGTGTGTAAAGTACAATCACAGGGCGCTGCTGCGCTATCGACAACGAAATGCCGTACAGATGAATCGCGAATTTTTATTCGTCGTCTTTCTTTTGCATGCTACTTGGCAACTGAACTTTTTTTAGCTCGCTTTCCGCTGCCGATGAAGTAGGCATTATGCAAGGTTTGTCAACGAAATTATTCTTTTTTTGTTGTTGTATACAGTCGAATCCAATTATAGCGATACCGTTTATGCCGGATATAACGACGGATATAACCGGATATAACGACGGATATGCCGGATATAACGACGAACAGCTATGGCACCGTCAACTATTGTGTTCTTTCTATGGTAAAATAAACCGCTTATTACAATGTTCCAGTGCCACCATATCGGATATAACAGTTGAATCCGGTTATATTGTGCACCAAAAATTCAACGGTGATGACTCTAATTACGCGGTCGCGCAGCCTACTCAGGTAGTGTCTTCGTAGGAGGCCCAATTCGTTACACAGTCCCTCGGGGACTTTGTTTCCGCCAAGGACATTTACCTCAGCTAAGTGAAGCACCTATAGATGCTCTTGGAAAAGATTTGCGCTAGCTTCACACGCGGCAAACAAAGGTGACCGACTGTGGCTTCTTTTTCGCAAATCAGTAGAAGTACGACTTTGCTGGCATTCGAATAAAATGTTCTGAGCTGTGTTCCGTTTTTTTATTTCAGAAACCGCTTATAACAATTATCGGTTATAACGATGGGATTTCCTTGGCACTTGGATATTGTTATAAGTGGACCAGACTGTACTTGCTATTCTAAAGAAATATCCTCCTATATATTTTCTGTTCGCTTGGCCCTTCGGTATTGGTCAAAATGGCACCTCGGGTTCCCATAGAAGAACGCCGTCAGATTGCTCGCTTATGTTCTCCAGAATTTATTTGCCACTAAGGAACAGGTATTCAACCACTGTAGCAACAATAAGCTTGTCCTTCTCTTCTGTTCTGGACCTTGACTTCCGCCCTGCCGGCCATCTGCAAGCCGGCCTTCTTAATCCCTGTAAGCCCTCAAATTTCCTTTTGAGAATTCCTTTTAGAAGTAGCGAATAATCTTAGGGCGTTCTGAAGTTGGAACCCGATGTGCCATGTTGACGAATGCTGGCGTGCAGAGCGAACAAAAAAATCAAGGAGAATTTCTTTGGATCATTTTAATGTAAGAGCGTAGAAAGCAAAAAACAAAGCCGACATCGTTTCTTTTAATTCACTTGAAAATCGCCTACTTTATTGGCAGCGAAAAGCGAGCTGAAAGACAAGTTCCGCGGTCGAGTAGTATACAAAATAAATAAACACAATGAATAAAGCTTCGCGATTCACCTCGCTGGCATTGCTTTGTCCATAGCGCAGCAGCACCCTGTGATTGTACGTCCCACACGGTTCATTTGACCAAACCGTTCGCAACCCGCTACTCTCATCGGGTATACACGATAAAGCACAAACAGAAACATACCATATGTAAGGTCCACTTGTGAGATTAGCGGCCAGGTGCCCGGGCTGCGCGTGAGAACGCGCCGCTCTGTCTGGCGACGTAGCACTGCCGACACTGCGCTGCAACCACCGCTAATTCGTCGCGGCGTGCGCGGGAGACGGATTGTCTGGCCCTCCGCATTCCTCAAGGATAATCCCCTATTGAGAAGGCAGACTGCGGCGCCGGATTCCAGGAACGCCTGCCGGACCCGCTGGGATTACCGGCGTGTCTCTATTGTCGCGCCCTGGTCAGCATGACGCACGGTCGCCGTCTTTCCCGCTCCCCCCCCCCCCCCCCCCCGCGGTGTCGCCCGAACTTGCTCGTCTACGAGCGTGCCGTTGACCTGAGATAGTGGCGCCTCATTGAATGTTCTGTGACGTGCTGAGTGACAGCTGTCTACGTGAATTCGGGCACTCCCATACGCGTGTACGAACGCTACAGGGGCGTTCCCGAGAGAGGGTGATCTCGAGGTTTTAAAAGGCCGAACTTGGCCGTTGGAGAGGGTTCTTGTCTGAGCGCTGAGCTGGCAGTTCCCGGCGAGACAAGGAGTCTCGACCGTTAACGCTAGGTTGGGATTTGTGAGCCCCCTAGTCGAGGTTAAGATCGCGTCGGAGGTTAAGGGTGCAGCGCCGCACCGGGCAACTAGACGGATCTTGCGGCGAGACAGAGTCTCGGCCGTGGTTTCTCGAGTGGTTTGTGTACGCTCCGAGAGTACGAGAGTTACACGAAGTTGAGGAGCTCGAGTGATTTGTGCGCACTCGGAGCTAGCGTCTAGCTGAAGTTTGAAGTTTTTCTTTTTATTTCTCATGTACCCAGTTTTCATACTGTAAATAGCTGTACATAAACTTCCGTTTCACTTAATCAACTTCAACGCCTTGAGTTCGTCAATTCGACCGCCATCTCCAAGAACTTCAACACCATCACCCAGCCAGCCTCCTGCCAAATCAACCGGAGCCCGGGCGATTGGGTTCCTGATCGACACCGGACTTCGGGGAAACGATCTTTACTGGCGCAGCCGACAGGATTTGGCAGAAGAAACCACCAGGCCACAACCAGGGGCAGCAAGCAGACGCAAGCCCGCCTTCATCGGCGGCAGCCGAGCTCCGCGCGAAGTGGAGCGGCAGAGCCAAGCCAGCGCACGGAGCCAGTGACGCGGCAGCCGACCACCGAAGGTGCGGGTGAGTGGGATTTCTTGCGCTTCGTTGTGGCGGTGTGGGCGGAGTCCGGGGTTGCATGGTAGCCACGCGGAGCATGCTGGCGAACATGGCAGCAGGAGGGGTGGTCCAAGCGGAGTCCGAAATAATGATTATTAGGCGAATGGAGTTGGAGTTTCAAGAGCGAAGGGAGAAAGCAGAGCGCGAAGCGACGGAGCGAAAAGAGGAAAGGGCGCAAGAATTTAAAGAGCGCATGCAAAAGCTGAAGCTCGAATCTGAAGAGCGGTTGCGAAGGTATGAGTTGGAGGTGGAGCGGAGAAGGCAGACGCCCTTGCGCTCGGACACCCGCGAGCAGAAACAATGGGGCACAGAACCAGCTAGTTGTATAGCAACAGCGAAGTTGAATGGTTCCGGCCAGTGTTTGGAGGTTGTACATTGCGATGACAAAGCAAGCAGCCGTGACTCCCTAAACGAGGCTAGCATTTCCACCGATGTCGAACGCGCGGAGATGGACATTGGGATGAGGAGCGACGAGGTAAGCGCGTCCGGTGATACCGTAGAGCGGTGTAATGAAGTGATGCTCGAACATGACGAGCAGCCTCGCAGGCAAAGTTTGGGAATGGAGCTGCAGCGCATGAGACAGAACCCTTCGAACAGGCCCAGTTACGCGCTGACAGCAAAGTTGAATGGGGGCAGCCCGTTTTTCAATTTGACGCCGCGCGAGGACGAGATAAGCGGCCGTGGCTGCGCACGGGAAGCGAGCGGCTCGCCGTGAAACAGCTGCATGGAAAAGGAGGCGAGCCCGCGGAGTGTTCAAGCGAGCGCGTCCGGTATAGGAGAGAGTCAAGGGGTAGCCCCGTTGTTGCGAGTGTAGAGCCGCCAGCTGCTTTTGCGCCGGACACTGCGCTAATGCATGCGGAACCTGCTGGCACGGGCAGTACCAAAACTCTAATCGGTGGACCGGAGGAGACTGGAGTCGCGCAGGAAAGTCTTGGGGCCCGCCGCGCCCCTAAATTCCGCTCGAAAGTTGCACGAGAAAGTGAACTCCGTGTCGGGCGTTCAGGCGCTCGCCCAGAGGAGAAGGGAGGGAGAAGACGAGAAAGCGTGTGACGAGACGGAGCGAAAAAGAGACGGAGTTGACGATCGGGCTGAGGAAAAGCAGGAGTTAAAGGCGGATAAGGGAGCTGAGAAGTATACTGGGTTGAACATGTAGAAAATGGAAGAGGAAGTGAGAAAGAACGCGAGAAAACGGAGGATGAGGAGCTCAGAGCATTTGACGAGGGTAGGAACGATACGGAGATGTCGCGTGGGTTTGGTAGTCTTGAGGGTGAGAGTGTAACCGAGGAGGCCGATGGAGAACATCAAAACGCAGGCGTGGAGACTGCGAAACCAAGAATGAGAGCTCCCGAGGAGGTTGTGAAGGAGAGGGAAAAACCGTGTGAGGAGGCAGCTACAGTTGAAAGCGAGGAACGAGACGCAATCGGCGATCTCGCGAAACCGGTGGCTGAGATAGAGCTTCGTAGCTTTAGTGTTGGTTGCGGCCATTACCGAGATTTAGTCGGGAGCCGCGCTGGATGGGTTGACGCACTAAGTTCTGCGACCTGGCAGTGTGTCACAGGCCCTAGTTCTGAGTTGTGCCAGGATGAGTGCGTGCTGGGACAGCCGAAAAACTGTCTTTGTCAGGCCGCTGCTCAGAATGCACCTAGCGTGCACGAGCGGTTTTTGGTAGTGACAGGTGCTTGTGAGGTTGTTGTTGTGGGGCAGTCTGTGCGTAAGGGAAAGAATGATCCCGAGAAGGTCGTCGCGTTCGCGGGCCGCCATTACGCTCCAGCATCAACCCTGCGCTCACGCGGCCAGCGCGCAGCATTGCCTTACGTTGGGGCATTGGAGAGGCATGGCCACTTGGCCTATGGGACAGGAAGCGAAGTCGCATTTTGCGATACCACTCAGTCTTCCCCGAAGTTGTGTTCGCCTCATGGGGCTAAATTGTCGAGACTTGCGTTGACATTGCAACGCTACGCGGTCTGGATCATCTGCAGAGGGGGCGGGAAGTACGCGAATGCACTCCCCTGCTTTCAGATTGTTGCTTGGGGAGGCTAGTATTGAATTGCCTCCGAGCCTTAACACCGCCACGACGGACGTGAACGTTCCCGTTCACCCGTCCTTTTTCGTGGTGGTGTGTGGGGTGTGTGTGTGTGCCGCGGTTGTGCGCGACGAGAGGCCTTAAGTGCTCGATCCGTGCACCGAATTGATCGATCCGCGCACCGAACTGAACTTTCTGTGCACCGCAATGGGGCGAAAGCACAGCCGAACATTCTTGAAGGACGTTATCAGGCTACGCCGTCAAGGAGGACATTGCGCGCGTGCGCATAGTGGCAATGCAAACTTTCTTAACGTTTTATTTTTGTTGACTGCGAAATTTCCCGTCTTCTTTGCCAGTCCTTATTCCTTTTGTTCTTGTTGTCGAGTGCCGGAGTAATTGTGCGTGTTTGCAGTTATAGCGCGCATCAGTGTTTAGGTTGAGTTGTCTCGTTGTTCGTGGCGTTTACGCGCTCCGGAGACACGACCCAATTTCTTTTACCCGCACTTAGTGTTTTTAGGCTTTTTGGGGTGTTTCCAGTTTGCTAGCGTATTTCGTCCCTGTGGAGCGGCTAGGGAATAGGTTGTGTTTGTAGTTTAGGCGAGAGAGAGTTCGGTTCAGCTGCAGAAATGGGAGGGGGCTCATTTGTGGTTATACCCAGCTCATTCCACGTGTTTTTTTTTGTTTGTTTGTTTATGCCACTGTTATTGCGGAAGGAGAGATGAAACGAGTGGCCCTTTTAAATTCTTTTCGGATTGACTGAACCAAGAGGTCCAGTAACCCTTTTAAAGGGGGGAGTTGTAAGGTCCACTTGTGAGATTAGCGGCCAGGTGCCCGGGCTGCGCGTGAGAACGCGCCGCTCTGTCTGGCGACGTAGCACTGCCGACACTGCGCTGCAACCACCGCTAATTCGTCGCGGCGTGCGCGGGAGACGGATTGTCTGGCCCTCCGCATTCCTCAAGGATAATCCCCTATTGAGAAGGCAGACTGCGGCGCCGGATTCCAGGAACGCCTGCCGGACCCGCTGGGATTACCGGCGTGTCTCTATGTCGCGCCCTGGTCAGCATGACGCACGGTCGCCGTCTTTCCCGCTCCCCCCCCCCCCCCCCCCCCCCCCCCCCCCCCGCGGGGTCGCCCGAACTTGCTCGTCTACGAGCGTGCCGTTGACCTGAGATAGTGGCGCCTCATTGAATATTCCGTGACGTGCTGAGTGACAGCTGTCTACGTGAATTTGGGCACTCCCTTACGCGTGTACGAACGCTACAGGGGCGTTCCCGAGAGAGGGTGATCTCGAGGTTTTAAAGGCCGAACTTGGCCGTTGGAGAGGGTTCTTGTCTGAGCGCTGAGCTGGCAGTTCCCGGCGAGACAAGGAGTCTCGACCGTTAACGCTAGGTTGGGATTTGTGAGCCCCCTAGTCGAGGTTAAGATCGCGTCGGAGGTTTAGGGTGCAGCGCCGCACCGGGCAACTAGACGGATCTTGCGGCGAGACAGAGTCTCGGCCGTCGTTTCTCGAGCGGTTTGTGTACGCTCCGAGAATAGGAAGAGTTAGACGAAGTTGAGGAGCTCGAGTGATTTGTGCGCACTCGGAGCTAGCGTCTAGCTGAAGTTTGCAGTTTTTCTTTTATTATTCATGTACCCAGTTTTCGTACTGTAAATAGCTGTACATAAACTTCCGTTTCACTAAATCAACTTCAACGCCTTGAGTTCGTCAATTCGACCGCCATCTCCAAGAACTTCAACACCATCACCCAGCCAGCCTCCTGCCAAATCAACCGGAGCCCGGCGATTGGGTTCCTGATCGACACAGGACTTCGGGGAAACGATCTTTACTCCATACAAAACAATCAACGCAATCATTTATTGGGACGCGAGGAGCACATGCGCCAAAGCCGGGTGCAATCGTCATATTAAGCCACAAGTGTGTCGTCGGAATGAAAGAAATGCTACAAAGGCGCCGCTCTATGGTGCTTCAGTGACCATCGCAGCACCGCTGCGGTAAGCGAGAAAATCAGCGTACCTGCGAGGGAAAAAAGACGCGCATACGCGTCGCGACGGTCTCGGCAACAGTCGCCAGGCCCCCAGAGTGCGCATCGGTGGCTTTTGCCACCCGCTTGCGTGGTCAGGAATATCAAGTCCCCGCCTGTACGTCGGTCTAGGGGTAAAGCTGGACGCTCTACGCTTCAAAACACGAAATGCCTCACGTCGGGCCTTCTATTATCCACTTCACCTCGTCTGTCTGTTACCCGTCAACGCTTGCGCAGGTGAGTTATATTTTAACACCGGACTCTTCCCCAATGAGGCTCCACGGGGTGAACGGATCCACGCAATGTCGCCCAAGTTTGTGCTTTCGCACTAACACAAAGAAACCAATCGTTCCCCTTCCCACTTCTGCGAGAGACTCGGACGCAGAACCGTTGGTGTGTGTTATGCCACTGAAGTGTGTGACTGATTGGGTGAGTGTGAGTGCTATTGCGAGTGCGAGGGTGAATTTGAGGGCAAGTTCGAGGGCAAGTGCGAGGGAAAGTGGGAGGGCGAGTGTGCGTGTGAGCGTGAGTGCGAGTGTGAGTGCGTGTGTGTTTGTGTGTGCCGTTGTGTGCTCGTGTGTGCGTGTGCGCACGCGCGCGCTGCGCAAACCTGTTGTAGAATCGATTTATTTTTAGTAAGTTGTTCCTTCAATTATACAGGTTAAGTTACAGGTTCCGAAGCATATGTCTGTACCCTTTTTTGAACGTTGGTGGTGCCAATTCCCAAAGTAGTTTTGGAACGCACAACCCTAAATGCCTCATAGACAAAGATTGTATACAATTTTGTAGCGTGAGCTACACGGGCCGAGGTTGAGCAGTTTCGCCCGACTCCTGGAGAGCCGCGCTGCGCATGCGCGAGGAGCAGTCACGTCTCACGGCGTACAGCTGGCACGCCGGAGTCGCCACTGCCGCAGTTGGATTGAATTGGGTTGGATCGGATTGGATTGGATAAAATGGGATTGGATTGCAGTGGATTGGATTGAATTGGCTTTGGTTAAATAGGATTGGATGAAATTGGATTCTATTGGATTGTAAATCGTTTTAGTAGCAGTAAGCATGATAATCAGCTAATCCTTGACAACCAGGAAACCTAAGAATAACTAGCTGAACCTTAGCTCACGCTAAGTATATCGTGACATAGCCGACCTAAGCCACTGTTCATGTTTTTCGGAACAAGCGATTTCGACAAAAACCACTCACATTCTCCACTCAAAGCGTCGAACTTTATTTTGCATACGGTTACGAAATAGGATGAACACGTTTCTCATTAAGGCACGCGATAGCCGTTTTCCAGGCATGTTGAGTGCGTAAGTGTCCGACCCATGTTGCAATACGAGACGCCTTGAAAGCCCTCCGCGGCTGTATCTTTGCCTCAGCCTCCGTTCGCATGCCGGTGTTATACTTTAATTGGAGGACGAGCTGTCTACCACAGTGTCTTCAGGATTCATTAATTTTTCAAGCAGGTAGTTTAACCGTCTCCCAGTAGTTTTAATGGTGCCATTACTCGGGACCGTACCAGGCATTCTCTGTGCAAAAAGTTTTAATGCAAGTACGTTTGGGTGCAACTCTAACGAACCACGGCGATCTTTTAACGAGCCCTTGATACAATGTGAATGTTTTGGTTGATGACCCGTGGGAAACACGCGTCTACACTTCCAGTACTGTCCGCGCTCGTGAGAGCTTGCCTGCTGACAAAGTCCTCTTACGCAAAATTTTTTGACGGTATACCTTACATGCAAAGCGACATTTTCCCGCATTTATCCGCAGTTGATAAGCCAGAGAGCGTCTTCCGTATCTGAAAAAAGACGCGTTCAAGTTGGCGATTAACGTACAGGCCAGAAAAGTCGTCAGTTTTTCAAATTCTCCAATACATCCAGCAGTATGGAGCTGCCAAAAATCTCCAAGTTTTTTTTTATTTTAATACTAAATTTCTGACTCAAAAATGTCCATGCACAAAGAGCTTGATGGCGGCGAGAATAAATGCAAAGGCTAAAGTCACACGTACGTTCTCGCACCTGAAACGGGTTCAGTGAACTTCGCCCCTGACACAAGGCTTGCAAGCTGAGCTAGTTCATTTCAGTTACACCGGGCTTTTTCAGTGTTTAAACGTTCAGGCAGTTAACCCAACAATGTTGGCCCAGCGGCTGCACTTCTGTTCAACTTCCTTTGTCTTTGTTTAAGTTCGCGCTGGTTCCATCCGGGAATTCGCTTCGGAGCCACAACATGCACAAAAGAAAATGTCGGCGAAGGCATAAAAGACTTCGCTGTGAAGGAAAAGGCAATGTCAGTGAAGTGATAGGCCTAGCCAGGATCATTGCTCTCTCAAGGGTTAACAGTTCTTTTCTGAGGCTGCGGGCAGCGGGCAAGCTATCCTCACTCCGTCCAAGACTAGTCACATCGGCCTCATTTTGCATTCAGGCCTACCGCGCACGAGTGTATTTACACGACGCGCGGGGTAAATGCCGACATGATTGGATTACGATCGATGACCTTCCAGCGCATGCGTGATAGAGGGAAACTCCCAAGCGTTTATTGAAATTGATCGTTCCACCAACAAACCCCCACGTGCTTTCTCCTCGCTGCGAGAGTACTGCTCGCCGAGTTATGCAATTAGGAGCACGTCATTCAGAGAACCGGCTTCCCCACGGGGACATGTTCACGTTATTCCACCGTTTTAGTGGGTATTTTGTTTACTTTACTCGTCTAGTTTAGCTCCTCGCAGGTGTTGTCTGAATTACATCTACAACTTTATGTGAATTTGTATTAACGGTTATTAGGGTTATATTTAGTGTTAATATACCCTGCGAACTTTTTATTAGCGTTTTATACCCGAAAACGTACAACAATCATTTTAGGTGTTCCACACACAGATATACACATAACATATACACATGTATATATACACATAACATATACACATAACATATACACATAACATATACACATATACACATAACATATACACATAACATATACACATAACATTGCAATATACGGCCTCCCAAATTTTTATGATATAGTGGGAGTGACGACCGATGGCATGTCAGTGCCTCATCACGGTGTTCATCGGCGAAATAGGTGAGACCACGCGCAAGCGCATAGAACTATGTGCTGTGTGGAGCGTCGTCTGCTCCAATGTTTTTCTTAGGGCAACACAACCCCTCTGTTTCTTACCTTGCAAGGCCGGTTCGCTGCCGCCAAAGGTAGCTAAGCAGCGTGGGGCCGAGGGTTTTATTTTTATCGGATTTGTTATTTATGGAATTATATCGGCTTAGTTATGGAGTTATATCAAAAATCATATCGGCCCTTCCGGCCAAAGCACCCGTCCTGTTCTACTTTTATTTATCTGTTCAGTGGCATCCCTGACGCTGTGCGAACCAAGAGATCCGAAAGAAACATCAAATGCGCGTTTGATATGCGCATGCACTTCAAATATCAACGGTTTCTCGTGAACAAAGTCATTCAGATGCAGTAGCAGGGGGTGTACCACTCTCAAGGAAACCGCGTAACAGACGGCAGTCATACAGCAGATAGCCCTATGTGCGTGCGCGTACTCTCGAATATTTCACTGCTGAACACCATGTTAAGGCGCTGACATGTCGATCGGTCGTTGCTCCCGCTATATTATTACAATGTTTGGAGGCTGTACATATTTTTGAAAACAAATTGTCAGCAACTATTGTGTGCAACTGTAACAAAAAAGCATTACACACGCTGCATGGATGTGCAAGCCCAGGAACCAGATGCGTTAGAATAAAAAGTTGCATGAACGTTAGAAATCCATCAGTTTGGGGTTGACCAGGTTGAGAATAAATATTCCGGCGACATTTTGCCGCAGTGGGTTTAAAGCTCATTGGTTAGCTTTCAATGGTAGTACCGAATAAAGTAAGCCAAAGCTCTGAATTGGCGTAAGCAATGTTTCTATCAACGTTAGACAAAATATACTAGCATACGCCTGGAATACAGGGAAACCACAACTGACTCGAACGTCCGCATTCAGTTGCGTTTCAAAGGATTCATACAAACTTTCCTATGGTGGAATTTGAAAGAATTATGTAACCTAATTGCTGGATTAAGCGCATTTGTGTAAAATTTATGAGTTATTCGTTTATCCTATACCTTGTGAACAGACCCGCCGCGGTGACTCAGTGGCTAAGGCGTTGCGCTGCTGAGCACGAGGTCGCGGGTTCGATTCCCGGCCGCGGCGGCCGCTTTTCTGATGGAGGCGAAAAGCAAAAACGCCTGTGTTTACGAGATTTCAGCGCACGATAAAGATCCCCAGGTGGTCAAAATTAATCCGGAGCCCTCCACTACGGCGCGCCTCATCGCCTGCGTTGCGTCGGCGCGTTAAACCCTACAATCAATCAATCAATCAACCTTGTGAACAGTATTAAATCTACAACAATTCCAGGTGTTTCATCGCCCCTCCTTATTTACAAAATGTGGCTAGCTAGCTCTTTAATCGGCTGTGCCCCCCTACGTCATAAGCAAAACAAAACTGAAATAAAGTTGTCTAAATGTTGGCCCGCTCTTATCTGTATTATGTTTGTGGAGGCACCCTTTTCATAATGCTGCGCCCGGTTCCGCTGCGGATGCAACAAAATGCAGTATAGTGGCTCTGCAAATCTTAAGGCCCAACCACATGCAGGGGTAAAATTGACGTACTCGCGCAACGACGTACGCCTGCGGTGACATCCGCCGCTGCTTTATCGCCGCTGCCTTTACGCCTTTACGCTGCCGCTACCTTTACACCGAGTAACCACATAGGCGCCACAACGCACGCGTAAACGCAGCGCAGACACCCAGCGCACTCCAGAGGCCGGATACAGCTTTGTGGCGACAAGTTCAACTACAGCATAACTTACATAAACCAAATACTGCCTCTTCTTACAAATGCACGTATAGTTATTACAGAAACAACTAAAACAGTTCTGGGGACATTGAAAACGTTAAGAATTAGTACGCTTACTTGGAAGCACAAAACCCTCCGCTACATCAGGCGTAAACTCTCTTGCTCCCGTAGTTGCTCGTTGCTTCGTGTGTTTTGTCCTGTTGTCTGCTCTCCGTATTTTACAAATTACTTCGTTTTATCCATAATTAGTAAAGTTATTTATAAATCGACTTTCTTGTTATGCGACCTGACCACCAGAGGTCGACGTCAACACCGTGTGCCCGAAAGTTTGCGTCCATGTCTGGCTGGCTCTGACTTGGGCGTAACAAGCGCGTAGCAATGCATTCGGCGTACGCCGGAGTGCGCTGGTTCCTTGCTTACGCGCTTTACGCAACCCCATACACGTGGCATACGTCGGTTTTACGCGTGTATGTGGTTGGGCCTTTATTCGCCAAGCTTGTGTGAAAGCACCAACGCCGGCTAAGCGGCCCTCCCCTGTGTTTAAGTTGCAAACGTCTGAAGGTGAGCATGATGCCTCGTTTTTGCTCTTGAAGTTTTAAATGCAGAGCATTTCAGTAACTCACGATGTCACCCGCGTTGACGTCCGTAGTCCGCACCGCACCCCTCCCTACTATATAAAAAAAATACTATCCGGCGCACGGTTTCGATCCCTCGACCCTGCGGGTGGAACGCAATGTACATGGTGCTCTAACCACTGCGCCACAAACCGACACAGAATGGGACGCTAGGAACGCGCCTTATATCGTTCTCATCATCAAATTACTGCTGACGAGCGCTCTCTCGTCAGCAGTTGCCACAAGTGCAACAACATTAACGTAACGCAAACTACTTAACGTCGTGCGCCCCCGGAAATGCTCCGCATTTGATCGTGCCCCTCGCGAGGGGATGTTTCACTGCGTCTTCTCTCGGTCGCGGGACCCGTGGCGCCATCTGGCGGAGGCGCGACACAACTCATAGCACTTTCTTCGTTTTTTTTTGTTTGAGCGTGGAGCTGCATATAGCTGGGGTGGCAGCGCTTTTCATAACCGCGAACCTGAAACACTCACGTGTATGAGACATTTTATTTCTATTCTGGTGACACTATGAAGACGACGTTTAGCTATGACATTCCACGACCTCATGGCCTCTAAAGAAGTGGGAAGGAAACAAAGCAGGCAATGCGATCGACGGGACACTGTCTGAACGGCCACGAGAGAACTGAACAGCCCGTGTGAAAAGCCAACTTTGGGTGATCGTTTCAGGTGGCTGCAATGTGGCTGTCTATAAACCTCAAGAGACGTGGTTCATTCAGCTCGGGTTATAACAGTTTGTACTGCATTATTACAGCCGACTTCAAATACAAAGTCCACGGGGATCGCAAAAAACTTCCAAGTACCGAAACTTCTGATTAAAAAGAAAACACCAATAACAGCATTGCCATGAGGCCACAACACACCTCCCTTAATAAAAACAGCGCAAAGGACGGGACACGAGTGAAAACAGACAGGGACGGGCGCTGTCCCTGTCTGTTTTTACTCTTGTCCCGTCCTTTGCGCTGTTTTTATTAATGGATTCCTACCGACTCGCCCAGCTTCGCACTCTCGTACACCTCCCTTCTTGATATTGTTCAGACTGTCGACTATCGTCGCCAATTGGGGCGTTTGACACGGCTGGTGGGATAGTTCATAGTTATCCCTAACTTCGAAGCCTGAAGCGTCCACAACGGAAACTGCTCATTTGAAGCTGTGCGCAACAAAGAAGGTTAAGGATCTAAAAAGAGAGAGATACGCACCCTGGCATGAGTCTCAACTGGCCTGCCGCTTCATCGACAGTGCTCTGCCTTAGTTGTGATGGCGGAGACATAAACCAGAGCACTCCGCCGTTTTGGTGCTTAAAAATCTGGAATTTTACCAAGATATGAGGGTCACCTCTATGCGAGTTTTAAAACAAGTTTGACATAACCGATATAATGAGGCTTAGCTTTGCAATATCCATTTCTTTTGTTGTATTACATGTAGGATTTGCAACACCAGAGAATCACTTCCCATTAACCGAAAAGTCTAACTTAGCGGCTTGGAATTATCAAGAGTTGGCTGTATCGTAATGCTCATCAACCAGCCAACCAATCTGTATGTGTCATGTATGTCCTATGTTTCCAAAAAAAAATATCAGCGTTTTTCTCGCAGAAGGGCAATGACAACGACCATAAGAATGTCTATGCCACTCATAAAAGAAACCGGAGTTGATGATAGCTGTAGCCTTTGATTTGGACATTTGAAAACTTAACAAGAAAGGCTTCACTCCGTTAGTGCTAGAAAAGTTTAATGTGAAGTGTCACACCAACCCAAGATACTCAAATACGGATTAAGGACCGTGGTTAGATCTAACGTTTGCAATAAAAATGCAAAGTAAGGCTGCAACCGAACCCGGAATTAGATATTGCAGCAGTTACAAAGTTCACCGGTCGTCTCACTTCATAGGGGGGAACAGCTTTTGAATGTTTTAGTGGATAGGAAGAAAATCCGCGGCGCCATCTGATTTTTAAGAGGCTATTTTATATTCCCGATGGGTTTTGTATTGAGAAACCCGAAACCGCCAAATATTCGGTGGTTAGAAAAACCACTCTTGCATTTCATTTTTTGCATTCCAGCAAAGAAATGGCGTAAACTTTGGAAGAAAAGTTGTTCTTATGTAGCAGCAAACTGGTGGGTATGAAACGTTTTAACTTCACTTCAGTCTACGGTAGCGTGAAAGGTTTGATGCCAACGTTTGTTCATAAGTCGGCACGTGTTGGCGATCTTCAAGATGACGAGGTTTTGTAAGCTAAAAGTTGATGTTCCGTCTCTCAATTTTCGTGTTCTTCTGCTCCTCATTTTCTTTTCTTTTACTCATGTCTTTCACCTCTGTACACACGTGGGGGCGTATAAAGGAGATATTTCTCTCAATCGCGTAAACAGGGTTGCCGAGAGCGATTCGCACGCGCCAAGTGCTCTAACGCTTCAAGAAAAATACGGCCACAGCGAAACCCAAGCCTGCACTGTTTATATCAGCGTTGAGTTTCCAGGCTCGAGGCCGAGTTCAATGCATTGTGAGAAGGCATTTACGCAGCAGAAGTATTCAATATCTCGGGATTTCGATTTCCGCTTAAAATTTGCGCGCCACAAGGAACTACGTTCGTAGTAAATCTACGCACGCTACCGTGCCCACGCCTGTTCCATTGTGAGGCTATTTTGAGAAGTTTCTCCTGTGTTTTCATATGCTTATGTCTTATATGCTTTTCCAGATGGGTTTTCGCTGTGGAATGAGAAAAAGCGTTTCAATACTTGCGGTATGAGCTTGGTTTGTTTTCATTCGAAGCGGCTTCTTCAGCGGAATGTTGTTTACAAACGCTCTGTTTTTAGAGTCCGCTAAGTAAACGCCTTGAAGTTTAAGACAGTTTTGGTATATTTTCTTCTAAACATACAACCTTTGTTACTGCTGCAATTGAATCTAAACAAGCTGGACAGATTTTCAAATCAAGGTGCTCGTTTTCTGTGTTTTTGCAGCGACGTTTTCAGTTTCTTTGTTGTTCTTTTGTGTTTTGCCATTTTGCTTGTATGTAGGCATAGCTGAAGAGGTATGTTGACGCTACTTATGCTCACACCTACCTCTATCGGTATGCACAGAAGTTGTCGTTTACATATTTCTCTGCCTCGAATTCAGCTGAATATTTCCTTTTTTTTCTTCCTCCTGGCATCCGTTCATTCCGCCAATACCCTCCTCTATAGATGTACGTTCCTTACACGAAGGTGACCTTACCGATGTACTTTACCGACAGGCGGCATGATACGGCTTGAAAAGCTTAATACCAAAACCAAGCCGGTTCCGCTTCATAACTGAAATCAACTCGCCCAAGTCCTAATGCTCGGTATGCCCACTAACCCAACGTAGAGCGGGTGTTACTCACCACGGCAGCCAAAACGACAGAGTCCATTTGACCTGCTTTTAACAGGCCGCAAACAAATAAAAACTTTGCCATCCATTCTAAAGATTGTTGAGAAGCGGTCAAAGTGCGTTCAATCGATCGCGTAACCTTAAAAGACCCAAATCGCAAACGACGAACAACCCCATGCGACGATTTTTCTGGCACTACGTAAAGGCAAATACGGACGATTTAAAGTACACTGAAGCGTGGTTTGTGAGATGTAGCTATACTATTCTATCTATATTATTTTTTACAGGACGCAGTCGGTAACACTAAGAAAGCGTTCGCTTTAAAATTAGTGGCGGAAATGTTATTCATTATTCACTGACGGGAATTTTCCACTTAACCAACAAGAAAATGTTAGTTAAACTCACCAATTACTCCTTGGCGAGAGGAAGGAACAATCACGCACAAACCGAAAAATCTCAATTTAAACTAATTCCAAAACATTGTGAACGCTCAGGGGCAGTTCCAGCATCAACAAAACAATGGTGACATTCTCGACATTGTCTCCGTTATTCAGTACAGAGCATTGTATTCGTAAGTCTTGTGTTCCTACAACATTGCGCACAGGAGTACCGCTTGAAGCGAGAGAGAATGCTTCGAACCATTACCACATAAAAGTAATGTACGCGGTATTGCCCTCCCAGGCTACGCAGATGGCCCTCAAAGCCAAGGCGTACATTGTGTGGCAGGGGCAGTACTATCCAGGCCATATTCAGTCCTCTTCATTCCCACCGTATATGCGTTTTCCAGAGGATAGACAGAAAGCTGCTCCTTAAGCTGCTGTACTTTACCGAACATAGCTTAGTGGTTAAAAAATCATCCCAACGTGTTTTATTCGAAAAGAACGCGGAATTGACTGTTTCAGTACTTACATTTTGTCTCAAATGTGTGAGAGCTTTTTTTTCTCCAAATAATGGGGACATGCATTATAAACAATAGCCGTTTTATTTGTTTGCAATGATTCTGTCTATAAATACACATTAGGTGCGAAGCCCCTTAGGGACTGGGGCTGTTGGCGTCTCCTGTCGTCGTCGTCGTCGCGCCGTCGTCGTAATCATCGTTCGTCTCATGTAGTCACGGTAGTAGTACACAGGGAAACTCGTTTACGCCTTGTGGTAGATCGTAGCGTGTACTGAAAGACCACAGGGACACTCGATTACGCCTCGCCCTGGAGCGCTTCGTTACGCGTACTAAAAAAACACCAGGACGCTCATTTACGCCTCGCGCTAGGGAGGTTCGCGCTTCAAAGACAACAGACTGTTGCAGCAAAGTTGTATACCTGTACCCCCCAACGGTTTCATCTCCGTTGGCAAAAACGCCAAGGCGCCAAGAATACACTTATAGACTGCATGCTTCACCCCTCACCAGGTTTCGCGTTAGTGGAAATGGCCGGCGATTTTTAAAAATTGTTGCAACTTTCGTACAGCAGGCTAAATCCAGGGACATACAGACAGACAGAACAAAGTTTTTTGCAATTAGGTAGCCCAAGAAAGATTTCTCACAGTGAGGGGCAATTGTGCCGTGCAGAAGCTGATGGTCAGCGAAGCTGTCACTGGTAGAAGAGCTGGTTGTATACTCCCCGTATTCGTTAGCCCCTAGTGCCGCACCTGCGGCGCCATGCCGGCCAGCGGTGTTTGAAGTTTGAAGTTTGAAGTTTATCAGGAAGATTGCATATAATACAGTACATACATTGGTAAAGGCATATAGAAAGAGGTCCCATTGTTTATCACTGTGGGGGGACCTCTTGTTAAAAAGTACATAAAAATCGGTAAAACAAGAGCAGTCAGAGGAGATAAGGAGAAATATAATGTAGATTTATACACAAACCAAATGGTCACAGTAAACGGTATATTGAACAATTCGTTCATTACTGATTAGGCCAAAATTTCAGAGCGGAGGATTAAAAAAAAATGACGCGTCACTGGACATCAACAGTGTCGAAATATAGAACAAAACGTTTAATTGCGGCAAAACAGCCTAGGCTGATTTTTTTATCCTTCATAAAGAAAACAGAGCATGAAAAACAGAATTATTGTAAATTAATATTACACAATAAACGCATTACGGGGATCAATCAGGCAACATGCTTTCACTGGGATGGATTAAAAAAAATGCAACACAGAAATCAACGTCGGTGAACTGGAGACATACAGTTTCCCGGATTTTATGCACGTGATCGGCTGCTGCGTGTGCACGTGTTCATGGCTTGACCTTGAAACTTTAATTTTTCACGAGTTCGTAAGGTACCGTCCGGATAGACAATACAAAGGTATTCACTTTGAGCTTTAGCGCCACGTGAGCGACGGCTCAGCGTTTGTTCGGTCTGTTTTAAGTGCGAATGCACTTCTTAAGCGAGCCTGAATCGTCCGCCGCCGTTGTCCGCATAGCAACAGCTGCGGGTGCGCGCGCTCCTCGTCTTCCTCCTCGTCTTCCCTAGCAACGGGGGGAGATGGGCGCGCGCTACTCTCCTCCTCCTCTCTCCGCTCAGTGACTGCGGGTGTTGGGCGCCTCCTCTCCACTTCGGGCGGGAGAGCTCTCGCTCGCGTAGCGGGCGCTCCGCATTCCGACGCGTGAGGGCGCTCGTGTAGCCCTCGCCGTAACGGCGGGCGCTACTCTCCTTCTCTCTCCGCTCAGTGACTGCGGGTGTTGGGCGCCTCCTCTCCACTCCAAGATCACGATATCCACCGTAATCGCGCAATCAACAACCGTGCATTCGCACTTACACACTCTCCCCCTCGGGGAAGTGCGAGGGAATTTTTTTGTTTAGTTTTCTTTCTTCGTCGTCAAAGTGCGCGGCTGTGTCACGTTATTTCTCTCCTGGGGATTTTTTTTCGCTCTCCATGTTTTGGTGCGCTTTGAACATCTTCCAAGTCCTTCCGAGAGACGGACACCAGAAAAAATTCCACGAAACGAGATCCTGACACTCTCGCTGTAAAAAGGGCACCCAGAGAAACTAATTGAAGCCATAATTCCAAGCGTGTATGATGTGGCCCAGTATCGAGGGCCCAAGTAGCAAAAAAACAAAATACGCGCCAATCCACCATGTGAAGGTGGTTGGAAGCGAAGCTGTAAACGACACCCAACGATTGCCCATGTGACGCCACTTGAATTCGCACCAGTGATGTCCAAAGAGTGAAACAGAGACAAGTGAAATGCACATAAAAAACACCCTTCATTACATCAACAACATATTCTTCATAAAGGGTAAATCAATGCATGACTTATGAACGGTTGTTGGTTGAGTTGTAATGCCGAAACACATCAGCGGAAAACGTTTTTATAAAATTAAAGGAAGCTCAAACCCAGTGTTAGACGCTCTCACTTCTCCTACGTCTCGGACGCCGCCGACGGAAGGCGACGAGATGGGCGGCAAGAGATGGAGGTGAAGTGAGATGTCATGCATTGTTGTGAGCTTCCTTTATTATTACTAACTCCTAATGCATGCGCAAGGCGCTCACACGGCCGCTACATGTACCTTGAGTGGAGCGCACAGCGGCGCGAGAGATCGCGTGACGGTATCACGAGGCATTCAGCGAGAACACCAGGGAGTAAACCCGCAGATGTGCTTGGGTGAGTGCACTGTCTGCCTCACACGTCTCCGCGTCGGCTTGTAGCTCAATTGATAAGACAACGGGCTCTCACTCAGTTTTTGTATTCGTTCCAGCTTCGATTCCTGGTGGTGCGAGTAAATTTGTTCGCGGGAGTTTTATGTTGACACCAACGGTCGCGACAGAGCCCTTGCGGAGTAGATGTGAAAAGCTTCGTTTAATAACAATACGTTTACTTTACGCCTAGCATCATTTTTTGCTGTCGTATCGTTACAGTGAAGTCGAAAATATGCGCGCTATTCATAGCCGAAATCACTGCGAAAACTCATCAATCTTGTAACGGCAGCCTCATTTCCTTCTTTGGTGACACGTCTTGGCACTCCCTTTATAGCCTCAGATACCGCTTTGTGTTCGCGTCCTGTCACGATGGCCTTGACTGACGAAGAATTCGAGGGGTGCTTCGGGCAGTATTCAAGAAAGGAATTCGGGCTTCGCGAAGGTCTAGGCGATGCACCGCCGCCTTTTCATGCTTCCCTGCATAACAGGACAGCGCTTCTTCTTTGCGTGCGGAGGTTAACTCGGACTGCGCAGTTCCTTCAACAATGTAGTACCGAAGCACGCGAGTTTAATCGAAGATTACGCTTTGTTTTCCGCTTGTCTATTTATTGTTCTCGCTGTGCGCAACCGCAAGGCCGGATTTTAGTGCGCTGGTTAAACGTGCGCGGCAGCCTCTCAGATGGAGTTTCGAGGATTCTGCCTCTATTCTTGTTTTCTTCGGTTCTTCAATGGCACGCTGGTTGGCGTTCCCAATCACCCCGCGGTGTTGGAAGTGCGTGTAGTAATGAAAGCGAAGCCGGATCAGTCGAAGATTATGAGTTCATGGAGAACTCATCCATCTGCCTACCTTTGGCGAATTCTCCTCGATGTCAATAAGGTGAGGTGGTTTCCAAATCGTTGGAATCTTGTGAGTTTTTACTGCTAGCGGCACGCGGGTGTGTGTTGCACCCTTTCACTCCTCCGGGCTCGTCGTCAGTAATTTAATAGTAGAAGTTAATTTCGTGCGTCGGGAAACGTAATCTTATTTTCACTGACATTTTTTTCCCTCCTCCGAGCGACGTTCTTCGTGATGTGTTCTATCAGAGTCGCAGTGCGCAATACGGAATATACTTGGGAAAAAACTTTCCGTTGCAATTCTTACGAGGCTACAGAGCCGAACCACGCCGTTCTCGCTGCACAGCTGAGAGTTTCAACAAAAATACTTTGCTTTCTTGAAGAGAAAAAAATTAAAAATATCTGCTTCTTATTCTTTAGCCTGGGATCGATAATGCCGCTAATATATTAGCAACGTGTGAAATACAGAACATTATTTTTGGATTATCGGGGTTTTTCTGTTTGGGGCGTTCGCTGGGGGCGTCACCTAGGATCTCTTCGGAAAAACAAATGGCGTGCCCGTCGATGGAAGCTTTCTTACATTGCGGGAGCATGCCAGTTCATTCGCGCAAAGGATTTTCAAGTAGCATGAGAACCAAATGCTGTCCAAACAAAGCCCGTGGTCTGCAACGTGTACGCCCAAGTAAACTGACGCCACCACGGCTCTCTGTCGTTTTGGCGTTTGGTTTGTTTAGGCAGCAGCTGCCGTCGTAAGCGACCGTACTCTCCGACGGCTCAAGTTCGAGGTTTTTAGTGGTACCGTTAAGTGCCCAAAGCGCGAAAAGGCTCCATTTAGTGACTGGAAGTCCGCCTAAAGTTAAGGAAAGAGAGAAGTGCTACGGTACGATAGCTTCGCTCCTCAACGCACTCAACGTACGCAATCCAAATGGGATTTGACTTCGTGCCGTAGTGTGTGCGCGCTGCGCTTTTGCTATACCGTGCCCACGTTGTTACACATGTCCTACTACACCTACCCGTGCTGCTGCCCAGTTTCCAGCTCTAGAACAGTTTATATATTAGTGCTTGCTCTCAAAACCTCAGCGCTAATAAAATTCACCTCATTTCTGGATGATACTGGTTTGGATGCTATCGTCCACGGTATAATTTATTAGGTCCGTCCAAGTTCTCGAGCAAAGTGTTGGCTTGTGTTGAAGAATATATGAGGCGTAGGGAACTATATCCCAGTAGGCCTGCTTGCTAAGGAATCGTGGTTCAGCGCACCTCGACCACGAAGCTAATGCAAAGAAACGAACTTTAGCACAGGCGTATCTGTCACCCTGAAACAGACACCGAAATCAATTTATCGTGAACTACTTTGGCGCAGTAACACAAAGCACTTAGCCACCCCTCCCCCCCCCCCCCCCCCCCCGTGGAAGTTTTTCTATTGCCACAGAAATTTCTCCGCGGGTGTAGTCATTGTTGTCTCTGCTTTTCTTCTTTTATATGGAATACACAACGTAATCAAGGTCCAACTTGCTTCACTCTCTATCACATATTGCGAAAGCTTACGCAGGCATTGCAGTGTCAAAAAAGTCGACTTATACAGACCTTTTCTTTGAGGCCTGCAGTGGACGGACCAGTTTGGAACAGACACATTCACGTTCAGGAGTGTGCTCTGCGGTTTTACTTGAAAAGCAACACTGCAAAATAAATGCAAGAAATACGACAGAAAATACTGCCGAATACGAAGTTTAAATTCAAAGTAAGGATCAGGGAAGTAGCCTTGGGCCGACAAAAGAATTGTGGCATTTCCTCGTCGTTTGCGGTAAATTCCAGTGCTTTCTACAGCGCAGCTGTTTTTGGTTAGGGGCCCCTGACTATTTGATGTTCGCAGACAAATCTGGGGCTGTAAACGCCTTGCGCGGACGCGCGCGCAGGCCAGGGAGAGTAGAGAGAAAGAGAGAGAGAGAGAAGCATTTATTTACTATTCAGCGACCTAGGAGCAGGTCCATTACAAGGTGGAGGCTAAGGCATCACGGTCTTCACAGGGGCTGGCGACATTGTACTCGGAAATTCTCTGCAGCCACGCCTCATTGCTTGGAACAGCAGATCAGATAGCGGGCGGCTGCGCCAGAAGGGGATCAGGCACTAGAAACTCGGGGGTACAGATGTGGTTTGCTCTTGGCTCTGTGTCGTACCTGGGAACGACGGTCGGTTACTAGAACTCCGTAACCATGACTTCTAGAGCAAAGCATCATCAACTCAATTAACTTTAGCCTTCCATCACAGCCTCTCGCATTTCATTGACCGCAATTAAAACTTCGCCGTCGCCTTTCGTTCTCCTTGTATCCGCACATTATATCGCCCTGCCTTCGTCGCCGACTGCCGATAGAATATGCGTCACTTTACCAGCGCACATACTCAGGTCGTCGTTGTGGAGCCTTAAAAGTCCTAATAACGTGTTTAGGTGAGCCATGACGTTAGTTTCTCGCTCCAAGTAATAAATTTCTGCACTGCAAAAGAACAAATTTACTGCTTACTGCTTAACGTCAGATGTCGGGCTAGCGGGCTATTGCGAGTAAGAGGTACTCGTCCGCCTTACTCTCGTTCCCAACGTAATCAACAAAACCCTGTTCTGAACGAGTCATTGACATCAAAGTGCAAGATTTCGTGGTTCAAACGAAAGGGGTGATATTAAAAAAAATTTCAAGGACGATAAATCACGCACCATGACGCCGTAATGAAAAAAAAAGGTGGACTTGTGCGATGCTGCAATGTGGAATAAAATTCGAAACAGAAATGGAGTTTTCTTCTCCTCGCCCAATGAGTTTTAAGACCCTCTCATTCACAGTTAACACTGGGAGAGGTTATCTGATATTTCAAGATCTCGGAAATCTTTCCAAATGCGTTAAATATCAGCTAATTTGTTCTCCCTATTTTTCTAAACGTCCATATCCGGGTTTACAAAATCTGTCGAGAAGATGTTGTAATGTCTCAAAATTACTGTCGCGGCAGTGTTGCCAGAAAAGCTGACGAGACATACCCAAAAATGGCTTCCAGCAAGGCGTAGTAACAATGTCTCAAGAGGGAAAAAAGCGTGCAGGACACTTTTAATACCGCAGCACATGTGCAAGGACTGTGTCATGGAAATCGTTAAAGTGGTTTCACCTTCATCAAGTCCCTTTTTTTGTTTCTTTTGAGTTGCATAAAACCTTTTCAGTCATAAATTTGTTCGTTTGATTGAAACACAATTTTCTGTGTATTTTCTTTGATATTCCAAACCTACAGGCTTTAAAATCAAGAGTTGAGCTTGTGATGCAAGTAATTAGCTATTTACAAGCCCGACATCTAATTAGGTCATGAGCCACTTAAAATTCAAAATTAAAACAGCCACTAAAATTCAAAATTGAAATAAAGCACGCACGGAGCACGTGTCAAGGAATAAAGCTGGTAGTGCAGGTTTAAAGTCGTGTCATAAAACTAGGACTTGGTCCTTAGGGTCACCAGAAGTGAGTTTGGTCTTCCTGCAATGCCTTCCTCTTTCTAGCATTCAGATTTAGCAAAAAACGAAAACTCAAGATATGATCGGAAGAGGCATTTTTGGAGAACTATCTACAAGAAACCTAACTGTTCAGGTTCTGTGCTCGAATTGCTAGAAGACTCTACAGGTTAATGTCCTTGATGTAGGATTTCAGGGGTGAAAGGGTTTAACAATTTACGCTTTTTGTTGTTCGTTTTTTTATTGATTGTAGGGTTTCACGCACGGACGCAACGCAGGCGATGAGGCGCGCCGAAGTGGAGGCTCCGGATTAATTTTGACCACCTGGGATCCACCTTTAACGTGCGCCGAAATTCGTACACACGTTTGGTGTTTTGTAGGCGTTTTTGCTTTCGCCTCCATCATCAGAAAAGTAGACGCCACGGCCGGAACTCAAACCCGCGACCTCGTGCTCAGCAGCGCGACTCCTTAGCCACTGAGCCACCGCGGTGAGTGTTTGGTGTTTTGTAGGCTCGTCCAGCTATTCCTCCAAAAAATAATCTAGCCACAGTGCAGTTTGACACAAGGTATGCCTTATTTTAAGGGTGATTGTTTTTTTGGAGCCAACGGCAGCAGCCCTGCTAACTGCTAGGAGACAGTGATACTCAAGCGCTTTTACTTCTACTCCGCTTTTACTTCTACTCCGCGAAGCTTTCTTAGGATGATCTTTACAAAGGGGAGCACTTATGAGGTTGATGATGATGAAACGGGAAGAATAAACGCCCCCCTCCCCTGTGGTGGAACCGAACCTGGGTGGACCGCGTTATGAGGGCGACCTCTATCCGATTACACCATCACCGATGGGTCACTCAGCATTTCTTTGGGTTTATTCTTGGCTTTGGACTTTGGCGGAGTTGAACTGATTGGGTTGTTGCTTTGGCATTGGACTTTGGACGACGACAATGGTTTAACGATGATGATGTGTGTGGGGAGAGGAGGCGCTGAGCTTTTTCGCGAGGTATCCGTTTTCTGTCGTCTGAATTTTGACTTTGACTCGCAGGCAATTTGCACTTTGATTTGACGTTGGCTTTGACTGCAGCGCTTTTGACTGCAGCAGCCTGTTAAGAGCGACCAGCGAGATGTGGGTGTCTGCAGCAGCGCGCGTGAGATATATCTTTTCCTTTACTTTTTTTTTGCAGGCAGTTTGGGTCTAGGTTATGCATCTGGGTGTGCAAACAAACGATGCTAACGCCTAAATAAATTTGCGGTCGATAACTAACCTAACAGTGACGCACTAACTGTGGAGCCGCACGCTACTGCTCGGTACTTCGCATGCTTGCGTGTTCGCGCAGGTTCGCCGTAATTCTTCAGGGCGCTGATAATGAACCTCTGTGCCAAATTACCGTGCCAAAGGCAAGATAAAACTTCACTGCGTATCAGTCGAAGGTAATTTCTAAACTAGGCTCTTGCCGCTGTCGCTGTGAGGGACTGTTATGTATAACCTTGCTTCCCAAAACACGGAAGCATCCGCAATACCTCTCACACACCTAGCTTCCGCAACGCCGTGCCATTACCTCGCTGGACACACCGGTGGCAAAGCTGCTGTGCATGTATCGACGACCACGCCTTCCGCGTTGTTGTTAACACTTTTGACCTCGGTACAGCAACGACATCATTGTGGCTAACGAGAGAGCCGAACTGCTAGCCATGCCATGCAACGAAAGGGGGTATGCGTGTTTCTGGTGGCCTCGCCTGGAGGCGCAGCAGTAACCAGCAATTCAGGGCGCTCTGCGCGGCGCACCATCACATACACTTACACTGCTGATAGAGGATAGCGGATACCGGAGCCCAGCGGATAGCGGAGTTGATAGCGGAGCCCACAAGGCTGTCATACCTGTCCATGTCATCGCCACAGTGTGTAATAAAATATTTATTCATTGCCATTCTCCACTTATACGTACTTCTTAGGTGTCGTAGTAGTTGACGATTGACTCAGTATTCTTTTAATCCGGGCAGTTTCCTTCTTCTCTTTGCTGCCAAAAACTGCACTGTCAAAGAGAAAGAGGTGTTACTAGTTCAATCGTCATATGTCACCCTTTCATATTGTTCAACCTTCAATGTAATATCTTTAAAAAATAAGAGTGCGGGTTAAGCGCAGTATAGCGCCTGCGCACAAAATCCAGCTTAGGAACTTGAGCCGCGTTCTATAGTTTACAGCAGTGTCATGTGGCGGCGCTCGGTTGTAGAAGTATGCACCGATTCGTACATCTGTTCTCTCCAAGCTTTCTTGTGGTAGCATTACCCGCGGGTAATACCTATGCTAGTCGAAGCCTCAATTTGTTTTCTATGGGCGGTAGTGCGGTGGCAAGAAATAGGGTGGATCGTGCAGAAAAGCACATAGCACTCAATTAAGTAGTATCCGCAAACGGATACATTTGGAGTGTCTTAATTCGGTATTTGTGCTTGACACAATTGTTTGAATATGTCGGGTGCTGGTATTTATTCTACAGTCATAGAGAGTCTTAGCCTTTTCTCCAAGGAACATCATTGATTTAGTGCTACATAACAAATCACGGAATCAACACGACCGCTTTGTTGTAGTTCACACATGTACAACTGTCATTTATTCATAATCCGGTCTTATAGGTCCAACATCTTCCGTCCGAGTTGATTTCTAGTATTTAGTAACTCACCCTTAGTAGTCCCGAAGCGATCTTACATGGCAGCTGAAAGGGCAAAATATATACACAGAAGCGTCAAGAGCGTACAGCCTTCCAGACTGTTGCGCACGGCCCGAATTGCGTGGCGACACATAGGAACACATTTCCAGGTTTCGTGATAGCCGGCGCACGTTGAGTGTGAGGAGAAGGGGGAAACGAGATGTCAGCGGTTGTCGTGTGATCGCAGCGGCGGGTCCCAACACACCGCCGCTAGAACCAGTTTGTTCCGGATTTTGCAACTGCCGCGGGCGTGAATCATCGCAAACGAGTTCCACTCTGCAGACAGGGTCGACACGCTCCTGCTTGTCGTAACTTGTTTAAACTTGTTTGAGGAGGGCGAGCTTTGCCACGACACACAAAAACTTCACCGCACTGCACAAAGCATTCATCAAGCCCGCGCAGGCTAGCGGCGGGCTGAATGGTAACAAAGGGCAGGGGATATCAACTTAGTTCGTCGACACCGATCTGTCAGACGTCTGGGAAAAGGTAAAGCTAATCACATTGGCAGTCCTCAGTGATCAGTTCTCTCCAATTTTCGCATACAGACAAGCTTCACTAATGACATGGCTCGAACAAGCCAGGCTAATTTTGATGAGAATATAAGGACGCTTTTGTGTGAGGCCTGATGGTGGAGAGCAGGGGTCGGGAACCTGCGGCACGGGGGCCGCAGGCGGCCCACGGGGCAGTATTATGCTGCCCCATGCACGAAGTCATCAACCCCACTTCTCTTGTCACTTATTTTAAGACGGCGAACACAGCAGTTTTTGAAGGCGAACACGGCACAGTGTCGCCGGCGCAGTGACGTAGGCGTAGTGACGTGCGACGCGTCGGCGCAATGAGCGGCCTCGCGCCAGAGGAGCTTTTTTGCTTCTCACGTAGCGCAAGCTAATGCGCAAGCCTGCGCGATGCCGGGCTTTTCTCTAGAGGCGCACGCTCACGTTTACTCGACAAGGCTGAGTTTTCTCGTAACGCTCGATGGTGGAACTAAAAGCTTAAAGAGCCCTGCAGCTGTTAAAAATGGAAATAACTACGCATGCCAGGGCCGCGCGCGGGTGTTTCACGGCATTCCGATTGGCGAAAGGGTTAGTTTATACACCAAAAGTTCGGTTTTGTTCTACCCTGTGTGTTGCGTGTTATAAAGTAACGCAGCAAGCATTTAAAGGAAACCTTGTTTACCAGCCCTAAGTAGTTGCACACCTACGCAGTAATCACGCATACTGTCATCATTGTCTTTTTAGAAGATTGGGTGGAATCTCTAGAATTTCCTTTTTAGCTAGTTTGCTTGAATTTTCACAGGAGCGCCATGTAGTCGTTTCAATAAATGGCGCAAGATAGAAAATCGGCCTGCCTGTTCACCCGATTAAAAGATTGTAAGTTTTGAGGCTGGCTGCATCTGTGGTAGCTGCATTGCTATTGGTAGCTGCACATGCGAGCGCTGTACCATGGTGCCAGGCCGCGGTCACATAGTTGAAATACTCGTGATAAAGCCAGAGCCGTTAAAAACAGCCGATAACCTCAGTTACAGCGCATGCTGATCTGTCTATCATGAACGGTACTAAACAAACAATAAATATATTGGCATTATACAACGACGACGGCTATAAAACGGCAATCTCTTACCGAAATTCACGCTGAGCCAACCCAGGCGACCGTCTTGGAAATATACCTTCCCTTTTTATCGACACATGAATGCCGAGATGAAAACTGTAACGCTAACTGTGAAGTCAATCAAAGAAACAACTTCTCAAATTATATGCACACATGATTGTGCAGTAGCCGTTGCGCCTGCACATTTGTTTACATTGGTTGCATGCATGTCAGAGTAGAAAAACCTTTTGTCGCATCCGCTACACGCTATAACATACACGCTATAAGCAGGCCGTAAATACTCTTCAGTGCACAGTATATTTGTTCACAGCGAGGACGCTCAAACGCCGTTATCACAGGGTAGTTTATCACCCAGTGGTTCCATTCTATCATACACCTGTTCTTTCATAGCGATATCGCCGTAATAAATAGAGACAACCACATGTGCAGCACTCTGTAGGAGCTGAAGTTCCTAAATGCTTCTTCAGCTATTGAATGTTATAGCATATCATTCACTTTTCTTTAAAATAAACTATGCATATGCAAGACTATTGTCTACTCCACAGAACGGGTAAAAAAATACACATAACATTGGCTTCAATAAAAGATAGAAGTATGCAAAACGCAGGACCAAATGTACGCGTTCCAATAAAAGCTTTTACTGCAAATTGAAGGTAAGAAAAGCGATGCGGTTACTTCCGAATAGAGTTTTCGCGCCAGAGCGGCTACTGTAGGGTTAAAAATATCGTTAAATATTGATATTCTAAAATATTTCTGGAATGCTTATTGGGCATCCCGCTCGCCACCTTTCCCCACCCCCACTCCAATCTACTCATCCAAATGTAACTTTTCTGATAGCCTCCTCACGAAGACTTCTTTTATTCGCAGCGTGTTTTTATGCAGCTGGTGTGCTGGACGGGTTCCACCACGAAACTCGTGTAGTTAATTGGTGGAGGGGCCAATGTAGAAACGCACACACAGGCTATGTATTTTTCTCTATTTTTATGGCTGGAGAGGGTTACATCGGCCGTGTGGTGCTCCGGTAAAAGCGAAGAAAAAGACATTTTAAGAAAATGACACATTGTGCCTGGTAGGAAGCTATGTAATACTGTGATTGGTGTAATCGCAGTCGGGAATTGGAAATCGTGGATTTTCAGCTCTCCAGCCGGGGTATTCAAGGGAGGGTAAAATTCAATAACGTCACCAATTCTCATACACAGAAACAAGCGTGAAATTAATACTGTTGCACATGTCAAGTGCCATGTTCAAATCAGACCACCATATAGCGCCCATGTTGCTCATTCAGTAGCTTTTACTTCAAGAAGGTAGTTCGACGAGTGTACTCACGTGGATCTGCTAACGCGCGAAAACATCGCGCAACGTCTGATATCGTATTTGCAAACGAAAAATCCTCTTGAGGAAACTCGAAAACGATAAAGTACCGTTTGTCTTGAACCAAAACAGGCAGATCATGAGAGAGTTGTGGGGGCCACTCAGAAGACGCGTGAGCTGTCCGCTGTATGCGTTTTCCTTCTAAGCATCTCGTCAATCGGTTTCGACTTTCCATCTCATACGCGATTTCAACCGAAAAAACCCGTCGTCGTTCTTCTGCTCTGTGTGGCAGGAGTAATGTAAAATAGCGCAATCTAGTTTAAATATAAACGGGGCCAATAATGGAATTCACCGGGTGCGGCGAGAAAGGAGCGCGCCCTTGTCGCGAACGTGCAGGCGCGCGGTGACCGACCCAGTGTTGCACGTATCTGCCTAAGGCGGCACTGGGTATCGCTCACTCTGTGTCGTCCCCTGGGCAGTGACCGGTGCCTATATTCCGATGCCTATATTCCAGACCCAATTTAAATGGTAATACAGCCATCATCAATTACTAGAGGATAATGCTTTATAAACGAAACAGCCTTCAAATTAACCTTCACAGTGTGCCGGGCCTATACGGCTACGCAGGAAGCAATATTACTCCGTCAGCGCCGCCTCATTTGAAGGCTCCTACCTTCTACAACATTTCTTTGCGCCAATTTTGCAGTATTTTGCAGTATTTTGCAAATAAATTAATGCTAGTCGCTTTTACGAAGGCACGTTTGGGGCATAAAAGAGGTGGGCGCGGCCCGACCCACCCAGAGTGGCGCGCGTCTGCCGCGGCTGGCGCTGTGGTCGCTCAGCAAACTCGAGCAGCCGGGGCCCAAAGGAAGCTTTTGCTCCGATAAATGGACTCTACTTGAATGACGGGCGAAAGCAATGTGGTTCGGAGTACTACCTGCCTACCTTTATCAAAAGGTAGCAACATGTTAGACCCTGGAAACTAACTGTCAACTGAAACACGAAAAACGTTTTGCTGGCTGCTGTTCTATTATGTTATAAGTTTCGTTGGCGGAGAATTACTTTTCAGCCGTAGCCATTTCTAAAATGCGGGATATGTTATCAACACAACTTTTTCAATGCACTGCTGGACGCCGAAACAAATACGAGATATTCTGGAGCTCCTACTTGCGGACATATTCTTTGAACAAAAGTAACACGCAAAGGATTGAAGCCCACGTATCGCTTGCCGTTAGCGACATTGAAACATTTTCAATGTTACCAAGCTTAATTTGAAATGTAACCTCATTTTAATGTAATTTAATAGATTTTTTTCACATTTTTGATTTCCGGCCTTTCTTTGCTCTGTCGCAGTCCTCCCTAAACCCTCAATGTTGCCTAGGAGCGTCGCCGGCCAGAGGGATGTAAAAATATTGTTTTCTCTTTCTTTCTACCTTTCTTTTGTTTTCTTTCTTTTTTTACTTCTCCCTCTCTCTCCCTCTCTCTCCCTTTCCCTCTCTCCCTCTTTCTCTTTCTTTCTTTCTTGCTCTCTCTCTCTAGTTATTTCTTTTTCTTAATTTTTTTCCTTCTTTCTTTCTTCCTCCCTCTCTTTCTTTCTTTTCTTGCATTCCCAGTAATTTTTTGTTGTTTTATAGATTGCTCCTTCTGCTCTTTTTTGAACTTCGGATTCTTTGTCACATCCTTCATTCACGGTTCCTGCGTTCTTGATTCGAAACGTACGTTGAATTCGAGTTCCACTTTTCGGTACTATATTTTTCTTCTACTGCTAATGTTTCCCATTTTTCGTCTTTTCTTTTGGGCTGTCCGGTCGAGTTCAAGTCCTCCTTAGGTTAGGTAATATTGAAGGCCAACGTCATAAAAAATTTCTCATCTCTTTAGCGCACTCAATATACGTGCGGCAATGCGTGTGAATTCTCAAACCGTACGGCAGAGAATATGTGCACCAAAGAACCTTAATAAATCACGTCCTTTCCCGTATTAAAACCTAGCAACCGTGATAACGTGTTCAACCTAGGGTATATGGCGACGCGCACTTGACATCAAATTAAAAAAAAAAACAGGAATGTCAAAAACTTTCACTGTGGCATGCCGGCCTTTTGTGGTGACAAGCATTTTCTCGTTGTGCTGCCAGGTTTCCGAGGCTGCTGTTACAAAGGCAGGCATAAAAAGACATCGAGCACGCAAGCGCACGCTCGCTACAGTGCATATCGCATGCAGTGACCGAGGCTAAATAATCTCGACCTTCATTTATTAAATTGCTGTTAACGGAAAGTTAAGTTCTCGGCATGGCTCGCTTGCTTCTCCTTCTTGGTTTTTGCATAGGAACCATGCGTGTTTAATTTCAAAACGAAGAGCATTGCAGAAGTACAAATTGCGCGTATTTTAAAGGTGTCCTTATGGGTTCCGTGATAAAGAAAGCCACTGACATTAGAAGCTTTACCAAGGGCTGTGAAACTAGGGGGTAGAATAGCTTAACGCAACACACAATGCCCTTCGGTGTACAAGTGAGCGCTTATTAAACTCCTGTAGTCATTTGGCAGAAAAAATGCTTCGCGAAGAACGCTGTTCACCTGCTGGTGTCTTTCAGAGCAATTACAATTGCTCTGATTTTTCTCACAGGGAACAGAAAACCTGCACAGACCAGTTTGCGCCGAAACAAAGTCCTGGGTTAAGCGGTAAACGACGAGCTATCTCATTACCACATGTATATCCCAGTAATTCCGTTTCCTGCACATGCCTCTGACAAAGATGCTCTCTAAAAGTAGAAAAAATGTATGTAAAGTAGAATAGGAAAAACTGACAAGAAACGTACTGCAAAACCCAGATTTTTGAGACACAATTACAGATAACCGACCCAAAAACCACGTGCGATGCGGTGCGAAATACATATGCGTTCAAACGGGGTTTTTAATACGGGAGAATAACCTTCTGTACCTTGGTTGACATGAATAAAGATTTATTTCTTCGTTGCCTCTCGGTGTGCGAAGGTCTTGTATTTGGAATGGGGTGACCATTGCAAATGTTTTCTTTGGAGACAGTGTGACACGAAATTGACAATAGTGCATCTGCAGGTGGAAGGCTGGAAAATCTTGGGGCGTGACAATATCTTGCAAGCAAGCTGCCAACATTCATGGAGGGCGATGCCACAGGGCGTTGCTAGAATCTAAATCAATACAAAAGAGCTTCGAAGAAGGCTCGCGCCGGATGGCGTAGGCTATTTTGTGTAGCACGCACACCACTCGTATATTGTTATCGTACAGTCAGAGCCTAATTACACTTTCTTTGCTGATACCTAGTAACCCTTGTCCCAGTACGCAGCAACAATCAGCATCCTTTCGCTGAATCTTTTTAGCCTACGCATTGAAGCTTGCGTTTGAAGTATTCATACCTATTGAAATTCTTTGTATTTGACAAACGATGATTTTTTATAACTAAACGGTAACTTATAACCATTCGTTATCCAGTTTTCTTTCCGCCTTTTCAGCAACGAGAACAATAGTAAGTCAAACAACGCCTGCTCAGTGTCCCCCTTAACAAGAGGCACAAACACTAGCGCGTGATAGGCTGGAAGAGGAATGCACAACTCCACCACCGGTAAGGTCACCTGTTGGCCAGTGGTAGCGTTTTCGCACATCTGCTAATTGCTCTTGTAGATCTCATTTGCTTTATGCTTTATGACATTCATGGCAACGTTATGCTTATTCTTCCTCGAGTTGCAAGTCCGGATCGATGATGTTAAACCTCAAAGCCGTACATATGGCCTATGATTGGCCGTCGCATAGCCGCGTCGCCTCTTACGTCTCCTGCACATCACCTTTAGTGCAAGTTGTTATTAACTAGAAGACACACCAGCGCACAAACGGGAGGCTTCAACTCGTTCACGCGACAGTGGCTGACTGAGGGTCATAGTTCTTTAGCACTGAAACACAATATGATTTCTGGTCGTAGTAATGTAAATCTAGATGCAAGTGAGGCGTGTTGGTCGCCCAAGTCGTTGTGACCTTTGCACAGCTTAAGACTTCATGAATGAAAAAGTGTTGGTACATATATTGCTTTACCTCCAGTGCACTGCTGGAGGCTGGTGTTTACGACAGGGGTGTAACTGCTCGAACTGAAGCGAAGAACTTATGCCGTCAAACTTCGAATCCGCTCAAAATTCTAGCATAAAAAACAGATGCTACACATCCAAAAATACCAAACAAAAACTGAAAATGAAATGCGAGGAGTTCTATAGCGTGTGCGTGTCACCAAGAAGGGTGACTCTCGGAGCAGCAGTCTCCGTATTCATTTTTATATCGCGCCGAACGTGGAAAGAGTTTTAAGCATGTTTTGTTTCTGCATTTTTCGGCAACTGCTCAACACCGTTCCCCTCGTGCATGTGATGTGGCTGGTCGTAATGCCTCGAAAAATCGAAAAACAGTCTGGGCCTGCATGGAACCTGAAAAAGTGCTCTACTTTTATGCTCGACGCATGCCAGCACGCCCAGCAGGGCAACATGGCGACTGAGGATTCCTCCTCGTATATGTCAACACGAGTTGGATTCTTCGGAGCACTTTCAACGAGATCTAAGCAGAAAAAAATCGCGGGGGATCCCGCGATTTTTTCTGAGAGTTTCTCAGGCGGTACAAAGCCTGCATTTATTCAAAAGAAGGGATTGTTAGCCTGGTTAGTAAACAACTACATAATTTATATGTTTGATCTGCTTATTGGTGAAACAAGTTTCACGAGCTTTAAGCCGCCAGGAGAGAAAGAATAAGCATGTTTATTCGTGTACTCTTAAAGTGCTTTTGTCAAAGTGAACTCCTCATTTACGAATTCATTGTTCGTCCCTGCGCCTACCACCCTCATCAACAGCTGCAGTAGGACGAAAGCTTGTAGAGGTGCACTGATCTCGAGGTGCACTCGAGGTTTACTGAACAGATTAGTTAGGGCATGGGCTGAACTGGTACACCCACCCACCACATGGTAAACTGTTGTCATTCTTCCGCCGTGTGGACAAAGTGGAGAGGAGGTAGGTCAGGGAAAGTTTTAGTTGTATGATTGCTGCGAGAAAGCGCTGGTTTTCAGGGCGAGAAAGGTCCGTGCTGCCCACGGGTCACAGGTTTTGTGGATTTGTCCGGTGGTAAGAAGTGATGCACTCATCGGGAGTAACGCGTTTATTCATAACAATAGCATCAATGGAGGTATTCGTAGGACAGAATTTTAAAAAACCAAGAAATAAAGAAAATGAGGAAAAAAAGCATATTCAGAAGAAATAATCTGACAAAATCAAACAGATGCATCTTATACATCTTCCCAAAAGCTTTGCAGTACGCCTTGCATGGTGCGAAAAAAAAACATTATTAGCAAAGACGAGGCACCTTGTCGCTTTAATAATATATAACTCATTTGCGAAAGGAACAAAGGAAAGCGTCAAAGCATAAAATAAACCATCGCCTTTCGCTACTCATAGCCATATTTGGTTGTAAAGTACTCGCACTCTAGACACGCGGCATAAGAATGGTACGATATAGTAAACAATTCTCTCAAGTTCTGCAGATTTCTTTGTGCATGTGCAGTTATCACAGCTATATTCTACTCCTTTATTTACCCTAAATGCGATAACTTCCCCTAGTCCCCGTAAATTCAATTGAACCTCAACCCTCAATTAAAACAGTGGCAACCTTTGACTATTTAGGCGAAAAGCTTACACTGCCTGTTTAGCAGAAACATGGAGGCCCATGTATCTACAACGCTTCAAGAAATCCCATTTGGGTTTGAGAATTATCACATGCCGCCTCCGAGATTCGCTAAGGAGTAATAAAGCTGACGTAAGTAAAACGCTCACGGCCGAATTTACCTATTTTATTTTGTTTTAAGTATGCAATTACCCTCATGACCCAATGGCACTACCGAAGGGGGTGGGTATATACATGTGCTACATGCAAATATCAATACCACAAAAGAAAAATTGTCATCAGGTGACATCGCTTGATGCAGGGTTCAACTAAAGGCTACACGCAAATAAAAGTAGCGACATCAATTTTAAATAAAACAGCATGTTTTCTACCAACAATGTCATGCGAGACGATTCCAACCTGAACAAGTATTTGGTACAGATCACTCCTGAAAACGCTTGGTGTGCGTTAAAGATTTCCTCCTTTTTGACAATGATACGAATGGAAACGGAAGTCGCTCTGCGCCATCAGGACACCAATCACCGTAAAAGGAGGGCTTTATTTCCAGTGTCTCCTTTGCTCTTGTGTCTTAAGGGTACTGTATCGTATACCTCAAGGGAACTTTCGACGGACACGGAAGTATACCTAGGAACGAGAAAAGAGGAAATACACGAATGCCTCACGGCGACAAAACAAGCATGCACTCGCCACCGCTAAAGCCGCAAACACCACCGGTAGCATAACGCCAAAGGAACGCCCTAAAACGTGACTACGCGTACGAATACGGAAAAAACCAACAGCTACGACGACGCGAAGCGGAAGCTAGGCGTCGCAAGAATGAATGGGATGCAGGCTTAAGCAAACGTGAGGCGAAAGCCGGACGTTACTACCGTCAACAAACCTGTGACTTTCCCCTTAAAAATGCGTAAGGGGTCTTAGGTGCATTCGTATTGTTTATTTGTTTATAGGATGGCACCACTTTTCGACAACGACATTGGAGTAGAAGTGCTGAGTGGTGCCAAATCTGAGATCTCTACAACAATAAACAGCGCCCACTGTGTCGTGGCTCCTCCTACCACCCCACCTAACTACGCTTCTGTGTTTTTGATGTTCCAACAATAGTCTGCATGATAAACGTACCAGACTATGTGTACGCGTTTAACCTGACATGTCCGCAGGTTTCTTCTGCGCAGGTTTAACCTGACATCTCCGCAGGTTCTAGCAGCCTCCACTGCTAGTAGGTAAAAAGCCTTTAGCCAGTACACACTTCCTGTTCGTACACACTCTCATGACAGGAGTTCTTTATGGCGTGGTTTTTTCCCTGTGGGCTCAAAGAAGTTTCGATAAAGAAAACGGAAATAAAAACCAACGCCGGAAAACTAACTCCAAAAACTGGACGCCGAATATTGTGATGAGGCCTGCCAAGAGTCATTTCATACGTAACTATAAAGAATGCTTCATCTCTATAAAGTTTTAAGAACACTACGATGACAGGAGGAATAAATAATATGCAAACACTGTTCTTTTTTGCTGTTTCTCTTCCTTTCCTCTCTCTTTCTTGCTATCTACCTTCCTTCCTTCCTTCCTTCCTTCCTTCCTTCCTTCCTTCCTTCCTTCCTTCCTTCCTTCCTTTCTTTCTTTCTTTCTTTCTTTCTTTTTTCTTTGTTTGTTTATTTGTTTGTTTCTTTTTTTCTTTATTTTCCTTTGTTTTTTCTTTGTACAGTGCAATTAACTGTGGTCTCGTTAATAAGACAAGAAAACAACAACGTTACCACTTTCTAGGGGTGAAATTATAATTTCGATACTTACTCATGGTCTACGATCTACTTTTTCCACCATAAAAGCTTCCGCTACAACTTGCAATGGTGTAAACAGTGCCAAGTTGGTGCGGCAAGGCAGAGATTACCATCTGAAGACCCATTGTTCCAAGGATTGAAATATATGTGCCTGGACCGGTTGCCTCTTGGACTGCCGTCTCGTGAACTGCTGGTCCCCACCATCACTGTTAAATCAGCTGTTCTACCTACGAGTTGATCCTGTTGGCTCCGAACGCGCTTTTTTAACGAACTTTTGCATATCGATATGCGGCTAACGTTTTCCAGGGCAAATTCAGCAAAATATCAACTGCGTTTCACTTTCAAGTTGCACTCCTGTTGTACTTGAAGCTAGTCTCCTGCTCTATTTTGTTACCTTCACCAGACAAACAGGTTCTCCTACAAAAAGTAAAATGACGAAAGCCATTATCACCAGCCATATTCCAAAGCCTGTATTCTTACTGCTTACGTTTTCATGAATTTCAAGAGTCACCTTATGTTTAGAAACACCATTTTTTTATATTTGTAGTATTCCTTGTCTCTTGCGTTTGCAACTGAAATGTGAATTCTCGGCAGGTGACCGCCATCTTAAATTACTTGAAAACAAGTTTATGAAGCAGGAAACTGATATTCTATACGGCTCCAGAAAAAAAAACGCGTTTCCACATTGTCCTATGTAAACAGGGATATTGCGAGTTCGAGAAGACGTTTTTGTCGCGATGTTCTAATTGAATGGAACGTTATTGCTGAGTATATTTCCATACCCCAAAAGCTGGAGTTGGCCTAAATTTGCTGCATTCTATTATGGGGCGTCCGTCTAAAGGTACTATTTCAGCATGCCTATTTCTCTGTATGCGGGTAGGCCTAACGGTACCAGGAGAAGCAGAAATCCGCATACATTTCACAGGCCTATACACAAAAGACATATCACAATACCCAGCGCACTTTCTTTGAGACGAACCAATTGTCAGTCTCAAAAGAGTGTTAACTTGCCTTGCGGATGTCGATTTTATAAAGGAAATTTCATACTGTGTGTAAACGCAGCCTGGTTCTCAGTGATTAGGGCAGTGCTGAGGGTTTCTTATGTGATACTCATTAGCCTTGCATTTTTTGCCCGCTCTCTCGCGCACTTGATATCGATGACCGTCCTGTAGTGCACGCTCTCCCTGACGACGTTTGTCTTCGCCTTTCCGCAAGTCTTCTTCCCCTCTCCGACCCCCATCACAAGCTTTCGATCGACACCCGCAAACTGAAAGCAGCAGTTTTGTGGAGGGAAACTGCGTCATAGGCAAACTCTCAAAGTCCCCCTGCGTGACCATCAAGCAAGTTAACGGCTTTCCCTGAAGTCGTTTGGCTTGAAGCTTCAGTAGAAAGACGCAGACGCTCTTTCTCCCTGCCCTGTGCTTCAAGAAGATAATTCGCTATCCAATGCGGCACAAGGCGTCTTCCCTATCGCAACTTTAGACGACATGTAGTTAGAACACGTCGAAGACCGGAGGTGCAGAAAGGTACTGCAGAAACCTGATTGATCAGCGTAACGTTTCGACGCAGCCATGTAACAACCATGTGCGTCACCAACTCCAAACGTCTCGACTTCTTGGTGTTTAATAGCGTTATAATTACGACACTACCAGTGATAGGTGGGACCCCGTAGTTACACGTTCTCTTCAACCGCAGATACTGAGCTTTTTTGACGGCGCGTTCGAACTTACTTCAATGACAGTGGGTAAACGCCCGGTATCCTGTCTCATCGATGTGATGCATAGCGCCGAGTATAACCAAAGCACAAGGATCCGCCGAAATGAACTCCACATAATAGACTGAGAAACAGAAATACCAAACAAACTTGTAGACAAATGACGCAGTAGCTCGGTTTATTGCACCGACGGACAAAGCATGCCACGAAAACCCAAGCACAATGCAGCCGTACCTATGTCTTCACCAACAAGTTCGCTTACAATGCTGCTTATTAAGACCCTATTTTGACAGCCTTTTGCCTTTATTAGGTCTTCTTACCAATGTAATACGTGATTTTCTGTCATGTGCTGAGCTCCATGCCAGTTACAGCGTACAGTTCGCATGTTTTTTTGGTCATACTTGTCTGCATTAGTCTTTTTAGCTCCACAGGGCGAAACTCGAGTTCAGGAACCGTCTTTGCGACTCATTTACGTGACACCCAATCTTAATTATGCAACATATTATTTTTAGACGCGAAGCATCTCATGCTCGGGGCTGTGTCCCTCCCTCCCTTGTTGTTGTGCGCCGTCCACACTCTACTGCGCATGCGCGCCTCTTCAACGCCGTCAACGTTAGGCCTGACGTCAGCGAGTACACTATAAAAAGAAATAGTTAGCCGGCGCCCGGTTTCGAACCCACGACTCTATGACTGCAACGGGAGGTACTTGGCGGTCTTCCCACTGCGCTACAAACCAAGACGGGAGCATGTGCTACGAACGCGCCTTATGTCCTTCACTCATTCAAACTACGTCAAGAGAAGCTACTGATAGAACGAAGGCACACGAAGCTGAACGTCAACGGAAACGACGAACTGAAAACTTTAGAGTAAGTTGTTGAATTTCCCGTGGGAAATTTGTATGGGGAAGCGCCACGCGCCTTGCAGCTCAACCAGTGAAGATGACGAAGAGAGCGGGCAGCGGGGTAGGAGTGCGAGCACCGCATAAAGAAAGAGGAGAACCAGGAGGTGTTCCATCTGGTAACACGGGGGGCGGTCTCTTCGCTGTGTCTACATTTCTCTACATTTCACTGTCTCTACATAAGGGTTCACACTACGTTCCCATTCGTGCTCCGATAAATGAAACAACATAACGGCAACACAATGAAACCTACACGGAACCCCTATGATGCTTCGCATCCTCCTCATCGTTCCCCACGCGAAGATGGTGTAATTTTTTTGTTTCACTGTCCACCGTATTGAGGGATTCAAGTGTTTATGTGCGACCAATAGATAGCGGGGGATGAGAAGGTTCGAAATGAGCAAATAGCGACGTCCAAAAATGGACGTTCATAACGCCCGATGTTCGCCTGAGATATTAAAAACTGCGCATATTAAACGCAAGCTGCACGTGTATCTATGGACTCCAAGGAAGCATATGAGCGTAATCAAACAGCGAAGAATGACCATGGAATAACGTTTTCCAGTGGCTATGCTTCTCAATTGTGTCATTAGCCCTATGCCTACACTATACGTTTTAGCAAAAGGGCCTCATTTTGTATTCAGGCCTATTTGGCGCGAATGCACACACATGGCATTACGACAAAAAAGTATCCTCCTCATTGAATTGCGATCGATGACCTCAAAGTGCGCCGCTGGGGTGTTCCCTGCGCGCATGAGGAACTTATTGAAATTGATTGTTCCCCGCCCCGAGCCCTCCCAATTCTCGGCCTGCCCGCGCGGCGTCCTCGGTAAGGAATGCAATTTGGACTACGCAATGCAGACAGCCGGTTTAGGTCACGTGCGTGCAAGCGCTCTTGCTTGATTCCATTTATTTTTTTGTCAGGTGACCTGTAAGGGCGCCTTTATAGGCTTTTTCTACCAGAAAAGAATACCCCGAGTGTACTGTTCTTTTTATTGTAAGAACCTGAACTGTGGTTTTGGTTCGTTGATTCACAGAAGCCCAAAATCTGTCATTGCTAGCTTCGCGTTGCGAAAAAATATCCTCTAATTTTGTTTAGGGTGTTTTACAATAAAAAACTTATTGCTGTGATGTTGCGCTTGTGAGTAAAAGTTTGAAATCACGATTAGCAGATTACCCGCTGCTATAGACTGAGGGTTTATTGTTTATCCAGTATGCTTATAAAACCCGTTATAATGTAGCTGGAAGCAATAGGGAACCGATGAATGTTGAATACATTAGTTGTCATGAAGCCAGTTTAAAGGAGGTGCAGAACCACTGCAGGCTGATTGTGTTTATGAATAGTCCGTGGTATTTCATAAAGACAGCGACAAGCAGTCGACAATACAAGTGGCACGAGGAATTTTGAAGCCAGCGAGAAAAAAGTAAAAAAAAAGAAATAAAAATGAACAACACCACCTCGAGAAAAGTTGTGAAGTGTCAACGTGCGTTTAGAGAAATTACACTTGAATTTAGAGAACTTACACGGGGCAGCGTGTTTGACGAGAACACAGCCCACAGCGCGACCAGAGAATGGGCGACAACTCCGTCGCTCTCACGAGCTGAAGCACGAGGCATGCCACGGGTACTCGAGGAGGTGTGCGACAGAAAAACAGGAGACGACATGAGCTAGAAAAGAGTTACAAGTGCAATGAAAGGGGCGTTCAGAAATGTGTTACGAACAATAAATACCCCGGTGACGTCCACGAAAGTGGACGTCACGCATGCCGTCTGCATGCACGCATGCCGTCTGCGCACGGTTGTACTTTGAAATTTTATTTTCATTTTTTTCCTAGTGAACGATGGGGTCATTTGGTAAACCATGAGGCACTCTGTTTTTTAGGTTGCGAGCGTTATTATAATGTCAATAACGAATGGGTGAAGGCGGCGATGAGCGTTTTTTATTACGAATTTTTTTAAGATAACGTCCACCCATAAAGTAAGGCCATTTACGTTTTTTTAAGGATCGAAACATTGTTGATATCAGGCAAAGTACAACGAGACATAACGTTACGACATAAAGAGGTCTTAAATTGATGATCTGTCAAGCAGTCGTCATTCTGTTTTGTTAAATTTCCAAATTTCATTGCCGGCAATCTTGCGCTAACCGTTAAAATGCTTGTCGGTTCTTGTAGAATACTGGGTATTGCGTTCCGCCTTTGGCGATTAATTCTTGTAACTAGACGCGTGCACAGCTTCCCGGGATGTCGGTGAGGGTTGCCAAAATTGGACGTAGTCGTGTAATTACTCCAGCATGACTGTACTAATACTGCTATTTAGCATTTTAATTTGTTATTGATGTCGGAGCTATATATTGTGTCTGAAATTGACTGGTTTTAATTCAGGCAACTTTGATAAACACGTTACGCGTATCACTGCACATTTTCTAGTAGTTCCTGGCGGCGAACAAATGACCTATCATAAAACACAACCAGGTCCTGATATATAAACTGTGGTTTTATGTTTTTGTTGCGAACATAAGCATTTACATGATGGCTATAATTAAAAAGGATACCAGTTAGTGGTGGACGAATGTTCAAAAATTCAGAATAATAACCGAGCAGTTCCTCTCATTCGATTTTTTGCTCAATCGGCCACATTTTATTTGAAACCTCTTCGAATATGTTTTGTATTAGAACTTACTGACGTCTACAGTTACTGCAAGAAGACGTAAGCACTCCTTATTCTGCAGTGACTACAACAGCGCGAGTTCCAAGTTGCCGAACTTGTCTTACCATCGTCATCATCATCCTTTACGCTGTGCGTCTCTTTCATCTTTCGGTTGCTATGAGTAGGCACATAGCCCCGTTCAGACCACCGAACTAAAAGGCCCGTCAGCGGAAGCATACTTTGCTACTGTCCGAACTGCTGCTTCTGAAGCTAGAATGCTCAAGTTAGTCATGTAGCCCCAAATACTTGTTTGCTAATACCTCTGATACACGTCCGTTTCAAAGGCCTTCCGAAGGCCTTCGAAACAATTGAGTATCGAGCTCAGTACTGCAAATACATCGGGTCAACTTCCAAGGGAACATTCAACCGTCATTTGAAAGTCGCCGTCTAGCCCCGGAATAACAACCGTTTTTCACTCGATGGCCACGAAGAATTTTCTAGGTCCCCCCTTGGTCATTACGTCACCCCGAAGTATGGATGGGGTGAGGATGCGGCACAGTCTGGCATTACGAAGGTGTATGGTTCGAATCTTACTCTAACTAAAATTTGTGTGAAGTCACCTTGCATTACTTCACTCTGCATTTCATCCTTCAGCCGTCAATCATTTTGCCTGTCACCGCAGCCCAATAAGTGTACCGTCTGTGCGCCAGGAATTCCGATGTTCCCAGCCCACCGAGTTAGCTCATACTGTATCATTAGTGCTCAGGAGAGAGGTTTGCATGGGCTACTAAGATTGCTGTAGGCATAAAACTGGGCGTCTGAAAATGAATGGCATACACCTGGGAAAAAACCGATATATGCGTCTTCACTTCTGTTTTCCGTTGACATTTCCGGCACTGTGGAAGTTACATCTGTAAAGCAACGTAAGGGTTCTCATAAAGTTGCAAAATACAACAAGAAACACATGCGGTATTCGCTTTCATATTCGGGAAATGTTTTTTGCTCTTGTACTATTTGATTCTGTGAAACTTTTTAACGACTGTATAGCACTTCTGATGGCAATATTTTTATTTGTACGAGTAGATTTCGTGTTTATGCTAATGACACTTGGAAATGGCCGCAAGAGATATTCTCCCTATAGGTGACATTCAGAAGGCTGATGTTGCTGATAATTATTAAGGTCACGATGATGATGATCATTACCTTGATGATATTTCGCTCGAAATCCAAGTGCATTCCCTCTACCTTAAAGCATCTTCTTTGTTCTGTACAAAAAAAATGAATGAAACGCTTTCAGCCCAGAGTAGACAAAATTAATGCAGGCTTGTAAGCGAATTCAACTTTGTACTCGCCTATACACCCATCTTTGTGTCAAGGGTAGCTGACTTTTTGCATATTGCTCTGGAGGGGATAGGTGTTGTAATTACAATGTCACGCCTAACTGCGCTTTACTAATCACTCCACCGGTCTGGCTAGTGACGATGCTTTGGTGCTTCTTGGCTGGCTGGCACGTCAAGGTTACCATAATAAGCCACGCCGTCTGCATACAACACACACGCTCTACAAGCATTACACCGGCAGAAAGCTTTGCACTTAGCCCTTCTTCTGTCTTACCTTGCGTAACATTGTCTCTTGAAGCACGCACTTTATATTTACAAATATGAAGACTTGATTATTAGATGGTGAAGTATTACAGCTTCGTCGCTCTTAAAGGCACTTGAGCCGTTGTGAGTGACAGAAAAAACGTACAGATGGATCTTAGAGTCATCTGGCCCGGTTCTTTTGTTGGCTATTCCAACCAGCCGGCTGCACTTAAAGGCCATTATTAGCAGCGGCTTCCATCTATTAGTGACCTGTTTTTAATCCCTCATTGGGAAAGATTGGGGCACGGTCATTTAAATTTTCTGGGATGTAAGATGTAATAAACAGCAGCTCGGCTTTTCGAAAGTACTGTCTCACTTGCACCGATTGCTCTTTTGGATGAATTCCCGATAAATTAACCACCTAGGATAATTTATTGCTTCAGGCCTTATATAGTGCTCCTATCATCAGGCACAAAGAGCTGTTTTGTTGTCTGAAAAAAAAAACTTCAGCTGTATTGCCCAGAAAAACGATTGCCATCACAAACATTTGATGCAAGACATTGCAACGGGTTTATCCTGAAGGGACAAAGCCTCAAAAATATGACGGCTGCAGCGACCGTTCACGTAATAGTACATTTTACATTTCTCTGTGTAGCACCAACCTCCTTGGTGGCACCCTACGAATTGTCGTCAGGAATTACGCTGAAAGTAGCTCACTCCTTTTTTGAGTGCACGCTCAAAAATGGTGAAATACTTAGAGCCCCTTGTGTAACGTGCGTTTTTCGATCTAGTGGAGGGTGGGCTACTGCCCAAATTCGTACAAGGCAATTGCTCATTTAACTGTTTAAATGGCTAAGGTAAGTGCACTGGCAGAAATAGGCCAGAATTATTCAAAAGGAATGGTCTGACTTGTATTTATTTTAGACCATGCTACAAGAGCAAGCAGGAGACCTTCCTCCACTGTGGACGCACGTGCGACTTTTGTACTCGGCACTGTGTCCTATAAAAAGTTAGGGCGAAGCATCTTCTTACAGTAATCGCACCGAGCGAAATTTCTTTTAAATGTACAGAGTACGGGCAGATGGAACCAAGGACTTTAGTTGTACCAAGCTGCTGGCTATTATCGTGAAACTGGTGTTTTGTCTGGAGAAATAAATGCCTAATTCTTGTCTTGCGTCTTCTTCCCGCCTGGGTTAGTTTTTGATCAGTCATCACGCTGGATACACGACGTTCTAGCAATAGCTAAGATGCGACAGTAACATACATATCAGCCTTGTATAAAGATAGAAGGCTCAATTAGCTTTACTGACGAAACGCGGATGTTTACTGCACCAAAGCCGTCTTCTATACAAAAAACTACCGAACACGAAGAAACTACGTAAGTATCAGCATGAGTACTCAATGCCAAGAGGAGATTTTGCTTAAGTCGGCATCCTTGCGTGTCCATGTATGCGCATATGTGCAAGTGTCTGCGCGCGCGCTGTGCCCACAAATAGGAGGGTGTTGTTTAAAAAAAAAGGGTAAAGAATCGCGTTGTCTTTTTCTCTATCCTCGTGAAATGTTTCCCTCCGCACAAACGCGATCCGTCGTTCTTTTGTCGCCAGAGCTGTACTAGTGCGAATACGAGACTACTGTTTGGCGCAGGAACCGGCAAATGACTGTTTTGCGTAACTGCACCCATGGTGTAATCCGGCAGACCATTTGCGGCGTTTTTTTAATGAACCAAATCTACCTACAGAGCATTTGAGAAAAAGGGAAGTTTATCAAGCCAGTACCCACGATATATTGGAAAGTTTAAAGTTAGGCTGATTTCCTTAGGCTGCTTCAGGGACAATTATTGGAAAGCATCACGCAGAACCCCTGAGTTTTTAGGTATACATTCTGGTTGATTATACAGTTGGAATCCTTACCTTCACCGGCAAGCTAAAATATAAACCTTTGTCAAGTCGCGAACCACAATATCACCTGTGACGGCCTTGTAATTAATGCATGCTGGCTTGGGCTCAAATGCGGTATTTTCATAGTGATAGATCTACAGAAAAATCGAATCGTTCAGCATTAGGAAACCCGGGAATTGCAGGTTCTTGCAAGTGTGAGAATGTGGCTATATTTTAAATTACACCGGTAGCAAAGCACATACCTATCGCGAAAACAAAACTTTGAAAAGTACCAAAGAAACGTGATGTTCTAAAAATATTTCACCCTTCAGGAACATTCATACTGGTGGCAGGCGGAAGTTTGACATGATATTTTATAGTCACACACTTCCGAAATCTTCAACGCAACTTGACCTGAGTGAATACGCGCCCCCAAAAAAGACTAAGCATCGCAGTATTCTGATGGAGCGGGTACAGTGTCGCATCAGCCTATAGGACAGAATTTTCCCTCAAGTCAGAAATAATCGTATACGTTACAAACACCGTATCGTTTATTGCTTTATCAAAATATTCGTCGCAATACAGCATAGGATGAGATATGTACAGCCACCACACGAGCACACAAAAACTGCTGAATTGCGCCGAACGGAATTGTCCTTTGGGGCGAAGCGCCGTCATTCGGGGGCTGGCTTTACAGAGTACACTTCATTCTTACTACTAAAAAGTGATAAGGTAAAAAAGTATCACTTTTTAGTAGTAAGAATGATGTGTCGTTCATTCTTACTACTAAAAAGTGATAAGGTTAAAAGTATCACTTTTTATTAGTAAGAATGATGTGTCGTGTTAAACTACTTAATATTGGGGAGGGTGGTTTACTCTTCACTACTACCTTCTATTGCGTCAGTGTATTTTACGTGAAGTTGTGTCGAACATTCTCCCATTGCCGTGATTACAATGCCTTCGTTGAGGAAAGGAAGTGTATTTGCATCAGATCACACGCACAACAAGTCCCATAGCGGCCATCATTTCTCATCTTCCTCTTTTTCCAACGTCTGCACTAACGTTTTTCTCTGAAAAATCAATTTGCGGCCTCCCGCAATCGCCTCTTGGCATCACGTAAGAGTGGGACTACCACGGCTGCCGCTGATAAACAAATTAGTGATTACACTCATCTGTTATTACTCTCGAGATAGGGCGGCGGAGGTTAAGGTTCGGGTAGTTAGGAGGATAACATGACAATAATGATCTTGTCAATGTGTTATCAAAGATGTGTGTACGGCTGGATGCTTGTGCGCTCGTGCCTAATGCACCATCATGGTGCCGATGTCAATATGTCGTCAACTACGCGTGTACACACTGGCAATCGTTCAAGTCATTGATTGGAGTGAGGTTCACATCGATACAAAAAATCTCCGCATATTGTAGGATGAGCACCAAGCAGGTTCGCAATACTTCGGTTTTATCGACTGAGTGTTCTAAAAGTATGAATTGTAGTTTAGCGAAGCCACATTACTCTCAGTCTTGTAAAAATTTTAGTAAATGAACGATTAAGTTCTACAGCTATGCTTCACTTTGCAAAAGTGAGGTGACAAACATAACCGGAACGGGGAGGATTCGTAATGAGGTCGTTTTATGTTTTGGGATTGTTAACACCAAATTTTTACCCAAAGCTGAATGAGGGACATGTAGTTGCCTATAAATATACAGGCATTGTCACTTTGCAGCTACCCCGGAAAATTGCCCTAATTTGGGTCTATATGTTGAGGCTAACGTTCATTTTAGCTCGGCCACAATGTCAGAGACGCCAAACAGCGTGTATAGGCTGACAATTGCGTAATAGTAAGCGCACGTCGCAGCTCTTATCGTACACTGCTTGAATTACATAGTAAAAAGCAGCGATTTGAGTTATCGTAACAGTCTCAATTGCGTGCCCCACACCCGATAATACACCGTTGCATGTAGCCGCAGAAATGTTCCCCATACTCTATCGTCCTCCGTGAGCGATTGAAGGTGACAGGCCGAATGAATTCTTTTGTCCATCAGTGATCCGTCCCACTCCAGCCTCTGTCCCACAGGCCTGAGAAGACGCGAGCATTCGCAGGAGATTAGTAAAAATCTGCATATGTCGCACTCAGAAAATATACTCGTAAACTCCCATGTCTCCAAACTCACGTGCTTTTGCAAACAATCGTCCAAGTGGTCCTTGAGCAAAGCTTCAGGATTGAGTTAAAGGATTTCGCTTTGGTTACCAGTGAGTATTGCGGCCTTTTATAAATAACTTTTCTGTTCCTGTGTACCCTGTTGCTGTGAACAATGGGGATGGGGGCAGGCATCCCAACAGACACCTTTATTTGAAACAAGGCGTTATGGGTACTGTCTTTTTTGGCACTCGAGAGATCATATTTTGAGTAAATACTGCAGTTCATACGCAAAATGCAAAGCATTTTCGATACTATTCGGGGAAGTGTTTGAAAAAGCTGCTAGAATGCCTGGAAAAAGGATTTGCAAGAAATATCGGAGAGAGAAAACGTAAGCGGGGGGTCGGGGACACTCAATTCGTTTGTTGGTTTTAGCAACGGCGTGGATTTGTTCAATATTCTGAGTATGCGAATATTTCCGGGAATTTCAAGCTCGAACTGCTCTTCCCCGAAAGCTTAAGCTTCGAGGTGGCTAACAGTACCATATCTTAACTACCATAAATAAAATATCTTAACAATAGTACACCTGGTTGGGCTACGCGTGGGCAAAATAAGCGGTATTGTTAGGGCGTACTTTTCTTAGCGCTGTCTAGGATTCCTTTTCTGTGTCTGTCGAGGCGTGTTCTAAACTGAAAGAATAAAGAGAAAGATTTACTTTGTCCGCGGGGGGAATATTTTTGGTCTTAGTCTCCAAGCCTTTATTCGGATGGGCAAGCTCGTTAAGTTCCAGTTATGGTTTGCGGAAGCTTTGGTGGAATAAACGGCTATTTGCATTTTGTCGGTGCCTATGTGTTCAGTCATGAATATTTTATTCGTATGAGCTAAAATTCATCCATTTTCAAAACTACATTTTGGTATGCGGAAATTTTTTTTAAGATACAACAGGCTATTGCTGGGTGGTGAGGTTAAAATATCAATAATTTGTAGGTTGAAAACTTTTTCGAAGTTTATTTTAAATTTGCAATACAGTTTTCACTTCGGCAAGTGCGGCGCTAAATAACATCGTTTAACTGTCAAGCCAGATTCCCACCGAGGCTTCTGTTTCAGATTAAACGAACCTCTACTGATATACTTTTTTCACTTCTTTATGACTAGTAAAAGTACCACAAATACAGGATGCCCAGCGGGTCCTGTCGAAAAAAGCTTGCTTTGAATATATAGAAAAGTAAATATACAGACAGTTTCACCACTTCTACGTAGAAACAAAGGCTGTAATAACAAAAATTTTATCAAAACAAAATGTTGCTTTATCCAAGTTTGCAGAGCATTTGCCTATGAAGCAAGCACGTTCGAAATGAGGCCCCATTTTTTTCAAGAAGATGCAAAAAATTTGCAATAAAAACAAGAAAATATTCGTAGAAGTCGCCCCTCGAATTGCTTCAATATACTGAAAAGTACCTGCGTTTTAAGAAAAGTAGTTATTACATTGTTTTATTAGGTATATATGGAATTGTTGATATACTTCTGATAATAATAGTGCTCTGCTACCCTGGATTTCTCAGTGGGCAGAGTGTTTTTAACAGGACACCGCTCATAGTACAAAAGGCGCACCACTATCCCAAAATCCCAGGAGACCATTGCCTTATTTGACATGGAAATGTTGGGTATTGAACTCTTAAATATTGAAATGTTTGAAGCTTAGAAAGCTCACAATACCTTTAGTAGGTAACAGGTTAAACAGAAGCCTCCCTTGATACATTGTCAACACCACACCCTGTAAACCTTACGTTAACCTCGTGAGTGTTTGCAGAGAACTCATGCGCCCGTTTCATTGAAAATGTTCCGGTCGAAGATGACTTGAGTAGATTGTTTATCCGTTTCCAAGCAGGTAATTCCACTTGTAGATTGTTTCATTATTTGACTTTTCTTATCGTGATACGCTACAATTAACTGTCACTTGCACGGTGTTTAGGAAGATTTCGGTATAACATTGTTCGCGTAGGAGAAGGGAGAAATCTAACACACTGGCCTACACATCTTAGGCTTTTTTTCTACATCACTTAATCTAAATGCAGTCAGAAAACACACCCAGCGCTTAGAACAGGAGGTCACAAAGTACCTCCGCCAGAAATTAGTGCTCTATGCCCCTCAGATAGCTTAGAAAGTCGCTCACGACAATTTTCTCTTTTTACCGGTCTTGGTAATCTTTGAGGGCTCGAATTACGTCATTAAAGCTGTATAGTGGCTATTGACCGGTTGTTTTCAGTTGCAGCCATAAATGCATTCGACGGCCACTTAAAAAAAAAGGGCACGAACGCAGAGCAGAAACAGAAGGCAGATCTGCTACGACGAGCAAATCCCACAGTACCGCTCAGTGTTGGCGATAACTATAGCGTTCGGGGTGCCTCCAGACGTAAAGAGAAGAGTGGAAGCGTTTATCGAAACTGTTTCAGATTCCTTTTACCCGAACATCCTAAAACGCAACATAAAAATGACAAAGCTCTGCCTATCGTATGCAAGGCCAGCTTCTCAGGCGCTTTCACTATAGAAGTGGCACCATCTGAAAACTTCTCCATCTCTTTAGAAGGAAATACCTTCAGTAAGGCCGTTCCCTACAAAAATGTTTTTGGGCCTTGTGTGAAACGATGGTGTGCTTCACTGCGCATATATGATGATTCAACGTAGGTGGAATATATTTCATAGCGGCGTGATGTTATTCATTCGGGTAACAGTTTAAATTTTAAAGGTCGGGGCATGTTAATGTACAGTTTTTGCCAACATTTTCAAGGCTAAGCGGGAAATGCACGGGCTGCAGAACATTCAATGTACAAGCTTACGTCTCGAGCGAAGCTGAAACTTTCTATGCCGGAAGCCAGAGAAAACATCTGTCTTTATTACTGTCAAAAAATATTTCTGCACAAGTAACGAAAAGCTTGTTCTTTGAATGCTTTGTGGTCAACAAGGGTTAGGATTGGCCTAGAAATGTTTGACGAGGGGTGCACACTTGACAGGGTGACGAGAAGCTGGGAATGGACAAGCGCCAAGGACAAAAACTGCAGAGATAAACGAAATTCCCGCCGTGTGTTTGGTCTAACCAAATTGCAATGTCGCCAAGACTTAAAACCGCGGAGATAAAAGGCAAGATTCCCCCCGTGTGTTTGGTCTGATCATTTGCAATGTGCTTTAGTAACATCTCGTTGGGCTCATTTTCCACATAGTTGCAGTTTGTCGATCGAAGTTTAATACGGTACACAAGGAACCTACTTTAAATCTATACCTTTAGCTCTGTATTTCTGTAAGCCCGCATTAATTATCTGGGCAAGTTGAGTAAAGCGTATTATATGCCATACTTCAGCCTAGACCCAGGCTTTCACTGATGAACATCAACATCGCCTTTGGAGTTGCGTGGCTAGGCGCCCGTTTGCTGACACTATTTTTTTTTTCAAATGCCATTTAAAATTACTTATGTAAAACGTTAACGAGTAATGAAAGCCGTCTCACCAATTAATTTAAGGCGATGACGTAGGAAGACCGCAATAACATGGCCGTTGTATATAATTAGGAATGTGGAAAAGCAGCAACTGTTGCGACTTGGCGAACAAAAACCCCTCAGACGTAACTTGTAAGACGACGCCTCAGTTTTACAATACGAGCATTTCTTCGAAATTGTACTCAAGTGAGGATGCAATTTCAACCCCAGGAAAAAACTGAAGTGACGTTCGTGTGCTGAGTTTTATATTCTCTTTTGCCATTTGGATTATTCGTTGACGACGCTAAATCAAATCTGCCCATACATTGCTAATGTGGTAACACCAGTTCCCGGGAGAAAAAAAACGGCCGTGACTTTTCTTTCAGGGCGGTACTTTCACCCTTACTATGGCAGAAGACCGGATATCTAATCAAAGTTGGATCCGCTCCATGTCTTGTCACGTCAGCACATGTAGCACTGTGGAACCAAGGAAGGGGTGTGAAACCTTTCGGGAGAGCAGCCCTGCCGGCAATCCAATTACGGTGGTTAGTCAGAACAAGATCCAATGAAAGTTACAGCCGAAGTCGGAAGAACGTTTTCGGTGCTGCTGCGGCAGAAAACTAGGGTAAGAGCAATAACCAGACTACACAACCCACTGGAGTCGCAGGACAAGATTTAATTACCACCCACTCCCATGGGAACGTGTTATTAGCGGTCACGAATTGTTTCCGGGGTTGGGGCCCTAACAATGCTAAGCCGCCAGAAGTTCCGTCTTAGAAAGCTGCAGCTTCTTCAGCAGATTTGAAGGATTGCGTTTGCAGTCTCGCCATCACGGCCAGAATTACTTATGTTTAAGGAGAATCCTTTCTAATAAGGTGGCCTGCGAGTTCTGTTGGACCGCCGCCCTAGTCACATAAGAATATAAGTGAATGTGTACACTTAAAAATTAATTTCGTTTTACAACACAGCAGGTAGAACCTTTTTAGCCATTTATTAGACGCTTCGGCTGCGCCAAATAGGGAATATCTTAAACAAAGCAGAACAAGATTCTGGTTAAAAAACGTCGGCTAATGAGCTGCGTGAGTACTACTGGGTGTGTGTGTAACACTATTTAGAGATATATAAAAGGAATCAGATCGCGGGCACACATGTGTTGTGTTAGCAAAAAAATCTTTTAAGAATGGCATGCGAACAAGCGGAGTATGTACATAGAAGAAGTAATTCGCTGCGCCAATAAATGAGCGAAATATAAATACTCGTTGGAATTGCAGTATAGATGTACCTTCCTTTGTATTTTTCAAGTTACTGTCATAAAGCCTTGCAAAAAAAGAACTGCTGGTTTTATTGCAAATTTATTCTCACTTTTGCCACATTGCAGGCCGCATTAGTTAGTAACCCATGTTGAAGAATAAATTCTCCCGATTTATGTTCATCCTCCACGCGAGCGATGTTTTCTACGGTTTTCCAGTTGTTGCAAGACACGGTGAACAAAACAGTTGTATTTTTCTGTGCCCAGGAGGAAAAAGCAGAAGGCAATTTTTACCCCAAGTTATTTGGCCTGATTCAAACTGCCATATTCCGTTCTTTTGTGGAAGTATGTGTAGTTGAGGATATTTCTATTTTCTCTAAAAAGCGTCGCTGTTTTTTTGTAAGTTTTTTCTTGATCAGAACACATTTCCTTGCGTCATAGCACTAAAAATGCAATTTGTAATGAAACTACACCTATTTCAAGCAGCAGTAAAACGCAAGATCAATTCTACCGATATTGGTAGAATAAAGCTCCAAAAGTATAGATGCAGCACTCCCATCAAAGTCTTTATTTTATAATGCACATAACGCATAACGTTAAAACAGGCTCAGATGACCGATGCACTTTACTGCCGTATAAAGCTGGTGACCTCGGAATTACAAAACGCTGGACAAGTTTACAGAGCGCGTTCGAAAAATTTCTCTTAGGTTGTGAAGCAAGATACGTTTTTAGACGTTCAAAAAATTACAACAAATATTGGGGTTAGGCTAGTAGGAAAGTATTTAAATTGGATTCCTTCACCCTTTCATCCCTGATATTTTTATTTGTAGCAAAATCCATTTTCCTGTGGTTTCTTTTGAATTCTTTGACCAGCTAAACTACAAACAAAACATACAGCTGCTATGGTAACTATTACGAGATATTAATTATGGCGTTAAGGAAAGAAGTCCTGGAAGTAAAAACCTATTTGACGCACAAATTGTTTTGCTTTTGTTAAATTACTGGAACCTCATGGGTCTACAAAACATAGAGCTTGTAGCGCACGTATTTAGCGAGCCCAAAGCACGCCATTAAAACTGGGAGCTCATTTGCTTTAGCCGCCATTTCACTCGACCGTCTTTGCAGCATCGAGCTCCTTGAAAACACAATATTGATGTCAATCGCAAAGGAGTCCTTGAAGAATTATTTCAGAGAATACGAGCAGTTTTGGTTTCGTTCCTAATGTGCTCGTGGAACTGTTGTATAATGGCTTCAAACGACACTGTCAGGGCCTTAAGGGTGAAGTTTTTTTGTGCATCAACGTAAAGATTTTTCTGCCTCGTCAACATGAGAATAGGCCAGACATACGCGCTGTGCTTTATCTTCAGGAGTCCGGAGATCGGTGGTCTTGGAACGCCACTCACGAGCTACATCCGCGCACCATGCTGGGTGTTCTCGCTCACGACTCAGCGGCCACGTTCACTCGCTGAGCTGTATATCTAGTTTGCCAGGCGATGACGCCTGCTTGGTACGAAGAGGTCTATTCCACCCATGAAAGGTGGCATGCGGTATAAAAAGCTGCGAGATGCGAAAAAGCCACTTATTCCACGTCCCCGCAAACGAGACATGGCGACCGATTGGCCACAATGAATGGGCTACTAGACAGATGTGCACGGTCATTCGTACACAAAAAATGTTCTGGCTCAAGACTTCTAAACCTAGTTGCCACTCCCGAAAGGAAAGACTTTGCGCACTGTTCTTCGCGAAAGTTGGCCTTTGCTTGATATTTCGCCTGTTGCCGACTAGCTATAGCCACTAGATGATTGGACTCAACTTTTCGCTTGGGCATAAGGGCGGGCACGGACAGCCTTAAAGGAGCGGCATTAAACGCAGCTCTGAGGGAATAAGCGCTGGCGACGAAGCCGTCAAACCCCCGCCTTGTCGAGCTGTTCGTCTACGATGAAGTGCACCCACAGATGGCCAAGCCGGGGCTGAGTCGGATCAAGCGGAGGCAAAGCAGCCGTTAGCCCTCACCTAGTCACTCGCTACCCCAGTGGCCAGGCTACGAGCGAGCGAGGCGATAAGAAAGAAAGCCGCAGCTGGTGCGCCAGCGGCTGAAGCTCCCTTACGACGAAATGAATGATCGTGAAGCACGTAGCATAGAGCTTCCGCTCTAAAAGAAAGCGCCCCTGAATCCGCACAGGCACCTTCCCACGTACAGGATGGACATCTATAATTCAGCGCCACAAATTATATCGTCAACATTGGCTTCCTCGCTGTCTACCGCATTTTGATAGTTAAGTTTTCGAATACGATGCCTGTGAAGGCTTTCTTAGGAGAATATAAACACTCATGCTTAAGTCTCTACTATTTCCTGGGGAAGATAACTAATATTATCGGTATTCCACAGGAAAGCACCAGGAAAAGGACGTGAACAGCCCGGGAAGAAAGTTAGGCGTACTGGCTAAAACAAACCACGTCTCCTGGATAAAAAACTGGAGCACAAGCGAATCAAGACAAGCGTGGTAAATAGCTGTAAGGCGTGCAGAGGGATACCCAGGGCTTCATTAGGCGGTCGTCGAGCCATAAGCCGGTCATCAGCCGAGATAATGCCGTATCACCACATCTCGATGTATTACCACAATACCACATCCGTCCAGCGTAATTTTAATAGTTTTCTCTTTTACTTTCTTCAAGACAACGGTACAAGCATTGCCTATGGGGCCACGGCTAAAAGGATACCAATTTCTTGACGGAGGCAATGCTAATCTTATGAGCGGGCGGTTGCGCCAAACAATTCAAGAAGGGGGGAAAAAAGTACATTGGAAGCAGACGAGAAAAATTGCATACGCATTTGGTACTCTGGCGCAACAGGTCATGAATACAATTTTCTAAGAAGCTGTTTACAATCGTACAGCAAAATGGAAACAATAACTGAAAAAATACAGAAAGCTTCAAATACAAACATTTCAGCAACGCCTTTTAATACATAACCACTTTGTGAGTACAGGATCAACAAAATATTTACATCAAACCGACTGAAAATGGGACACTTTTAATAGGTGTTTTAAATTTTGACTGACTTGTTCAAGAAATTTACATTTCTGATACCACGGGGTGTTAGCTCAATATATAATGTATTTTCGAACGTAATTTTTGGTCTGCAACAGGATTTTTTGCAGCGTCCGCCCCAATCTGAACGGCATTTTTATACTCCTATTTAGTAGAGTATGGCACCTAATGCCAAGAGCGCCAGTGGTTCAGATGTTTACACTAACACCTACAGGTTTTGATATCAAACCTGTTAGTGCTATCTGGTCACCATCGTTCGCGACAGTCGTCAACAAGCGAAATTGTTCAAGTGCAGAGACCAGATGCGACCAATGTGGTGTCAGATACAGCTGAGAGATTCTTCCAAATGCTCGGTAGATTGGGCACTCGGTAAAATCTATGATCAGTGTAATTGTAGAACAATATTATGAATCCAACTGATCCCGCAGTCGCTTTACATTTATTCAATAAGCGGCAGATGTGAACGTTTTATGTAAGCGGTTTATCTCCTTTCGTCTAAGCGTGTCATAGGCAGGAAGTGGAACTACCGCTGTTTTTTTATTTTTATCCAGCCCATTTGAATTGCCGCCTTGTCGATATGAAAGTATACCCATTCCGTCGGATTATACCGTCTCTTCCACACTTTACGACAGGGTTATTCCCCACATGTTCGCAACTTAAGATCTATCCATGAACTGGTAAGATGAGTTGTCCAGTTGGAAATGGTGCTGGACGACTTCCATTCTGCTCGTCTAATGCCAACGAGCGGTCCCCCTGCCGAACGCGCCAAGAAAACACGCCGTGTGATACTGCGAGAAAGCGAGCTACCACGGGTGCAAAAGATGTGGCCATAATTACGTGTTTCGCCCTCCACTTCTGTTATCAGGGATTCATCTGGCATAACCACCAGACCCTCCGTGAAGGTATCTCTATCATTACCAGGAATGTTCTTTATCTTGACTCCCGAGCATGAAAATACCTGTGAGAATGACTCGCTCGATTGCACCACCACGTTAGTGGCCGCGTGTACTGTTTTCGTTTTTATTTCGTATTTTTTCGTGCCTCGTTTCTTTCTCATTTCTTCTGTTATTTTAAAGCAGCTTGTGACAAAAAACTTCCGTTAGTAAGCGCCGTGTGTTGTCTTAACTTGTTCTATTTAGTAGCGTATTTTTAATTATAGTGAGCATCACCAGCTGTGCCCCTTTCTTTCATAACGTTAGCTTCGCACCACCCATTGAAAAGTTTTACAAAAAAAGTTCCTTTTTGAAGACCACATAATTTCGCTGATAAAGAATTCTGGATAAGGTGAACTCAACCTCGCGACAGCAACATTGCTGGTTATTGGTGGTTTGTCGCCTTTTTATACTGGGACTTTCTCCGGGCTGTCGATCGCTTTTAGTGAATTGGTTGAAAACGAGGCAAGGAACATGTTAATAATGTTGCCACGTTTACTCTCACTACACCTCGCTAAAATCTCGGCTTCACTATCGCAACAAACTTAGCGGGAAAGGCGAAAATAAAAGTGAGTAATAAAATGCGCTCTCCGAAAGCAACGACCACGTTTCAAATTTACGGGCGTCACCGCTCCGTCTGACGTGTTTGCTTGTTAGCCGCAGGGCTCTATGGCGTGTTTAACGAAGTGGCAACGTCCTCTAGGGCAAAGTAACTGCATTATACTTTGTTACCGCTTACTCTTCCAACAACTTCTCGTAGTATCCGACTTGTGGTTTTCTGTTCTCTCGTTAGTTTGGGCTTCCTCCCGCAAATTTTGAGGTTTTGATGTGGTTATGCTTCTGTTTCCCCTTTCTAGATGCCTTGGAGTTGCATAGTTTGTATTGTACAGCAAGTTTTCCTAAGCGGTGGTGTTCGGGAATTCTCTGTATAGTGTTTCTATCCTTGCTAAATGCATATACCCAACGGCAGAACTTGGAAATTCAAACCTTGCAATAGTAAAAGTTATACTAAATAAAACAAACATAAGAAGCGCACTTTGAATGCTGGTTAGGTAGTAGGCGCGTCAATTAATATTGGGAGATGTCGGTTCATGCAAAACCGGTTACAGCTTGAAGTTATTTTTTTGTATTTAATGAGCCAACACAGATGGCTTATTCATATGATTGCTTTATTAACTACAATGAAAAGTATTGCGAGAAGTAATCAAACAATTCTTGAAAAAATGGTGTAAACATATTTGTTTATCCGGAGACTTAATATATACACAAGGATTCCGTTCTCTGCACTGGATTACGCTGCAGCAGCATCAAAGCAATGGCTGTTAAGATGGCATAGGCTTTATAACTCAAACGGTCCGTTTAATATTACACCGAAACCTTCATCGTAGTTGAATCTTTAAATGCTTTTGTAGAACAAAATAATGTAATTCACAGCTGGCAACAAGGCTTCCGACGAGGATTTTCGACTACCACGCAAATATTAGCAACCGTTAACGAAGTTCTTCCACAATTCTAGGACAATGCTGGACAGGGTGATGTAATCTTTATAAAATTTTGTAAGGCCTTGGACAAGGTCCTTTGTTTTAAAATAATTTACAAAACGAAAGCTATTGACATTGCTGCCGGAAGCAAAACCCGCGGTCATAACATGTTTAATGAATAGAAAACAGTACGTACACATGAACGATCACAGCTCTGGTTATTTGGGGGTGCTTTCTGAAGTGCCACAAGAGTCTGTTCTCAGGCCAGTATTATTCGATATATATATTACAATTTAGGTCACGCCATACAACCTAGGGTCTAAGTTAAGTCATTTGCCGACGATTTATCTTTTAGATAAAATCAATTTTTCTCTTGACCAAACTCACTTGTGTGAGATCTTGAACTAGATAAAAATGGTGTAATAGGTTTCAAGAACACTGCAAAATATTTCATTGTAACGAAATCTGAAAATTCGTATTTACATGTAGTTTAATTATTCACACTTTAAGGCAAATAGAAGAATAAAAGTTTAGAAGAACTTGTTGTTGGGCTAGTTGAAAAGACAACACACACAGGAAGGACGGAAAGAGCTCGTCTCGTCCTTCTTGTGTGTGTTGTCTTTTTCGAGCAAAGCCCGTGTTTATTCACCAAGAATAAAAGTACCTGGGTGTTAGCATCACATCGAATCTTAGGTGCACAGCACACGTCATATGTTCTGCTTCCCGAAATAAATTAGATTTCTTAACACCCAAATAACGCCGTTGTTCCAGTTCACTTAAATTAGGACCCTATAAAGCTTTATTTCTTCCTTCTCTCTAATACGGCAGCATTGTGTGGGACCCGCATGAAGTGACTATTTTATAAAATTAACAGAAATGCAGCGATTAGCTGCCCCAGTTATGTAGAACCGGTATAGAGGTCGCGATTTCCCGTCAACCTTGCTGCAAGATTCGAATCACGAACTTCTAGTATGTCGAAGTAAAACTGTGCGTCTAACGTTTCCGGCTCTTATACTTTTCCAGGTCACATTTTCATGCTCAAGATTCTATAAAAAAGGGCGCAAACAGAGCTCCGCGTCAAAATCACAGTCAGAGCCATACGTTCATAATTGCACGTACTGAAATTTACAAGTGTTTGTTTTTCAAGAAGGCTGTTTCTGTTTGAAGAACTCTGCCCCATTATTTTTCCATGCTTCTCACACCGAGGTGAAACTGTACACGTAGCTTCTTTCTATGGCTTGGTCTGTTTTTGGGTCTGTATTTCTGCCCATTGTTTTTCACAATTGTGTTGTGAAATATAAATTTTGTTCCCAGTGTCGTTTTTATTTTTGTATTTGTCAGCTCGATGTTTACGTACTGGCCACTTCTCCGCGTATAAAGCATCACGTGAATGCCAAGATTCTGTTCCTTTGGACCAACTGTGAAATGCGCTCCTGTTTACAGTTTTAACGGAAAACGTTTCCTTCGTTATACTTCAAGATAATCTGCTATATTTGCGAATGGTAAGATTTCAGGTAATATTCCAGGACAGACATCGCGAACATTCTCACATACGCGCTCCGTGGATATCAGTCACACAATTACCAAATATGATCAGCATATATGCTCTGTAAAGAAATGATAAGCCCAAAATATTTAGCCTACATGTGAGGCCTTGCATCAGAAAACATTTAAAATGGAGAAAAAATAGGCCCCCAGAAGTAACGCAATAATAGTAGTTCGTCTTCATGATTTAGAAGCCAAATGGGGCCGTGGCATATTTGCGTAACTGACAATGTTGTGAGACTATAATTGTATACTGTGCCATGTTTGCTGCTCCATCCTGTTTTCCACACTTAAAAACTACTTTCCATATCAAGTTGGCCGAACAACACGTCAAGCAACTTGTCTTGTAGCGTTTTCTTAAAAGAACTACTTCAATCTGTTGCTTTCCGTACTTTTCTTTATTCTTTCTTGTACTTTCCAATTAATGGGACCCTGCAACACTTTCGATAATCGCTTTCACTCTTTCCTTCGCGTCTGGAACCACTGCGAAAGCTGTAGTTATCGCCATCACAGAGCGGCACTGCGTGATGTGCTCGTCGTACCAGATACGCCTTCCATTTCCGCTTTGTTTTAGTGGCAGTTTTTTAAGTTGCAATGGAAAACCGCTCATTGCTGCAACTGAAGGAAAACCGGCCATCAGCCGCTACATGGCTTAAGTGACGAAATTTGAGCCGTCGAAGAACTCCAAGACCGAGAAAGAGAGAAAAATCTTTTGAACGAGTTTATAAGTTATCCCATGGGCATAGAGCACTAATTTTTGGTTGAGGTACTTTGCGACCCCCTAATCTAAAAACTGGATCTATTGGTTTACTACGTTCTGCAAGTATTTAGGATTTCAAAAAAGCTGAAGAAAGTGTTGCAGAGTTCCCTTAACTTCCCAATTTTTGGTACGAAAAAATGAATACCAAGGAAAACGCAACGTTTCGCCTTCGCACTAGTTATGAGTTTTACTTGTCTTACTAGTGACTCGAGCACGTGACCAATCAACGTTATATCTGACCGAACCGCACGACAGAGCCACTTGACGTGACAATGTGCGTTGAACGGTGCGACGAAATGACGTCCTTTCACAGAAGTGAACGACCTCCTCCGTCATGGCCTAAATGCTTTTTCTGGCGGTTGGCGAAATGCCCGTCAAACTGTAGGGGGTCGTGGTGTAAAACTTGTAAAAGTGGCGATGAGGGCACTCCAGCGTCAGCTACATAACCGCAGCTCCTTGTGGGCGAGTGTCACTCCACTCTTGGAGAGCTGTCCTTTAGAGGGGCTGTCGCACGCACGACCCGCCACGTATAAAATTCAACCAAAGATTGCACAAGAAGTCAGATTGAAGCATGCCGCGGTTTGTCAGTGTTTCCACCGGCTAATCGCCTACGCTGGTTTTCCTAACCGTGCCACGTTGTCTTGTTTTATGACTTTATTTTGTGCACTCGTACGTACGTTTTCCTGTCAAGTGCAGTCCTTACGATAGCGCCTTCGTGACAGCGGTTGTAACACGTACCAGAGAAACTATAAGGCCGAAGACCTGGTAATTCGGTTCTTGTGTAACATTTTCGTTTTCCTAACGGAGTTTTCTCTACAGTCAGACTGTTTGCTTTGTCGCTTACAGGCTGGGTCGAGCGTACGCCGTCTGATAGTCAGAAAAGGCTATCGTACCCAAAAGGTTAATGCCTCCATATCTACAAACAACAATGTGTGGCCGCTTGTCGCTACTGTGGCAGAAGTTTAGCCTTTGAGTGAGGTCGACATACTCTTTTTTTATCTTTCTTTGTCTAAGAGTTTGTTCCGCACAGGCCTTTCACAACTCGTGACGTATTTAGGTGCTGTGCCAATGTACTGCCAAGTTTAGTGTCGGGGTACGTGACCAAAGTCCACCCGTTTTTTGCTTTGGAAGCATTATCAGGGTCCAGACAAAAACAATGAATTATTAACTTTTTGCAGTAAGCTTTACGTGAAAACAATTGCACAAAACTCTAGTATGTAAGAGCTCTAGCTCTCGCAAAACCCTAGCATGTATGGGGGGCGGACGGGCATATTTCAAGAAATTTGAAGTTCGCCTGCACAGTTTATTACACCGGCCCTTAAAGCGACAGACAAAGACATTAACAATGTTTCTTCGAAGGAGAATCAAGTCATAATTGAAAATTTTTTGTTTGGTTAGCTAACAGCACTTTCAACAAAAATAGATGATTGTATTGATATTCTTGCAAGTTGTATGCGCAAGACCATTTCGCGCTATTTTTTAAGGACTGTGGGCATGCTCATTATTCTTATCAGAGAGCAATAAATCGTTCATGCCCTGTAGGAAACGTTCATTATTTCTTATGGCTTCATATACTAGGCCTGTACAAAAAATAGCTGGGATTTGTTCGTTTCGTGACTACCACCCTACGGTTTTACCTAGCTGTGCACAGGCCTAGCTGGCTACCTACCTACCTTGAACTTGCTGTCTACCTGTCTGTCTACAGAAGCGAAAGAGTTGAAATGAAGCTAAAAAAGCGCAGCTGTAAGGTAATTCAAAGGCATGAAGGAACAATCGGTGGACGTTTTGTTTAAGCGAAGGGTTTCCAGGAGATGAATAAGGAGGGAGGCAAGACCAAATATGTTATGAAGAGAGGAACAAAGAACATTCTGGAGCACGTGATGAACTTGACAAACTCGAGTTAGAAGCAGTTGAAATCTTCGAAACATGCCTTGGTCCTGCCGTGGACAAAACCAGGCTGGTGGTTATGGTGATGGGATGGCGCTCCTAAGTCTAAGCCGACTAATTCAGTACCCGAGATCTGTTTGAGCAGTTTGCGACAGCCCTTTTAATATACAGCCAGTGGTATAGAGCTCGCTTTTACCAAATTGGATGTTGCGGACTGTTCGCGCAAGAAAATAATTTTTATAGCCAGGATTACGTCATCGTTTAAGATAAAATATTCGTCCTCAAAAGCGTATGTACTAGCACACTATGTAAGGTTTGCTTAGACTATAGGGTTTAATAAGGCACGCCGTAGTTGAAGGCTAGGAAATAATTGAAATTCGGTAAGGGTCTTTTCCGTACGCCAATATCTCCTACAAAGGCGTTTTCGTTTCAGGCTTCGAAAAAAAAAAAAACAGTCGCCGCAGCGAGAACAAAACATGCGTCTGTGGGGTCATCACCACAACGCTTTAGCCACTCAGCCTCTACGGCTTGTCTGAGGGGAAATGATGAGAAACTTGCGGCACCACAAATTTCCTCACGCATAATGACTGCTTTAGGCCTCAACCACTACGCCTATACCGGAGGATATAGATAGGGGATTAAAGTTGTGGCGTTGGTTCTTCCGGATTTGCATTTGCACGTACGTACGGAGGAATGGTCGCATGGAGGAAAGCATACATTTTATTCGGTGGCCCAAACATTTGGTAAAGTAAATGGAAATTGTTACAATGCCGTGAGGGCGGTTAACCTGAATGAGCGGCTCACTTATACAGCAAAATATTTTGAATAAACCAAAAAATACAGCCCGATGTTTCAGCAACAGAGAAAGTTGTTTTCTATATCAAATCCTATTTGTGTGCAAAGCAAAAAACGCTCCCTACCTGCTCGCTTCTCTCCAAATTTCCTTTCGCGTATAGGCTTCTGCCGCCCCTGCAACGTGCACACTCTCCCCTCTCTCCATCCAACTTCTCTCCTCCCCTCCCGCTTCTTCCATGTTTTATGCCAGGCAGATTTCTTTAATTCAATTCAATTTTCAGGCGCTTACACTGCTCGGGCCCTATCCGATCGGGTAGCAGGCTACTGGTGTTCTTTTGTGAACGCGTTTGTAGTTCATTTGCTCCTGTAAGGAATAATCTAATGTGCATGTCTAATTTAAAAGAACGTTGCTTCTGACGGTGATGCACTGATTTTTGCCTGAAACACACTTGATGTTTCGTCGGCGCTGCATAAACTAAAGATGTGAACCAGCGAAGTGCTATTCGCATATGGGAACAGTGTTGCCTATGCAAACTTCTGATTGAAGAATTATTTTATCTTCTGGACGGGTGACGGAATCGAGCGACAGGACAGACAGACAGACAGACAGACAGACAGACAGGACAGACAGACAGACAGACGACGGACAGACAGACGGACGAGACAGACAGACAGACAGACAGACAGACAGACGAGACGAAGACAGACAGGAGACGACAGGACAGACAAGAACGACAGACAACGACGGACGACGGACGACGAGACAGGACGACAGACAGACAGACAGACAAGACAGGACGGAGACAGACAGACAGACGACCGACGACGACAGACAGACAGACGACGACAGAGACAGGACGACAGACAGACAGACAGACGACGACTGACAGGCAAGACGGACGACAACGATGGAGAGACGGACAGACGAGGACAGACGATGAACAGAGACAGACTGACTGACGGACTCTGACCAAAGTCGTGCTGACGTGAGAACATGATGGAGACCTGTTGAGAGAAACAAAATGAACGGGCGGTGAATGAGTACCCATTAAAGTGGCGCGGTTTTGTGGCTGCGTGTTTGCGCAAGCCCCTACAGGCAAGCGCGTTTTACAACGTGAAGACGCGACTTGGGCAAGAATGTGCTTGTTGGTTCTTTACTTACTTGGTATTCGTCTCTAGTGGCGCTGTCTGCACTGTCTCGGCAGTTACAAAATTATTTGCCTCACAATTGTGTCCGCCTTTAAGACTCGGTTTTTTCGGGGTTCGGGGCATCGGGGCACAAATGGACTTGACAAATTCGTGGTAGAAGCACCTGAAAATCTTCGGGAGAGGGCTTAGTCCTACAGTGGACAAAACCACGCTGATGATGTTCGTTATACGGCAGTGCTTCGAAGTCTATCCCAGGTACTTCAGTACCCGATATGTGTATTAAGAGTTTACAACAGCCTTTTTAAGGTGCAGCCGGTTGCATAGAACCCGCTGTTACAAACAATTATGTTGAGCGCAGTATGCGCGGGAAAAGATCTTTTCTCTACAGGGACATCACAAATCACTACCGACTGGAACGGGCTAGTCCCCCCCCCCCCCCCCTCACCTGTCACTCAAAAAGAGGCAATCCGTCGTATGGCGACTACGTATACGAATTTGTACTTCGTAGAAATTCGTATCCGACCCCGGTTACGCACAGCTACTGCCACCCATGCAATATTCAGCCAAATGCCACGAATTTAATAAAAGGGCAGACCTAGTACATATGCTATGGTCTTTGACGGCAGGCGGCTATACCTGCGCGCAGAAGCACTCACTTGGAGCAATGGGAGGCTGTGTTGCACAGCTCCGGCACAGCGGATCAAGTGTGGGCTACCCCCTTCCCGAGGGCGCTGCTAGAGTTCAAGGGCGCTTGCCCAATGCCTACTGTCGCCAGCTTCTCCCATTAAAGTTATTGATCTCACTCTCTCTCTCTTTCTCTCTTTTCTCTGATAGCCAGGCATGTCATTGTATATGACAAAGCATTGTTTCTCAAAAGCGTATATACTTGCAACCTCAGCGAGATTTGTTCAAATTCTGGGTTTTAATAAGGCCTACCATTGTTGAAGGCTGTATAATAATTTAAATTACCTCAGGATCTTTAACATGAGCCGATATCTCGACACACAGCTGTTTTCGTCTAGGGCATTGGTAAAAAGAACGGTCACTGCGGCCGTTGATCAAACCGGCACATTTCCACTCATCAGCACAACTTAGCCACCAGAGCCTACACTGTTCGTTGGATGAGGAGTTGCGTAGTGATAACATGGTACAGGTACAGGGAGAGGGTAGCGAAGAGGGGATGAGAGAGAGTTGAGAGATTGGAGATGCCAAAGGAGAGAAAAGACGTTCCAATTTCCTTTCGAAGTGGGAGTGGTTCCCTAGTCCTGGAGTCCATGTGGTTAGCAGAGTACCTTCGCTCTGGATGCCAGGAGTTGCTGTACGTCCTGATAACCACTGGTCACCAGGTTCTCCCACAGCTGAGGGGTGCGAAGAGGGATCGGAGTGGTTGAAGTTTGGGATTGCGCCCACACATGGATGAGAAAACTTCGGCGCCCAAAATTTCCTCAACCGTATTGGGGGCTTTAGGCCTAATCGGTCACGCCTATGTCGGAAGGTATAGCTAGAATAAAAATCTGTAGCGGTGCGACTTACAAAGTTACATTTGCCCGTACGCACGGATGAATGTTTGGCATCGCACAAGGTGCATGCGAAACAGACATTCGGTGGTACAAACCTTCAGTAAACTGAAACGGAATCGTTTCAATACAGTTAAAGCCGTAACGCTGACTGAATGGCTAGTTATACTATGCAGCAAAATATTTTCTTAATAAATTGATAAATACTGAAAGATATTTCCAAAACCATGCAAAAATGTGTGTTCATAAAAACGATTGATTGTTTACATAGCAAAAAAGCAGCTGTCTATTCACTAACTTCCCGCATATATTGTCGAAAGATGATAGCCTTCTGCCGCCCGTCCAACGTGGGCACTGTCGTTTCTTCCTTTCGCGCACCTTAAGTCATTGGTTTGCCCTCTTGTTCCTCCCATTGTTAATGTCAAGGCCGATTTTATTGATTGAATTCAATGCTTAACTAACGGGTAAAAGAAGGCGCAACTTGAGCCCTTTTTTCAAAAGGTTTTTTCAGGTGTCTAACCGGAACCGAAGCGAACCGAAAACTGCAATCAAGCCGGTGTTCTTCCCGGAACCTGAACCCGAACCCTAACGTTATTTTTAGAGCACGCTCAACCGGAACCGGAACTGAACCGAAAAAATTAATAACGGTTACCGGTTCACGACGAAACGGTTCAGCCATCGTGAGTTGATAATGCGCGGTCAACCCTATTCCGGCCTTTTGTCTTTCACGAACCATCAACTACGGAACTTCTCATGCACTTTCCTCTTTAGATCGTTCATAACAATATTAACGCTCTCTTCGTAGTCACAACAGGAGAACAGGTAAAAGCGTGCTACAGCTGGTAGCGCGTGCAGAGTGCAAGACTGAGCAAATGAAATGTCAAACTCTCGGCATCCTGCAGCTATGTGAAACATCGACTTTGCCCTCCCACGCTGCGACTGTGTAATGAAAATCGGGCCGCAAGGCTGGTGCACTGGGTAACTGCGAAGGCGAACACCCGAAATCCGTATAAGTGTTGTTGCGTTTCATACTTTTCTTTACAAAGGTCGAACGCCTGCAGAGCGTAGATAGTTGAAAAGTAGGGCTCTTAAAAGCTGCTCCGTGTCTGAGCCTCTGGCTGCTGGCAACAAGGATGCGGTTGTGATCTCGCCATCCGGCTGCCGTTTTTCTCCTAAAAAAAAAAAAAAAAAGTCGTAAGAAGATTTCGGCTCACGTAAAGATCGCTGGGTGGCCGAAATTGCTCCACCGGCCTTCAGTATAGGGTGTGCCTTATAGCAGATGAGTAGCTTCGGGGAATCAAACGTGCCAATATTATTTCACAAGTGCATTTCCACGAGCCAATCTTGTCATTTTAAATTATCCCGCCCCGAGTTCCCACACAAAACATTTATGCTCTTGCTGCATTAACGAAACACCAAAGATAGTCCTTACTGTAGACGTCCCTTCCTTTACCCGACCTAAAGGTTGGACAAAAGAACACATTTAACATATCCGAGCATTTACCATATCCGAAAGCATCCCCACGGCAAATGCAGCGTGCGCTGTGGTGTCTGGTATAATACAGTGGAATCTCGAAATAACGAACTTCAGGGGACCGCGGAAAATCGCTCGTTATTCGGAAAGGTTGTTGTAACCAAAATCGCAAAATTTAACGCAACAAATAGTAGTCCAATGCTAAAACGACCTACGTGTAAAGCAGTGCATGCTTGAAGTCATTTTTCACAAAAAGTGCAGAAGTGATCATGAAACAAGGCATGCTTATTTAAAGTCGTTGGCAATTTTTTTCTGGTGCGTGCAGCACAAGCTTCCTAGCACGAAGAATTCCAACTCTTCCACATTCCTGTGGGCTGAGTTAGTGGCCGTGCGGTATTTCCCGGAAATGAGCAGAGTTCTCGTATGCTGTCTAGCACATCCGCAGTCGTCCGAGCTCGTCGTACTCTTCGAGTGCTGCCGCGGCACACTCAGAGGCATCGTCGTTCATGCTATCCTCGCCGCCTTCTTCATTCTGAACGCTCACCCTTTGGAGAATGTCCTTTGTTGTCATCTCCGCTGATGTCTGTGAAGATTCAGCAAGTCACCCGAGCAGTGGCGAAACGTAGAAAAATTTGGGGTGGGGCGCGAATGGCGCGGCCGCGGCTTGCTGGACGGAGGAGGCCACGCATGCTTCATTTTTTTCTCCTCACTTTCTTTTTCTCTTTCTCGCATCGGCTCGTGCATTCCGCGGAGCAAGTTGCAAGACGTCCTCTTCCGCGCTGTGCTTTGGCGTGTCGTCTATAGGATATGGCTCTGGTTGCCGCGATTGTTTAAGGGAAATCTAATGTTGTCGATCCTTGAAAATATTATTTCATAGTACTGAGGCGTTGTTAACATGGCATGGAGCTAAATAAAATGGTGGTTATTTTGAAAAATTCGCTATTCTGAAGTTTGTAGTAGTGAAATTATTTTACATTAAAACTAAAAGCAGTCGGTGTAGGATTTCTTAAATGCTGGTTAATCTGAAAATTTTGTTAATGTTGTGTTCATTGTACCGAGATTTGACTGTAGTCAGGTGTTCAGGACACGAACCACATACAACTCCGCGTTTTTTAACAGATCCAAATAATTATAACAGATTTCGCAAAGAAATCTGTTATAATTTTGAAAGAGAAATATAACCTCGAGTAGGGGACTGATAAACAAATTATCCTAGGTGACCAAACAATTCAGTTCGCAGGGAGCATTCAGGTGACTGCAGTAGGATTTTTTTTTACGCTAGAACGCGTTAGTCTGCTGCTAAGGTACGGAGGTGACTCGACGGTACCCATGCCAAAGTTTATGTGGTTGACGTTCGAAGTGAAGGGGTGAGTTAAGAAAGCAGATGGCGATTTCAACGCACAACAAGTGTAAGCGGGTAAAAGTGTATCCCCCAGACAGTGATTACCATTGTTGTTTTAAGACAACACATCAAGTGGGCGGGAAAGTAGCCGGTAAATCGCCAGTACTTTACGTGATTTAAAGCGAAAGCTTTCTTTGCGGGACGAGAACGTCCGGAGAAAAAAATAATGCGTTTGACCATAAACCGGTTGGTCGACCGGAAAGCTCTGATACAATCTTTGGACACACGGCGCGTGACTGAAACAGGGATTCCATTGTGTAAAAAAAAATACTTGAAAATCCCGAAAAAGGAACGGTTCTAGATAAGACAATACCCGCATCGTTCATGAAGGAGGAGTCCAGTAGTACGCCTTTATATCATCAACCACATAATTATACCTTTCCATGGATGCCTTTACGGCTACTCCGTGCTCGAAAAATGATCGCCTGGATTCTTTTTTGTTTTGCGATTTGGGTCTTTGAAAAGTTGGCGATCGATTGAATGAACTTTCAGCCAGTCGGACGTACTTTATTCGAAGGCTTTGATGCACGTATGACGTAGTTTTGATGTGAGAAAGATTTCGCGCCTCTCTAAACTTTCCACAGAAAGGAATACTAAATCTTTTTTAAATATCTCGCCTGATTTCTCTTAAAATTGCGCAACCGAGATTGGAAAAGCAGTATTTTAGATGTTCAGGAATTGTATTTAGACCTCATGGCCTCTTTAAACTGCCCAAATTTTTTGCACTTCACTAATAATTTAGCTCAAGAAAAGACGTTCACGAACGGGTTCGCGAACCGGTTCGGGTTTTGATTTAGTCGACGCAGAACCGAAGCGAAAATGAAATGAATTCAACCGAACCGTAACCGAAGCCGCATTATTTTCGGTTCAACACTTGTTTTTAGCATGATGTCGTAATGACCAGTCAAACGTATATACCTAATTGAAAGAACGGTGCTTCTGTCGGTTATGTACTGAATATTGCCTCGAACGTACCTGAACACTACATGAAGGGACTTCGCAACATTTCCGGTAAACATTTTCACCCTTTCCGTCACGTCTGGAAGCACTGTGAAATCTATAGTTCTCACCAGCACGGAAGGCGGTACTGCGTGCTTTGCTTATTGCTGCAGGTCACATTTTGTGTCTGCGTTTGCTTTTGTGCGATGTTTTTAAAGTCGCTACGGTATGCGTTCATTGCTGCAACTGAAATAATGTCGGCAAATTGCGCTACACCACTGTAATGACATCATTCGTAGGCTTGAAGAACGCTAACGCCGGGAAAGAGAAAAAATCTTCTGGACAAGTTTTGAAAGTTATCTGTTGGGCATAGAGCAGCAGTTTTTTTCCTGAGGCACTTTGTGGCCCCCTATTCTAGGTACTGAATGCGTTTGTTAAGTGCATTCAGAAAGCATTTACAATTAGAAGAAAGTTGAAGGAAGTGTTCGAAGATCTCTTTAAGATATATGACACAGCTGAGTGGTTTTATCATTTTTGAATCGGTCGTGTCTATGTATACTTCTCGTGGAAGAATTTTTGCAAGTTCGGGCCGTCTGGTGGAATCAAGCGACAGAAATACAGACATCTCGAATAGAGTCACGCTAGCGCAAATATTTTAGTAAAAATCCTTAGAGAGAGAAAGAACAGAACAGCTGGTAATTGAACATCCCGCGAAGTGGCGAAAATTCGGCCGCTCCATCATCGCGTAAACCCCTATAGCGTGTTGTGCAAGGTATACACTCAACTTGTGCTAAAATATGCTGTTTGGTTCTTTGGTCTCTATTCGTCTCCTGCGGTGGTTTTTTCGTAACATTTTAGCGTTACACACTTATTTGCCACGCACTTTTTTTCGCATTAAGTCTCGATTTCCTTTCTCTTGTTTCCCAACCGGCACATGAATCGTCTTTGCATGGGTGGACGCGGAAATACGACCAATTGTATTCTCTGTGTAGGACGGGGGCAAAAATACGCATATTATTAACCACAAGCGATATTCCAGATTTAAAAGCTTGGTGTAACTTTCCCTATGCTTACGTATAAATTCTTAACGTAGCACGTATACCCGAAGGATGAAAAAAATTAATTGGCAAATTTGAGTTACTACAATGACCAGATGATTGGTATTCGGTTTTGGCACGGACCTGAATGTCATAGATCTTACCAAGAGAAGGTAACAAGAAGGAAAGTGGTGAATTGCGTTGTGCCACTTTGCTACAAACACTCCCTTACTCACCAACACTGACGAAACTGTAACACGTAACGTGTTTTGGGGAAGGTTGCGGCATCGTTCTCAGCCATCGCTCTAAGCTTTGAACCGTCTCGCCCTGGATGCAAGCGTCGATGGCACGCGGGACAAATCTGCCAGCTCCAGTCCCCACGTGACGAGAACGTGATAAGTCCTCTTGCTCTGTCTCTGCACCCCTTTAGCAGCCGGGGAAGGCCAGATATGAACAGACATGACGAGACTAGCTGATGGTGCTGTGTCCTAAACCTTGTGGTACTTCAAAGCTGGAAGCCCTAGACACTTTGTCGTGGCCTTGGAGACTTATCTGCTCCTAGGCCAGTCTTCACTCGCGTCATCATCGTCATCTATGGCGGGAAGGACAATTCGGATGAGCATTTCGGCACTGCACAAAATGGCTGTCCTGGAAGACATAAGGAAACGCTGAGTGGCACCTCTTGCAAGCCAAGTTTCGAGCGCAGTGCGCTCTCTCTTGCGGCTGGTTCGATTTTTTAGAGGCTAAGAGGAAAGGGTAGTGGCGAAATAAAACGTTCGCAATCACTGTGCTTCGGCATGACCACAACCCCTTACCCCCAAACCAGTTTGCGCTGCTACGTCCAAGAGCGTTTCTTTGTGAGGACAGGTATCCTTTTTCTTTGAATGTGCGCCAAGGCAGCTATAGACAGCCGTGATATCGAGGAAAAACAAAATAAAAACCAAAGAGACAAAAGAGAGCGTATATGGGCACAAATAGGGTACTCTGCGATGGGCGAAAGGAATCTTTTTGCTCTATCAAAATCTTTTCCAATTCCAAGCCTGTGCTACGTTGACAGCCTACAAAGGCCAAAGCACGGGTCAGAAACAGCTGTTCACAGCTATTTGGTTTATTAATTACATTGCTAAGGATATTCGCCATTATTCGCGGGTTCGTAATAAGATAGAAAAGCTGACAAAAACAGCCAATCTGAGACAACGACAAGAGAAAGAGACGGGACAAGTGTTTTACTGAAAGTACTAATGACATCGGTTGTTAGGCGAGAAATGACTTCGTCTGCTGAGGCGGCAAATGGCTTAGGCTGTCAGACTCTACATTTAGTCGTAACACACAAGCCCTCCTGCCCGACAGATTCTTAGAAGCAAAGGTAAACGGGATCAACACTCTCGCGCTCTGGCAGTTGGCGCAGGCGGTAGTAATCCGCACCCAATATTTTCCCGTAATCTCGCGGAGTCAGCTGTTCCTGTCGTTTCATTTTCCGCGACTCTAAGGGCTGCAGTAGCTTAGCTTTGCCCGGGCGTTTCTTTCATCGTAGCTTTTTTACATAAATATACGTTAGGACGGTATTCTCGTCCACGAAATCTTTTTTACCTGGATTCTCTGCTACTTTGTTTTGCTTCAGACGTGTTCTGTTTTGTGAAAAGCTACTGTTCTATTGCGAGAAATACACACGCTATAGCGTAGGTGTGGGTATATTCACAAGTAAATGATAAATAAGAAGATAAATAGACTCAATAGAAGTAACTTCATTTCTCCTGGTTCGACACCCTGGCTTTTTAGGCGTTATGTAACGTTTTCCTCACTTCTGGGCAGAAAGGCCTCCACTATAATCAAGACATCCTGTATACCTATTTTACCATCCGCTAAATGTTTGCACTGGAGCTGAACAGTTATATATGCGCTTTGGTTTTGAGTAGGGAGCCCGAAAACTCGGATAGAAAAGAGCGGTGGAAGCACAGCCGGCCTCATTTGCTAATTTGTCGTGTTTCCAACAGAAAGAGCACATTTATTGAAAACGTCCAGTGTGTAAGCAGTACCCAAAAATATTCAAAAACCCTACCTATTTCAAAGATTGCATGCGTCTGTATGTACAGTACTTATGAGGTGGTCAGAATACAAATGATATTATTGTTGCTCGTAGTAGTCATCAATTCAACCTCGCCATCGCTTTTGAATTGCGATCCTTAAGCCGCCACGTCCTGATTCACTACGCATGTTGCAATACGAAGAGTTGGCTTTTGACACATTTAAGTGCCGTAAGACGTCTAAAGACACGAGAGTGATCTCATTTTGACCATAGTTGTAACGCCAGTCTTTTCGTATAAACCGGTATCCTTCAAACCCAAATCCCGCCACGACATGCAGAACTCCAAAAAAAACAGATTTATAAGCAGGTTGACGCGACATACATTCGCGACTGCATCAGGTTTATGTGCCGGCCCAAAATCTGGAATGTTGATGAAATGTGGAGGGTGGAGAACGAATCTCTTCAAACTGTTTGGGCTTGTTTATTGTGCGCAGATCATTTTTGAGAATGGGGCTGTATCTTTAAAGCCGCACCCACAGCCAAGAATTGAAATTGGGATACTTTGTGTATCTCAAAACTGATTAGCCATTACAGGCTTGCAGCTGCTTCGGTAGGTTCAGGGAGTAAAAGTAGTACTGGTAGTTGTGGTAGCTAGTACTAAGAGTGATACCATCGCTGCGCCAATAGTCGGCCAGTATGCTGACAGAAAGGTATGTTTACGTTCTTATTCGTGTCGGTGACAGGCCGTGCGTTGGTAACATTTTAGAGAGAGAGAGAGTGAGAAGGAGAGAGAGAGAGCTTTTTAAAGGGAACTGGTAAGGGCAGCCCTGCTACTTTGAAGGCTTGACGTCCGATAGGGGAAACCGTTTCTTGTAACCTATGCTGCGGTCCGCCCTGGTGTTACTGTTTCTAGGATCCCCCGCATGGAAGGCGCCCGTAGACAATGTTAATATAATGGGAGACTAGCGGCTCAAGTCGGGGAGCAGGAGCCTCCCACGTCTGCTGCAGTAGTAGAGAGTTTCCAATCCCTTTATCCCCTGCCGAGACTGAGACAGGGGATGCTTGAATCTTATTGACTAGTGGGTGCCCATTGATTCCAGACCCCACCCGAGGACGTTCAAAACACCTCCCACATAGCCTGCCATGGCTGCTTGTGGTTAAGTTCCAAGTGTTTATTCCCATGTCCAGACGACCTCCGGTACGGGGACACTTTTACCCTTGTATAAAACGGTGAGTATTCGGCGACCCAGGATTTCCACCTGGTACCTCATGCTTACGAGACGAGTGTACTGCCACTCAGCCATCGCTGTCGGTTCTTTCGATTCTTAGATCCCTCTATTCTCGGCTCGCTACTCGTGCGCCGCTTGCTGATTAACAGAGCTCCTGTTTCTGTGATGCCAAACTGTCCTCTTTCTTGTGACCATTGGTGAAGGTGTGGAGAAACAGGAAGCCACTACTGCTAGCCCATTGGAAGTCTATCAGTTTTGGGGTAAGCAACATCCCGCTATTATCGACATGCAATCCATAAAGATCGACATCATATTTCATACTGTAAGAAGCTTCTTCCCCGAAGCACACTTAAAAAGGTAAGAGAAATATAGAGTACGAACAATCTTCATTGATAAAGCAGTGTGGTGGTGTGAGCAGTTTTTTTTTGTTGAGTAACTTAGTCCAGGTGCCCTTGCTACGGTCGGATGTCCACGCACAAGTACTGAATCTTCTGGTACTCGATCTGGCACTCGTCAGTTTGCCCTAAATATGTTGGGGGGAATGGTTGGAGGAAAGAAATGGGATAGTTGTCATCTATTCATAAGCTTCAATGTATCCTGCTGTACAATGATATTCCCTGCTGGGCTGACCAAAGCCATCCGTTCTTTTTGTATTTCCGTTTTCATCTGTATCCGCTTGGAAATGCAACATATTAAGAGCGCATGCAAGCAATTGGGCCAAATTTGGCCTTTTTTATTCCCACCAAATGCACTGAGTTATGCATAAGGGCTCACAAAGCAGAGACAATCCTATACGGTGGGTGGTTAAACGCAGGACATCTCGGTGACAGCATGAACTTAAAGCATTAATAAGCAGCTGAAATTCTAAAATGTCTGTGTTGTGTTTTCATACTATTCGAGCAGTACGTGTGAGCGGAGTCGTGCAAGACGACCACGCGTGGGCTCTGCCTCAGCAAAAAGCGAGCTTTCAAGAAGGCCGCTGCTTTTATTTGGGCCTCATTAAAGCGGCCTCCTGTAAACCTATCTCATAGCACCCCTGCACGCTCCATATGTAAAGACTTCATGTGCGATTCCCACCTTCCATAACCCGAGAAAGCCGGGAAAGTCGAATAGGATGCATAATTAAATTTAAACTGCGCAACAGGACAAGGACAGCAGAGGTGTGTGCCCGTTGTTGCACTCTCTTGTGATCGTCTTGCGGCGCAGTTAGAACTGAATCATGAATCATACATAATCCCTACCCCTGGCCTACCTTCAATTCTGCATAACTCGCAGCTTATATTGGTTGTTTTTCCGTAAAACTGTCATGTTTAAAAATTTCTTATGCATAGTGTATTGCAGTAGAGTGTAAAGAAATACCCTGATAACATGAGGTACATTTGAAATCCATTGCTTAATAAACAAAAAAACCTATTGTTTTTTACACGCCAACATACCCGGGGATTTTAGGCTCGTTATTTTTTGTCAAATCTCTGAACAACCTCACCCAAACAATCCAATAAAAAGTTTCGTTTCAAGTATAACTAAACCTGCTGCTGCAGAGATTCAACACACGCGAATCAGGTAGCAGAAAACGTAATTTCTTATTGACCAAAGAACACTAATATGCTCATCACCGTTCTGGATATGAAATGAACCACTGTATTACATGACTGGCGTTATAGCCGGAATTCAATAAACCGAACTGCGCCTGCTCCGGGGCGCTGATTGTCAGCGGTCAAGTAATCACTAGCAGTACTCCGGCCTCGTAAATAATAATGACTGGGCATTCCCGCCAGCTTAGGGAGACTAAATACCGTAGTACAACCGCTGATGACCGGCTCTGACAGCAATAGCCAAGAACATCCAGAAAAGGACGCTGCGAAGCACTTTCCTTTTGGTAGCTCCCTCGTGGCGGGCCGCGTGAGCCGATAAAGGTTATATTTATCTAGCACGTGCGGCGAGTGACCGGCGTGCACGCGTTCGTATCCTCCGTTCAATAGCCGTTCCAGTACAGAACCAAACAAAATGTACAAAAGGAGGACTGCCCCGATCAGAAGGCCCTCCACTGAGCCGGACATCGCGTTGTGTAATGGAAAGAGGATCTCAGCAGGGGTCTAATACAAACGGGGATGAGCTTGGCGCGTGGGCAGTGTCTGTATTGTCGCCATCTCCGACTTTGGGTTGTGTTTCTTCTCTGTTTGATCGTTTTTGCTCCCGAATAGTAAGAAACCATCAGGCCAAATTGTGTATCCTAAATGTAGAGGCAGTGAGAATAGCATTATAAGTAGGTTGTTGATCTCCGGATGCTGCTTGTTGTTCCACGAATCTTACATTCAATAGCCGGAATCCAACTTCTGTGAAACTGAATGGTGAAACTGTCAAAATACTGTTTCTCTCTATTTGTGGTACTTTACGAACGAACTGGAACTAACTGGCATTTATATTAGTTTTGCAGATTCGTGCCATTTTCCGCAGTTTTCGTCACTAGATGTACACGATGGTAGAGACATCTTGGCGGATTATCTAGAATATGATTTCAATTCAGTGTGTGACTCCACACGTTGATTCCATATCCTTTACGAAAAAATCCGTACATAAGAGGAGGTGTCTGTAACAAATCATGCACGAGCGTACCCAGACAATAGTTTGCCATAGTGTCTAGGTCTTGGTAGGTTTTTTCAAAAGTTGGCCATGGTCGAGATAAGTTCCAGAAAACTCAAGAAACTCTGCAAGGGCACCAATGCACAGCCTAAGAGATTTCCAGAAAACAGAACGGACACACTCGAATAAATTCTTGGGCCGGATAAGTTAACATACCGGCTAAAGCAACGACTATCACTTTGAGGAGGCGAAATTCTCGAAGCAGGCATTACGCCCACAATAGCGAGAAGTGTCGAAGGGTTTACCAAAGGGGTGCGACTGTTGTTTGCCAGGCTGCAGTGACCGCCACCGCTGGCTGTACTGCACATAATTTTTCGTTCAGCAGACAAGGCTATTGATGCCCTTGTACTGATATGTTCTTGCTTGGTTGATTACTTTTGTTCATTGTGTTCGTTGTTAACGGGAGCTGAGTGTTTGTACAACCATTGCTACTGTCAATCGCAGGGGAGGATTCATTACATAAGTAGACGGACCTAAATGCTTCCAGGGGCAACATACAGCAGCAGTATGCTTACTTCATATTATTACATAGGAAATAAGCAGCGCAGGGGCGACGTAAGACGAGGAAACCGGGCTGAATGGAAACCGCGCTGAAACCAGTGACTGTTTATTTAGTTAGCAACTGCCTCCCAAAAGTCTTCTGGCATATTTCACCAGTTGTTTGAGACGCAGTTGAGGTCCTCTTTTTTTGGCCGTACAGACTTTCTCTTCTTTGGAGGCTGCTGTACTTGCAGAAATGCTTAGGCTCCTATAGCAGACGGCTGAGGAACCGTTCCAAAAGCCGGAAAGTGCAATTCTGACAAGTTCTCGAAAGCCGACTGTGGCAATATTATGCCCATTTATTTCGTGGTGGGAGTCCGTTTTCTGTTGACTGAACAGAGCGAGATGGCACGCGGATCAGCACTTCTCAAGCAGCAGGAACGCCTTACCCGCGACGTACTTCTTCTCGGACAAGTGTACCTACTCCGAGGCGGCTGATGCGAACTTCTCGTACAGTTCGTCGACCTTCAGCGAACCAACACGTTTTCAGAGTTTTGAGAAAGTAGCCGTAGTCAATTTACGTACCGTCAAATTCAAATGAAATGGGAAAGAGGGGCGGCGGAGAAGGGGAGGGCCAGGAATGCCAAAGCGCAGAGTTATCTCAAGGGGGCGGAAAAACTAGCGTCCCTTCCGTAAAGCATTGCAGTACTTCAATACGCACTTGGAAACATTTTGAGACAAGTACATGCTCGAATACAAAAAATAAGCATGAAAACCAGGCTTCCTGACTATTGAAACTTGGGGGAGAACAACGTCTTATTTATTTCTGTTCATACACGCCAAACGCCCTCCCCCACTGCCCACCACCTAAGTTAGAATGTCCTCAATGAAGCGTCCTTCGATCAAACGGCGTTCGATGAAACGGTGTTCGATGAAACGGCTTCTATGAAGTATCGTTCCATGTAACGGTGTTCGATGAAGTTTTCAGCAACCCAGCTAAATTGTGCAGAATCCCTAGTATTTCAGTGAACTCCTTGACGCCTGTGCCGTCCCCCCTCCGTTCCAAACATTACCACTGGCTGTGCACTACGCTATATAGCTTCGTAAACAACCTAGTTTAATTTTAGTTTCTGTGCGCCTAAAACATAAGCAGAAACCTCACTAAGAAAAAGCATAAGCGTCGCTGCCATAGCCCGATATCGCGTGAGAAAGGCAGGATATTTCAAGTGTTTTTATGACTTCGGTGTTAAAAATATCTGAGGGCACCCAAGCACTTCCCAAGCGTTGCGATTGGGAAAGAAACAAGGTTGCATTGAACACCGCCAAGTTCTCCTTCCAGTTTTGCGATGCGACTGCTGTGCCGCTGTGCGAGGTCAGCGGGAGGCGTGCTTCATTTTCCTTAACACTGCACTCGTAGCCACAGCTACCACTCTCCACGTTCCGCATTGCTCTGGGTTGCTTAGCCACGCGGTCCTTCACTCGAGTTTTTCTTTTTTGGGCGCAGCCCTAAGGCGCCAGTCTCTGGGCTGAGCCGCGTCGCCGTCGTAACCGAGTGAACGATGGCAAGACAGAATAGTCAAAGGAAGCAAAGGAGGAGAGTGTCGCGAAATTGTGAAGGGAGGGCGGTTCGCCGTGGCGGCGCTAGAGCTCTCCGAAAGTGTGAGGTTGGAGGGGGGGGGGAGGAGGGAGTATGCTGTGCCTCGCACGAAACGCTCGTCTGCGTGACGCTGGCGAAAACGTGAGGGGGTCGTGCTAGTGACGATGGTGTGCGTTCCCTGCCTGAGACGTGGGTCGCGGTCCGTTCCTGAGACGCACTTCGCGCCGCCGACGTAGAGGCTCATCATCGCTGCCGTCGAGAGAACCCAAGCGTGAGTGCTGCCTCAGCGCACTGCTGCCGCGCCCAAATATTGCATTAGGGAGTATCATAATCGCCGGCCAACTTTTTTTGGATTCTCAGCTGCCGCTATTCGCCGCGAGATCGGCTAAAGGCGACAGCATTGCGCTGATAGTGTGGATGCTCCTGGCGGTATACACATAGTGGAAGAAGGTACGCTGTGAGTGCGGTTCGTGCCTTTTTCGCGCCAGATGTGCGCACAGAAGGCACAGGTAAGAGTGGTATGCTGTAGTTCGGCTACTGAACGTTCCATGAATCGCATCAAAGACGCAATAAACATTCATTACTACGCTGAAAAAATCGGTGACCCATTGGGAATCACTGAACTGCCGCACTAACGACAATAAACGTGTGCGCTGTGCTTCGTAGCAAGCCCGATTTTTGACGCGTATCACTTTCAACAGTGAATAAAAAAATAGGACAAATCAGAAAGATCCGATTTCGGGAAATCAGTTAAACAGCAGTTTCAGTCGATTTCATTGCAACATGACGCATAATTGCATTTGTGGGACGCCCTGCAACTGTAACAGGTTCTATGAAGTTGTTACATATGACGCGCTGCTATATTACGCACTGCCACACATTTCTTATAAAAGCTAAGGATTTTTTTGCATTCGGAAGGCAACATAGAATTTCTAAATTTTACCAAGCGCGGAGATATAAATGCAAACGCGTCAACGGGTCTGTTATATGCAAATTTAGTAAGTCAAATTTTCGCGACTTTGAAGGCTAATTTGGTGAATAACGGTGTCGGGTCAGTCTTTTAAAACTTTTATCTCGGGTGAAATTGTGAATTACATTGCTAACGTGCGCCGTATAAATCAATGTCTCATATTTAGCTAGATTTTTGCAAAGTGATTAGCAGGGTTACAGCGAGTAAACTAAGCTTGTTGGTCATTGCAAGCACAAATCTTCAGTTACAGCTGCGCTGTTGAACATTTGCGTTCTTTTTAAAGTCTAACCACTGCCTAAAACGGCAAAATATTTTGCAATCTTGCGTAATGTCACTGCGAAGGCAGTTAGGCAACAGTCAATCACAAAGCCATAAAGATGGCAAATGAAGTAGCCCTGCTACAGGAGTAGTAAAACGTTCCTGCTCATTTTTCTCGTTACCAAATAATGCAACGGGTTACCGGTAACTGCGATGTGTGGTCCATTAAGCCTCGCTTTTTTAACGGCGTACGATTCTTGAGGTGGGTTACAGCACAGGCACGAATAAAGTATCGTGTGCATTCTTTACATATGAGTTACTTCCAACGTTAAAAAACGTAGCATAAAAGAACGCATGTAACCCGAAAGCCAAATGTTGGCGATGTGTATTACTTGCAATTGGAAGTACCACAGCCGTCGTGGTTTCATAGCGGTGAAGAAAGCATGCAGTCATTCAAGAAGGGAACACCAGTATTTTGAAAACTGATCAGCCCCCTTTAGCCCGCGATTGTTATGGAATTGTGGCTCACCTTTTTCAAAATGGTATTTAAAGCCATGTCACAGTGGGCAAAAAAATCGAGACAGTCGCGGGCACGCCGTGCCCATGCATAAGCGCCACCAGGGTATCATTCTGTCGAAAATTTCCGCGATCTTTACTTGTTCAAATATTGGCCCACTTTGAGGGTTAAGACCTAACTATATTACCCATTTAGTTATGCTTAGCAACACACATTTTGAGTGAAGCGGTAGTGAAGATTTAAAAACGGGACATGAAAAACTTGGGAAAAATGAAACACGAAGCGCAACAGGATGGGCATGTACTCAAAACTGCTTGATTTTGCTGAGAGGCCTGACTGAAATACTCTAGCACATCCACAAAAATATACTTTGGTTACACATAAAAATGAGCAAGAATATCGCAGCGTAACAGCAACTGTTTTTCAAGAAATGGTACTGATTTTAAATGTGAAGCATCTCTTGCTCGGGGGGATGTCCCGCGTCCGTGCCCCGTCCGCAGCGCCTCTGATGATGATTGTGGCAGCATGCCCCTAGGGATTGGCATCCAAAGAATCATCACGAGATAGCTTCGCGTTCAACCACCGTCGTCATCTTCCCGTAGGGAACCGCTGAAAAAGAGAAGAAGACAAAGCTGCGAAGAGGGGCGTGTACGTTGCTCTCGTCCCCGTCCGCAGCGCCTCTGATGATGATTGGGCAGGATGCCCCTAGGGATTGGCCAACCAAAGAATCCATCACGAGATAGCTTCGCGTTCAACCACCGGAATCATCTTTCCGTAGGGGAACCGCTTAGAAGAAGAAGGAGAAGACAAAGCTGCGAAGAGGAGGGCGTGTACGTTGCTCTCAGCCGGTGCACCAACGTCAACAACCTTTACCTCACCAACGCTGACGGAGACTACCGATTCTACCACAGAGACGACAACATCGACAAGAACATGATGGACGAGTTTCGCCGCCTCGAGAAACCACCGCCTTACTCACCGTAACACAACAGTACTTGCGTTAACTTTGCCCGCCGGTGTGGACCCGGACGCGGAATTCCCTTGGCGTAATGAACACCAGATCACTCAACATCACGGCAACACAATGAAACCACACTGAACCCCCCTGATGATTCGCATCCTCATCAGGGTTCCCCACGGGAAGATGGTGTAATTTTTTCGTTACCGACTCCAGCGCCAACGCCGGATGCCGGCTTTTGCACTCGATAGACCATTAACGGCTTGAAACTATTTTTTAACCATTAGGAACAGTGGTATGGATAAAAATGAGTATACAAAAGTTTGATTTCGGACTTTTAATTCGCAAATGTAGTCTCTTGCTAATGCTTGAACAATCAAAACATTAGTGGCGTACGTATGGAATCACCCGCAACCACGGAAATGAGTCCTCCTGCTAATAAACATCGACTATGTAACCGTGCTACCAAGGCATAAAGTAACCCCAGAGGAACTCCCTTGTTTTTAGTCCATTGTAAGAATTTTTTTTGTGTGTAGCAGGATGTCCTTATCATTGTGATTTCAGAGAAGTCAGTAATAGTGCTAAAGCGCTGGGTTTGGTGAGGCATAGTTGGGAGCAAATGTTATGGCTTAGCCAATAGAAAACAAAGAATAAACATCCTAAGAGGTGTATCTACTAGTTGATTGCTTGATGCTTTAATCTTTCATCAAGAAGTTATCTTTCCGCGCTACTTTTGTGTTTTGAAGTTCTCACTTTCCGGTGACTTTTCCGAATAAAGTGGTGAAATAGCACGTTTCTCAATAAGTGCTGATTACTAAAGCATATCGTTAGCATGGCTGATTTTCTGGAGTGGCTGATTTTCTGAAATACCAAGTGGGTGTTGTGACAACTTACGGAGATTCGCTTTTCAAAACCTGGAATTCAACGGAATATTAGGAGCAAAGCCCCTTACCAAATCAGTGCGCAGACATTGCAATATAAGCTTAGATTTAGGTTGCTATTTTTATTTAAGACCTGGGGTTGCAGCCCCCGGGACCCTAGACTACTGCCATGGTAATGAGTGCCATCATTTCGGCATTACACGTTGACGGTGAACGACGTTCATCAAACTTGAAGCAAAATCATGTTTACACGCCAAGTCACCCAGAGGCATAAAAATGCCATGGTGAAGGAATCACCTCACGGGACGCTTCGTCAGTGCTATGATGAATGGCAGAACAGTTTTTGATGCGAGCAAGCGGTGGCCTCAGTTTCCAGGTATTGATCTTGCTAAAGTGAGCTTTTTAATGCTGTTCGCTTTCTTTTTCAATCGGATAGCTTCCCGTTTTCGCGCATTGCAGCCTATACGTTTCTGACTTGTTTCTTGAACGCCAATATACCGAAGCCATTTTGATGGCAGTGCCGCAGTATGCAACAAAAGCCTCTTTTGCTTGTGTATCCCAACCTCTTGAGGGGATTTTTTCGCCAACGTGATTCCCACCCACAGACTCTAGTAGCCTGATACCGTTTTGTGGTTGCCAACGAAGCACTATGCCAACTTACCGCGATTCGTACTTCGGACAGGCGCCGCTTTCGTTATTTCTCCGCCTATGAATTTTGTAAACACGCATGCAAACCAACGGCGAGTTAATCCTGCACACTCGTACTAGGAGTAGAATATGATTCTTTCAAAATAGCTCGCAAGATGATCGACAGTCCCTACAGTGAATTTCTCAGTGTCTGTATAGGTGCGGTTAACCCGCAGCAATAGAGGAATAACTAATTGGCTATATTTTTGTTGGAACTAAAAGTAAAGGGAGAAACGTAACTAGGCGCCAGTTCAAATAAAAAGTTCGGGGCAGAGAATGGATTCCGACAGCGTATAGTGGAACCGTTGATTGCCTATCGTAGAGACCTTTGTTTTCTGGTGGACATAAAAAGTATGATGATGATGATGATGATGAATATGGCCAAGGTAATGATTTGTTCGGTTATTTTCCTTCTTCAGACAAGACGCTCGCAAATATTAGCATTTCCATGACAGCACGTGTAGCTTTACAACAAAACTTGCACCTTCTTGCTTAGATATCGGGCCGGCACCAAACAATAAAGTGGCGGTATTTTGCTGTGTGATTTCTTCCTCCCAGACTGCTCTAAGGTTCCCGCAGGCGTAGTAATACGTCATTTTTTGTGATTTCATGCGGCAAGCAGTGCATAGAGCTTGAAAAGATTCCCGGCGTTAGCCGGTGGGGAATTCTGTAGATTGCAAGATATACACACCACCAATCTAATGCTAGAAAAGGTAGCGATATTTTTTATGACTGATGAAAATTTTAGTTCTATGAAAAACAAATTTAGTTTTGCAGCAAAGCGATTGCACGACCAACGGATCTTTTATAAATTCTGTAGTTAATCTGACATAGCAGGCTAGAAACCATCGTACCCTACGCTTCCTCCTCTCTGAGTAGTATATCGATAACCTCGGCAACATATTGTACATCTTTTTCCCTTAGGATATATACGTAGCTATCTAATATCTTTTATTTTTACTAGAAATAATAAAAACATATGCAATGGAACGTTTACCAGACTGGCGTCAGACCCAGTCCGTTATTGACTTAAAAAAACACATGAGACGCCAGATAGAAAATAACGGTGAGCAAAATAACATACACAGGTGCCATAAGTACGTGCCTTTATTGGTGTCTTACATTTGTTTTTTGTATCTTCTCTGTTGTAATCTCTTAATCCCCCCAGGTTTTATCTTCATTTCTCTTCACAACGGGAACACAATGAAATGCATTTAATAAATATCTTCTATCAAGCACTGTTGCGTTTTTGTACACCGGTAAAGTATATAACTATTATATTCTTTCACCAAATAACCTTTTTTTAGCTACTAAAGGATACAAACACTTGAAAGTTGTCTCATAGGTCTTTTTTAGTTTGTAAGAAATTTTGCGCCATCTTATTGGGAATAATTTGCGTAAGTTTAGACAAAAACATGTTCGCAGGAAGTTCTGTGTTTAGGGGAATACGAAAATGAGGTGCAGAATTCTCAATAGCTTTATTGTAAGCTCTTTTGTAAACGGCGGTGTTTAGATAGCGTAGCTTTATCATAAACTCTTATAAACGCAGTGTTTTGATATTTTCCTGCAAGAAATGGGAACTATAAAATTCAGCTCATGATTATAGCGGCTTTCAAAGAATACTTTGGGTATATTAGACTATTCGGCAGGGGAGCGGGAGGCTTCCGAAAAAAAAGTTTTTACTAACGGGTGGCCGGTGCTAAAAAGTAAGGTCCCAACCAGCGTGCCCTATGTCCTGTTATCGCTTTAGCCCCGGGCCAGCTACTATATATCAAAAGCAAATGAGCTGATTCAGTGAAATGGGTCATTAGAGAACCGATAGAGCGCAATGTCAATGTTATCTGAGGTCATTTAAACGATTCTTTAGCAGGGTATTTTGATGTGTTCTTTTACCACGAACAAGGGATATTAGAAGCTCTCCTGTCACCCATACATGTAAAAAATGTAAGGGTAATAGATTCCTCATAAGCCTGAAAGAATTTTAATTTAATGCGTTTATTTTTTATACAAATATTTGTTCTCATAACCAAGTTCTTTAAACACGATTTTCTAGATGTATTTCGTACAATACAGCTGGGCTATCTTTATAACAACGTGAAAACCTGTTCCTGTTAGTTTCTCAATAAAAATTCCCGACGACGTATTTCAGAAAATACTATGACAGTAGCCTTTTGCTGAGTCGCAGCTTTTGTTTTTGGAATATAAACATTTTCTCAGCACTAACACGTGCTCATTCTCAAGCTCTACTTCCAAAACAAAACAAGCTTCATTTTTATTGTTAGATGACATTATAGAAAGCTATAAAGCGACAGTTGCCTGGCCACCGGAGTTTTTCTCTCTAAAGGAACTGGGTCTGTTAGGTCCCAAGACTCATCTGTAGGGTGCACTTTCATCCTACTCTGGAGAGATTTTTTTAGGCTTGTGAGGAAGATATACGATGCCTTTTCTCGTCAATTTAATTCCTGAAGGCGTCGAATGACTATTTTTGTCAGTTTTGCATGCTTCTATCCTACATAGGTCTTTTCGAAGGCGATCAGGGTTTTGTCCAATGCTGCTTTCGTTCCCGAATGAAAACCGCAGACATTTACGGCGGGCCCCGCAGTACTTTGAAAACACGTCAAAAATAAAAGCAAAGCACAAAACCCCGCGAATTAGATGAAACGTATTCATCAATACATTGCTTGTTAAGTGACAACGTTGTTTGCACATTGCAAAAATAACAGGACGCCGTACAGTACAGGCAAGTCGGTACAGCTTGAAGGGTTTTTGGTAAAGCTCCAACCACTACACAAAACGCATGAAGTAAACAATGTCTACTTCAGGTTAATTTTATTTCAGGTTACAGAAGAGATAGTGGGACGAAAGCTCATTGGCATCTGACTTAAATTGATGTCAGGGTGACGACAGCATTGGTTCCAAACAAAAGTCTACCCTTCATCGATGAACATCCCAAAGACAGTGTCTTGACTCAACGTTTTATGACGGACCGCGGCTGTCATTTCGTTTTATTGTGTTCTCCTCCACGACTGCCAGTTGTGATGAACGTCCCGCTGCTTCTGCTTCTCTCGAATCTTTACAGTGGGATGTCTGGTCTCTTACGGGATCTGGGATAGCCACATACTCATTGTTATGAGGGGGCAATCGCTCTATTGAGAAACAAAGTCTCCGTCGTCGTCAATATCAGCTTGGTTGTGTCAACCCCATGACAAAGACCTGTTCAGAAAGATTTCCAGCTACGTCAAGCGTGAGCTTACTTAGCCCATCCTTTGCTCCGGAATTCTCGTAGTGCCCCCCGCCATAAAGTCTTTGGCATCTCTATTTCGTTTGCGGTCCAATGGCAGCCACTCCGTTCAATGGATGGCCCACCTGTTGTCCCTCGTGCGGATGTTGTGCCTCCTTCCCGAAAATGCCTCTTTCGCTTAATTTCAGCTGAATGCCTTCCACGCCAGCTTGTTCTCTAATGCACGCTGGTGTTTTTAACCGTGTTTTCTTTGTTTATTGTTTATGTGCTGGAAATGTACGTCCCACTATTTCCTACTTTCTTCCACCGCCACTGCAGACCCTTCTTCTTCACCTCTATGGACTTGAACTTGAGGCCCCCCCCTCAAACCAACTCCCAAAGCCTCCATAACGTCGCTTCCCCATCGCCCCGCCGTGGTCATATCTTTATGATGTCTATGATAATATTCTCTATGGTTTGCATATCCGTGCCACAGCATTCAAAAGTTTCATTCGGTACCTGTAAATAGCGGCGTATGCCCGTGTTGTCCGACACCTCGCCCGTGCTTCAAAGATCGATACACTGCCTCACGTACTGCCATGCAAAACATCCCTTCCTGCTTTCTAGTTTACCTGTCCCATAAGTCTCCGGGTTTTTTTTTTCGCTTCAATTCTCCATGCCCATTTCGTCGCCTGTCCCGCTTTTACCTGCTTTTAAATGTTGTGAATACACAAATTACCCAACCGATTTTCGGTACCGTTTGATCGCCTGTCTTGTTCGCCGCCTCCACCGCGTATCCATCCTCCTCATGTAGAGGTACTTAAACACTCTCGTTACCCACTTATCGTCCTCCATGACATGAAGTCTATCCTAAAATTCTATCTTTCACTGCCCTCCCTTGCCACAAAGGAAGAGCAGCCCATATCCCCCGGTACCACTTCGTTCGTAGTTTTTCGATGGTCCCCTCGGGCAAGCCTGTCTACCGTCCTTTGATTACCTACAGGCCCACCTGGGTTTCTGGTTTCATGCACGGAACCAAATTGCTCAAATTCAATCCTGGTATCCCTCGTTTCCAGACTCCCCTTACCACCTCGTATTTCTTGTAGCCCCATAGTGCTCTATGTTTTATTACAGCGGCGTTCCGTCCACCTTTGTTTTGACGTGGCCCTCAAATACCTGCGTGTGATCTGCGCCGTCGTTAAGGCATACTCCTAAATCATCATCATCACCAGCCTATCTACGCCCATTGCAGGGCAAAGGCCTCTCCCATTAATCTCCAATTACCAGGGTCCAGTGCTAACTACGACCAATTTATCCCCGCAAACATCTTGATCTCCTCTGCCCATCTAACTTTCTGCCGATCCCTGCAACGCTGCCTTTTCTAGGGATCCACTCTGTTACCCTTAATGACCAACGGTTATCTTGCCTTCGCCTTATATTCCCTGCCCATGTCCTAAATATTTATGCTATTTTACCTGTGGCGTTTCCAATTACGGAACTGATACAGATTTCGGCTTCGTGGGATCATTAAAGATCATGATCCCCGGTATTTTATTGCTTAAGGAAGCCCTGAGTGTGCCGCCTCTGCCCCGCATATATACATCTGGCCCCACATACCCATCCAGATCTCCACCATCTACGGTATATCGTCTGCATACATTTATTCCGGAACTCATTGTGACCTCACCTTCCCGTTTTTCACGTATGATAAATTGAATCCCAGCCTGCGGGCCTCTAACTTCCTTTTTAAGCCCGCCATCTAGATCTTAAACAGCAGAGGAGAAAGAGAACATCATTGTTTAAAACCCATGCAGGTGTATACAGGCGTATTGTATGCTACCACCTCCCACACTATTTGCACGTGGTTCTCCTGGTATAGTTCACTGAGTAAGTTCATAAATTCGGCCCCCACACTTTCCTCCTCCAGGATACTCCACAGCTGATCCCTGTCTATGGTGTCATACCCTGCTTTAATATACAAAGTTCGGTTTTGCATTTTCGCCCCCTCTAAGTATTCGCTTACTTCAAATTGGCTGTCATCTGGTCTACTGTCCTTTCGAAACCCATTTTTAAATTACCCTTTTACCCTATTCTCCCCATCCACTGCCCTTGCTCAAAATTCACTGCCTGCAACCTACCTTTCAAGCACGGACGCGAATGTGACTGGCCTATGCTAGCTCGGTTTACTCTTATCTCCTTTGAGCTTATAGATTACGCTCATCCTGCTCGTTCGCCGTGTGTCCGATATTGTCTTCTTTTCTATCCCTGTGCTCATGACTTGCTGTAACGTTTCTTTGCTCCCTAGCCCTAATTGGTTGATCAACTCCACAGCTTTCGCTCCTGTGCCCACTTCGTTATGTTTGGGCATCCTTTCCCCCTTCTTTTTCCCACTTCAGCTAGTCCCTCTCTATCTAGCATCCACTTCAGCTAGGCCACCTTATCCACCTACAGAATTTCTCAGTGATAATTCTATGTAGGTATGCCAACGCCTGCTCTCCCATGGGAATCTCCCCCTTTTCGTTTTCTACAGCACCAGCTTCTGTGGGTCTCATGCGTTTTAGATGCGAAGCATCTCATGCTCGGAGCTGTGTCCCTCTCTCTCTCGTCGTTGTCCGCCGTCGGCAACCCCACTTCGCATGCCTGGCCAGGCACCGCTGATGATGATTGCGGCAGGATGCCCCTAGGGATTGGCCAACCAAACAATCCATCCCTCCCTCATCGTTGTCGTTGTCCGCCGTCCGCACCCCTACTGCGCATGCCTGGCCAGGCACCGCTGATGATGATTGTGGTAGGATGCCCCTAGGGATTGGCCAACCAAACGATCCATCACGACTTAGCTTCGCGTTCAATCACCGTCATCATCTTCCCGTAGGGGAACACTCAGTAGTATGCGGAGGCATTCCTTCTCTCCTCTCCGACGCTGCTCTCTTCTCCGGCATTCCTCCTCCCCTCTCCGAAGCTACTCTTCTCTCCGGAATTGCGCAACGAATGGCAACACCTGCGCCTCCGCGCGCGATAATGCGAAGCAGCTTAGGGTTAGAGACGCGACGGTAGCCGCTGCATATTCCGCTGGGGGCGCCACTGTAGCTCCGCGGTATAAATGACGCATGCGCGCGTTCCGTCCCCCTCATTCTCCTCCGGCAACACCGCGATCGAACTGAAAACGAATGGGAACTTGAGTCGACCCCATGGCTGCTTCGCATACTACTCAGGGTTCCCCTACGGGAAGATGGTGAAATTTTTTGGTAATGTTCGCCCATGGTTCCAAACTTTTTCGGCGCGTCTCTGCCCTTCCCTCGTATTCGCACCACCCATCGCTCACTGTCACTCTTTTTTTTCGCCAGAACAAACTGCTGCACGTAGAAGTTTCTGTACATATATTCTTCCCATTTGAGGTCCGCCTCTTCCAGCTGCCTCTCTTCCCTCTTGGTCTGCCTGTGCTCTCTAGACGCATGTTCGCGCCTCTGTATAGCCTCCTTGATGTTTGTGCTCAACCAGATTTTTGACATTTTCTTTGCCCTCCATTGATTTGCCCTTTATACCTTGGCTATTTTTTCTTGAGTAGTTTTGATGAGCCCGTTTTATTCGAATACTACTCCCAAATTTGTTTCTATTTCAGCTTCTACACTTTGAATATAGCCTACAATTTGTTTACCACCTCACTTAATCTACTTCCCCGACAGGTCCGGTTGCACGCCACTCGGTTTCCCAACATCAGGTATATACGCCAGTGGTCACTGCCCAGAATATGACCCCCTTCCTCATATATGCTCATTCAATCCAAAGAATATAAAGTCCCTCTGAGAGGAGTCCGTAGTCGGTACTTCGCTGTCTCCTACCACATTCCCACGTGATTTGAGTCTCGTATTTTCGTTCCTTTTTACTATGATGCGTGTCTTGTCCTGATACATATCTAGCATTTGATTTCCGTTGCCGTCTGTGTACCCTTCAAGGTCTTAAGCGTGGGCGTTCATGTCCCCTACCAATAGTACGTCCCCCGGATAGTTTGAAATTTTCGATGCCCATTTTTAAACAAGCCATCTATTTTTCATTTTGTTCTTTACTCTCCTTACCCGTCCACAGATGAGACACTCCTAAATACATTTCCCTACCCCAGCCATCCCTTACACCCAGACAAGTTCCTTAAAGTTTTCTTTCATTTTTTTTTCAATTAGCCCCCCATCGTATAAGCATACCCACTCCGCTGCCCTTCCTCTACCCAGCCATCCTCTTGCAACCTTCGCGTATATACTCTCCGATTACCGAGGTTCTTCCAGGTCCCTTAGGTTCGTCTCGGTCACGGCGTATACAAGATATCTTCCTGTTCTAGCTGTTTACGAGTCTCCGTCCATTTCTCTTGTTTCCTGCCACCCTGCACGTCTATGTACGCGATCTTCAGTTCGCCGTCTCTCTTCTTTACACCTCGTCATCGCCCCATTCGTCTGCCAGCGCCCACCTTCACTGATCTATCTATCTCTTTTTGTCCCTGGCTATTTCATCATCCCAAAGAAATGTGCCCCCCCCCCCCCTTAAAAAAGCTAGTGCTCGCGCCGCTTGTCACTGCCCGATAGTTTCTCCGACCCGCCCGCTGAAGTAGACTCCATCCTGCTGGAACGCTCTTTTCCAGCCCGCCTTTGACATCACTGTTGATGTCGACAACTGTAAGATTTATCGCCTTGCCTCGTATTCGTGTGTCTCTGTTTAGTGCCACCACGCCCACCTCCACAAGCACCTCGCGCCCTATGATCTAGGGTACCATGCTCCCGACGATTTGTGCATTTTGGCACACCGCCCTGATCTCGTCACTCCCTCCTCTAGCTGTCTACGCACTCCCGCACCCCTTCCGTGCAGACCGTCGTCGGTGCCTCTGGCAATTACTACTAAGTTCTGCCCCTGCACGTTCTTTCCCATCTTGTCCCGCGCTCTCTCCAAAATTATTCTGATCGTCTGGCCAGGTAGCACGCCTACCTTTACCCTATAATATCGACAGTTGGGCTACTTGACGTTGATACATCTTTAAGTAGCGCTTGAGGCAGAACGACAGCACAGGAGACGCAGACAACGCGGCGTCGTGTGTGTCAGCTCTGCTTACGTCCTGTCTCCAGGGCTATTTAACGTTGTACTGGTACCCTACCTGCATCGCCTATATTATAAGCTCCATTGCGTAAGTAAAACGTTTTTGGAAGAATGCCTTTCGAGCGGCCGGTTACACCTGTAGCCCAGGATACGGGGGCATCAGTTCGTGCACCCTGCCGGCGCCTTGTCACTGCTTGCCGAACCGCGCAACCGTAATGACGTCACGAGTTCATGCCAAACATTGGAAACATTCGGTAGCACCTCCTTCCTTTCCTTGCCATAAGGTGATATCGTGCCGATGTCGATTTGTTGGGCGCCAGTCCGGGAATTGTTCCCTAGAGTCGATAGGTTAGGTCAAACTAGAATATATTTCACGCGTCCCATTCCATTAAAACATCAACAAGGGCAGTCTTTTGAGTTAAAGAAGCAAAGGATATAGTAACATTAACACCGAAAATTAGCGTCAGTATCCCTCGTCACGTGACCACTAACGCTGCGCCATAGCGACAAATGCATTGGACTTCTGTAACCCCGCCCGTGCAGCTCTGCGACTTCATGCGAAAGTCTTGGGTAAAGAACGATAGGCAATTCATAACATACTATGTTCGCACCTCCTCAGTTCTTTTTGAGAAATGGCTTTGGCATAAAAAAATCTACCCTTACCCCAAGCACAGACAACTACAGAGCGAGTGCCCAAATGAAGACAATAGGCCAGTGCTTGTGCTTTCCCAGACAGTATTTCTTCAGTCGCCGAAGTGTGTAAAAGCTCTGAACGGCTATCGCGTAAGCACATTGACCGTTACTGGATGCGGTGATACGTATTAATCAGCGCTGTACTTTATTACGCTTCTGATTTCCCTTCTATAGGTCATCCTTACCCCAGCTTCAATGCAAAAAAGAACCGTATCTTCAGTTGTGCTTTGCAAGCAGATGACCCCGCTAAGGAGCAGGCAACTTATAAAGGCTATGGGCCGCCGAATTTATGTCCTCGCAGAGTCGTAAAGGAAAGCGCGGGAAACAGGGCGGTAGTGATCTGTCACGACTGGGCAAGTCATACGGTTCAGCAGTTTATGTCAGGGTCTTGAAGCTTTTATGTAGCGCATAGATAAGATTGGGCACAAAGGAAACATTTATTGTTTCCCTTATATGCTTCTTAGACCAACCCCAAATAAAAGAGGGGCTTTGTCGACGTCTGCTTTCCAAGAAAAGAGAAAAAACGCGTTATACACGTGGTTCTCTATGGTATAAAATGCGGGCAATTGCTCAAGTTCGCCATAGAAACACGCGACTATCTTTGTGATTCGATTGCGGCGATCGCTCAACCTTCAACGCCAAGACTTCTATAGCCATTTCGGTTTCATTGGCCGACATTTTTCTGTTATGAAAGGTATTTATATTTTCAGACTCTCCAAGACTACATGTGTTCGTTCAACCTTTTTCGTTTTACAAATGGATATTTTGATTCAAACACTCAGAAATGGTTGATCTGTTTTCTTCGGCGAGTTTTCTCTATTGTGCAAATATCTTCGCCAAAATTTATTAATCTATATTCGCAATTATCAAGCAGAGTTGGATTCAAGATGTTACGCTAGTTTGCACTTGAAATAGGCAGACAGGTGTAGTTTATTGCAACGATGTCTAGGAAACTTGCTATGCACTACTAGTAGCATGCGACGAACATCTTGTTCTCGCTTTTTTCATGAGCAATGACCGAAGAAGTTTTTGTGCAAACCGAGTTTTAAGTGCAGGACACTTTAGGATCCAGGCGTTTTATGTTAGCTCGTGCAGGGTCCGGTAACTAGCCGGCCATGTTCCGTGGAGTCGCGCACCGAAATCATCATCATGATCTGCCTGCCCACACCAATTGCAGGTAAAAGGCCTCTCCCATCGATCTCTAATTATCCTGGTCTTGTGCTAACTGTGACCAAATTATCCCCGTGAGCTTCTTGATCTCATCTGCCCACCCAACTTTCTCTCGCCCTTTTGCTACGCTCGTCCTTCTCTAAGGATCCCCTCTGTTACCCTCAATGACAGACGGTTATCCTGCCTTGGCACTGCATGCCCGGCCCACACCTATTTCTTCGCCTTAATTTTTACTGTGTCGTTAACACGAGTTTTTTCTCTGACCCACACCGCTCTCTCCTTATCCCTTAACATTACACCTATCATCTTCAGTTCCATTACTCGCTGAGTCGTTCTCAATTCAAGATGAACCCTTTTAGTAAGCTTTCAAGTTTCTGCACCGTAGTTGCGTGCAGGTAAAATGCAGCTGTCATACACTTTCCTCTTCAGGGGTAATGGTAGGCTGCCATCTATTATATGAGAATGCCTGTCGAATGCTTAACTGAGACTGCCTGCCTCTCCCCTTTTATATCCTTCAAATTATCTCTGCCTTTTGGTTGTTATCCGGGGTCACTACTTCGCCTACTTCCAACGCCTCGCCTCCTATCTCAAACAGCTGTGCTTTCCCGAGGCTACTGATCATTACTTTAGTGTTCTGCATAATATTTCCAGCCCCATGAGTCCCCTCTGCTTGTTCAGTGCAGTAATCACGCTCTGCAATTCGTCCCCCAGGTTACTTAGTAAGGCAACGTCAGCAGCAAATTTGAGGTTACTGGGGTATTCTTCATTGATCCTTACGTCAACTTGTTCCCAATCCAATGTTCTTAATACCTTATGTAAACATGCTGTGAATAACAATAGAGAGACTGTGTGTCCTTGTCTGACGCCCTTCATTATAGGTATTTTACTGCTCTTCTTATGGTGGTCTATGGTAGCTGTGGTCCCATTGTAGGTATCCTCGAGTATTCTTAAATAATGCTCGTCTGCACCCTGATTCCGCAATTCCTTCATGACTACTGAGGTTTCCACCGAGTAAAATAATTTCTCATAATCTATGAGGCCCATGTTATTCTGTGCTATCACCGTCATCACTGCGCTCTCAATGGATGTTTCACTTCGGTATGCCGGAAGTGCGTGTTTGCAATCAAAGCACCACCGCAAGAATAGCACGCACTTCGTGGTCATCGTTTGCTTCAAGCTTTGAGAATACCGTTGAACTTGCAACCACGAATTTTATTGTGCCTTGATAGCGTCGCGAAAACGGGAGGCGCTCTCCCCCCAGGAAAAGCTTGACTCACTAAACGCAGTAGACAAGCAGCCAGCGTGGAAGAGAGTCCACATCGCTGGGGACCTTGCATTGCCACGCGTGGTGTTTTACACCGATTGCGAAACGCAGCAATCCTACATTCTCGAGTTTTTTTAAATTGCGAAACCCAAAGTTGCTTGAATATATTGTTCCAAGTCAAAGCTGCACGGTTTTCGTTAATTTTCCAAGGTTTCTTCACTGCTTCGTTGTCGTGGTTGTTGCGTTTTGTTTTCCAGGTACGGTGAAAAACGTGTGAATGGGGTTCCACTGTATATAGGAGTTGAGTAAACTTTACACGTTTCTCTTATCCCTGATTGATAGCGCGAATATGACCTATTGTTTATTATAGTTTACGAAGCCGTCCTTGTTCATTAGTTGACTACAATTTAAGGTGGCGGAAATTTTGTTGACGATTACATCGGTAAGTACCTTGAATAAGACTAACAATAAGCTGATCGGCCTTTAATATTTCAAGTCCTTTATGTCACCTTTCTTATAGATTAGGCTTCTTCTAAGATTCCGGTACACTCGCGGTCATTAGGCATTGCGTGTACAGGTTTGCCAGTTTTCTACAACAATTTGCCTGCCATCTGTCAAGAGGTCTGCTGTTATCTGATCCTCACCAGGTGCTTTGCCTTCTTGCATTTCCGCAGACGCCTTTTTAGTACTTCTGTCGTTACTGTTGGGATGTCTACCTCCTTTGAACTACGTCGTTGTTTCCTAACCCTAACCCGCCGCGGTGGCTCAGTGGCTAAGGCGTTACGCTGCTGAGCACGAGGTCGCGGGTTCGATTCCCGGCCGCGGCGGCCGCTTTTCTGATGGAGGCGAAAAGCAAAAACGCCCGTGTGTACGAGATTTCGGCGCACGTTAAAGATCCCCAGGTGGTCAAAATTAATCCGGAGCCCTCCAATACGGCGCGCCTCATCGCCTGCGCTGCGTCGGCGCGTTAAACCCTACAATCAATCAGATATTGAATCCTAGTTTTTTTTTTCAAATTAAACGAAGTTGTATTTTCTCTTCATGGCTCCTTTAAAGGGACACTGAAGGGCATTTGTCAAACTTCCGTTTTTGCGTGCACTGCGTAGGCTGGCTCAAATGAACACACTTTTCATCGTTTATCCGGCAGATAATGCGGTATTTGTTTTATAAAACCTGACAGAAGAAAAAATACCAAGCGTGGTCTGCGGCGGCGGCACCAAGTAACCGCAGTGACGTCAGCTAAAGGTGATACGTGATTGTACTATATCCAAAATTAGCTTTAGGGAAGTTTCGGTTTCAGTTCTGTTAAACAACATGCTTGAGATACCAGGTTATCGTTTGATCGGCATTCTTCATATCTCAATAATCGCCATACGGCCCTTCTGTCATGTTGTCCGGTGTAAAATGCCGAAGATAAGCCTACCGGGACGGGTTGGAATCGACAGCAATCACTAGCAGAGGCCTACGCAGTGGATGAACGCCGTCCGCGTCACCGCAGACGCTCAAATTTTATGCGCATTTCCCAAATCTTTGGAGATTGCCTCACTCATCCTTGTATCATAAAAAGCGTGTTCCCACCCCGCCAAGGGTCTGCTGATTCTGGCCTGTGCCCACATCGTGCAAGCAGTCGGTGCATATGGTAACAGCACGCCAATGAGAACTCACTAGCTCGTCAGCGTCAGTCTGCGCGCGTTCTGCGAATTCACTCGTGGAGCAATGAACGTTACAGCGCTAAAATGGTTAATTAAGTATTGAAAACATCGGCTGAAAGCAGGAAAATCAACTAAAAAAATTACGTTCTCTCGGGGATTCCAACTCACGACTTGCAAAATAACATACAGTACCTGGCGCTCCAGACCAATCAGCTGAAAGCGAGGGCTGGCCACCGGAAAGAGAATGCAACGATTTAATGTATAACCAGTTTACACTTTTATTTAGTTTAGCTTTTCAAGCAGCTGAGATCCTAGCTTAGACGAAGCGATCTGATGCGTCCTTTTTTTCATTACAGGTTGCACCAAAAAGGACGCACCAGATCGCTTCGTCTAAGCTAGGATAACTAAAGCAAGCATTGCCTGTAGTTCTGAGAGTTGTCCGAGGTGCCGTTTCGTTGGCTACTGGACGTTGCCAGTCTCTTTATTGAGGACACGTTTGCCAGCCTGCACTGTGTGTGCTACTTTGCCTTTATTTTTCCCAGGCTTACTGTCAGGGATTCACATAACGGGATGAGAAAGGCCCGTGCCCTCATTAAGAACCAAGCGTTTTCAATGCTGCCGTCATCAATATAGCAGATGAGATTAAAGGACCCCATAATAGAGATGAGTACCGTCTCACTCTGGAAACGAGGTTGGTCAGCAAATATTCGTGAGCTTACCTAACTCCTTCCAGACAGCCAAGCGTCGGAACGGGAGGGGATAAAGTTTGTGCCATTGTGGCATGCTATACGTAATTCCCATTTCTGAGGTCAGCTGCAACCTATTATTTGCTACCACACCCGGGTTTTTCCGCACACAAGAGAAGAAATAATAACTAAGCTGGATAAGCTCGCTACCCTGGCTACTCCAAAATATGTTTGGCGTCTCTGTTGTAGCAGCATACAGCAAAGGCTTCAGCTTCCGTGCTTCGGAAATCGCGAGACTTTCTTATTCGTCTGGTTGCTGAACACCGGTAAAGCGCTTAATACATGAAGCAACACGTGGGAAATACCTTCGCTGTGATTGTGGCTGAGTTTGCGTCATAGCCTGTTTGGTGGCTGAATATTTCTTTCTTAACAATGGCTGTATTTGGATTGCGCCACTCACGTAGCTCATCTTGTATTTGAAGAGGACGAGAAGTTATAAAGAGGGTGATGTCCGTTATTAGCAACGAGCCATATGTACAGGTCGCTTCAGGACATAACGAATTGTGACGGGTGGGAACACGTACGCTATTTATGGCAATTCAAGGGCAGCTCTTGGTGCAACCTATTTAAAAACTTATGTTGATCAGAAGGTTATTTGGCCCCTGCGTCGCTGATCCTACGCCTAATGGTAATTAAAGGTATTTAGCAGAAGTAAACCAATCTCCAACTATCTTGGGGCCTTCTGAACTTTGTGGGCATGTTCAGAACGGACGTGCAGAAAAAGACACATTCTGAAACAGGCTGCATTGGTTTCGTAGAGCGCAACGAACTGTTCAAAAACAATTTGTCCTCGTTATAAAACAACTGCGTTTTCAATTAGAGTTTATGCTAATGGCTGATCAGAAAAAATATTCAGGAGCCATTCTGTGCACTGTAGGTGGATGACCAGCGAAGCCTTTATGGCTGGACATAAACGTAACGCAGAATGTATGTCAAACATGGGAGCAAATTCTGTTTTCCTAATGTTAACGGCTGGTCGCCCGCTTTGCCCTCTCTCAAAACACTCATCCGACACTTCGTCAACCTTGCAGCTTTCCTTTCCCGGCGAGCTTCCAAGCTCCCGCTTCTAATTTTTGTACCTCACAACGTGCCAGTTTGATCAGTAGAGATTGAAAGCTTTCGCTTCAAAAGTTTCTATCTCAAAGCTTGCCTAAACAGAAGCTGCACCTCTGGGGAAAAATTTGGATGGATGTCCAAAAACATAAAAACAGCATGAGTGCAAGTCTACCAACAAATGGTAATCATTCCAGGTGATGACGCAAACTTTTCTGGTCTTTTTTGCTTCCATCAGGTAGCCTTCTTAACTCCAGAAGTCCTGAAGAAGTCAAACCCATCTCTTAATTGTGATATGAGTTTCAAATGTTCGGGCTCTCGGCCGGTGGAGCGCCTCATCAACTCGGTATACTTTCGGTGCATCTGACTGCTGAGGCCCTCGTCATCATGTCTTACGGGATATCAGTGTCCAGGCTGGTCAGGAGGCCATCCACTGCACGTAGCAGGGGGTGTATTCGGGGTCTATGTAAGGGCTAACACAAAAAATTATTTTCCGAGATCCCGCTCCATGGCGCACCAGATTAAGTTAGCGCGTTCTGCAAACGCAGTGCTGCCATATTAGAAGCGACCGCACTGCCCAGGGGCTACTGTAAAAGTGATAAGAATACTCGCTTGTTTTTAAAATGCCTCTGTAACCTCGACAGAAGACGAAAAGCTTCAGTTCATATTGAGAGGCTGTATGGACAAATCGTACAGGCAGGAAACAACACAAGAAATAACCGATTAGACGATCTACAAATATTTCTGTGTGCAACGTTGGGCGTGAGTGTGCATGAAGAAATAGACCCATTTAAGCGATTGTTGCACTGAAGCTCAATAAGCTTCATCCCTAAGAGCTGGAGAACACAACCGAAAAGCGGACGCAGCCGTGTGTTCCACATTCTGGCGCACGGTAAAGTCCCGCAGTTGGTGGAAATTATTCCGGAGCCCACCACTACGGCGCGCGTCATCACCTGTGTAGCGACAGTGTGTTACACTTCATAATCAATCAGTCAAATTATGACACGACCTTTTTTAATCACCCGCGGAAGAATACGTTCTCATGCAAATGATGTCGCATTTTATCTTCCTAACAGTTCAATGTTGGAGGTGGTATTCTAACATATTTCATGGCCATATTTCCCACCTAAAAAACTAGGTGCTAAATTATATCAAACTATATAAACATTTTGGGTTAAAATACGTAGTTAGGTTAAAAAAACGACTGGAAACTATTCCCAAAGTTTCTGTCAGCTGCAGTAAAAGACCCCATGAATATCGTAATGCTAGGGACTCGTGTTCAAAAGTCCAAGTAAACTTAAGACAAGTACAGCAAATATTTAGATACAGAAGTGTCACAATTGCGACTCAAAAATATTCGTTGGTAGCCTCGGACGAAGGTACCTGACGTCTAATAGAAACTTTAACGCGGCACGGCGTACACGAGGCATGATTGCACCGAGGTGTGGGGTGTAAATCGCACCGAACACAGAGCCTTTAAGAGAATTTTGTTGTTATTTCAGTATTTGCGTCGCCCGCACTACTGCCTACTTCTTCAGCGCACCGGCATTATGCACTGCTGGACACTGAAAATAACGCCACTCACCTCTGCGTAATTCAATTTCACAACATAACCCAACGTGGAATCACTTCTCAATATAAATAATGACGTCACCGACGGTTTTGTAGTCAAATATGCTGTTCAGGATCAAAATCCACCCATTCGTCGATTACAAAATCTTTTCGAGCCACTGACCTGACAGCGTCAGTGCGGTGGTGCTGAAGTTTTTCCTTCATCAGCGTAATGCTATGATGTAATGGGATGGACAACGCCACTTTAATGACTAACACCCGGGGTGGGACATAACGGTTACATCATTGTTTGCACCAGGAAAATGGCTGCTGTGGGGGTGTAGGCGAAGACGTTGCATGATGGCGTAGATATGGAACGCATTTTGCTAGCTAAATATGACAAACTCCAACGGTATGTTTACCAATTTGTATTTCCCTGAAACACTCAACAAAACGGATGAAAGTGCATAGTTTTACTTAAAGCCGACAGCTCGCCCCATGAAAGCAGACGAGGGCAATGACCATTCAGTTTATTTGTTTGTGGTGGGTGATGGGGTGACCCATACCATTGTAGTTCGAATGAAAAACAACGCACCTGTAATTTAACTGAAAATAACCGCCGCAAAGACTTTTGCTGCCCTGTAGCTCCGAGAGTTTATAACACACTACTTCCGGGAGGGAGACTGCAAAATGGGCGCGCGGCACGCAGCAAAGACATTTGAAAGGCGTTGAACTCGCCGATGCGCGGATAATCTATACGCCAACCGTTTGTGATGTGCGGGGTAGAATGGCAACGCACGAATACGCTGTATAGATCCACGGCCTCGCCGGAACAGCTTCCATAATGGAAAGTGTGCAGGATACATGATTAGCGAATTTTGCGTCCTACAGGGCCGGCACGTAAGCAGTGGGAACAAAGGCTGGGTTGCACGTATTGAGGCTTTCGCGTGACCTAAGAGGATAGCTGGGTCTCGCAAACGCTTCTCATTGGACTCAGCGCCTTGTCGGCGATTTACTATTTAATGCCTAATTTGGCATTCCGGCCTCCTCGAAGGGGACCGTCTACGATGCCACGCATGCTGAAATGCGCTGACCTGATTCTTCTCCGATCGATGACTTGCCAGAATACAGCAGCCGGTGAGCAGCCTTTCAGGAGTGCTACTTTAAATTCCGCGCCACCGAGACTGGACACGTAAAAGGGGCGTGCAGGGAAAGTTTGGGCGATGGCAAAATGTATTTGTATATATATGTATGGCGAGAGAGTGCAGTTGATCCTAAAGAGGTAGAAAAGTTTCTTCCAGTGTGTTTGGTACATCTTGATTTGCAATTTTTTGGTTTTGTGGGTGATCCCTTTCAGCCGATGTTGCAGCGTGAGCGACGCGAGGCCTGTCTAAACGTCGGTCACTGTGTCGGAATGTTGCCCCTGTGTCCGCTTCCTCCTCGCTAAAGCGTAGGCCAGGACAACGGGGTTCTCTGAACACTGCTCAATGTCTTGAAGCGGTAGTCTGGAGTATCCATTTCAATGCTTAGTTACTGGAGCTTTGTAATTATACTCATCGCCACTAGCGTAAATAAGAAACGGCGTCAGCTAAATATTTGTCGCTTTGTTTCTTGTTCCTTTTTAGCATCTGTAATTTTCTACTAAGTGATCTCCTGATTTCTCGCATATGAAAATTTTAGATATTCACAGTATATGGTGCTGGTTAAAACTTCTTCAATCACACTTTTTAGTTTGGTTTCAAAAGAAAGACCCCGTTATAATGGTTGAACTATCTTGATGCTACTAAATAATTATGCATAATTAATTCTGAAGAAGGTTGTTCAAATTTCGTACTCGCCACTCCATAAACTATACTGAGGCATCTAGTGAGCTCTGGTGCAGTGCTATGACGTATCAAGAGTCTGCGAATATTTTTGCGAAGCACAGGCTGACGTTTTTTTTTTTATTTTACTCCTGCATGGAATTCAGCCATCGCAGAAGAGGGTTTGGCTGCGACCTCCTGCAAATACCACCCACATTGCTGTAGCTACTTGCGGTTTCGCCATGTGCCTACAAGGCAGGAGAAAGCGTGGAGATTCATTTCACAGTTTTAATACATGATGTACAGCCTTTTTGAATTTATTTTGCTTACAGGAGCCAAAATTACGCTGCCTTAGCAAAATCCAACGACAAGCATACTGCACGTTTTTGACAGTGATCGTAAGCGATGTAGAAAAGCAACACACCAAACTTATTAGCTTTTTTCTTTCTGGTTACGATAGCTTTTTAAACATGGCATTTTATATCTTCAAATTATAAGGAACTCACTGGCTCATTTCTTTTGCAAACAGCACACTAGGCTTGTAGTTCTATGGGGTAACCGTGAGTTAACCATGAGTTATATGGGTTAACTAACTGCACCATTTCTTTCCTTCGAGGTCCCCACTTTTCAAGCTACATTGCGAAACTAGGGCCGAATAATCTTGGATAGCTATGAGTGCGGCCCAGTGGTTCCGGTAAGTTGCGAACGAAACAACGCAACCAGATTTTTAAACGTATAATTGAATCTCTTCTCTTCGCCGAAGAAGCTTTCTGAAAAATTTCCCTACATTGGGTAGACGTTGAATTTACAGATTTTATTTTTCAATTTGGCAAAACTGCATACTGATCCCCCCATTACCCGCCATGGTGCAACTGGAGGCGCGGTTCCCGTACAACGCGGAGTGAGGTAATATTGCTTGAAACTCTTCTCGTAAGTTGAAGCCGCGGTTGTGTATAAAAGCCTCTGACAATCACTGAACTTAGCTACTCCTCAAATCTCTTTTCAAAAAGCAGCCCCTTTTTTTGACACTTGCATTTTTCCCCTTCACATTCATGCGCAGATTTGTTGCTAAACCGACAGAAGTAACCATATATGCCCGAATTCGCATTGAGAAAACTCTGTGGGGGTGAAGGCTAGTCAGGCTTGTTTCAAAATGCTTGCTTTGGGTGGAATGAGACGAGCAAAACACAATAGAGTGTTCCTTGAACATGGTTTGAAATAAAGACATGTCGACTTAACTTCGACCACCCCGTATATTCCTTAAACACCTACGCAGCACGCCCTCACTTTCCCTCGCGGGTGAGCGTACTTTGAACTTGATACGAGAGCCGTCTGAAATTGTGACTCCGATGTCGAAAGGAGATCGCTTTTCTGCCTGTCTGGGCAATGAAACCCTGTGAATAGCTTCAGAAGCGCTTGTCAAAGACCTTGACGTCTCCGTGGTGGCTTGAGATCCAATTAAACAGGCTGTAGGCGCTCCTTTACACAGGTGGTCTTCTCTACGTAATTGGTTTTCGACGCCTGCTGGATTCTTTTCTCCCTCGTTACTTTCACGTTCATGCAAACTGCTGGGAGCCCATAGAAGCTCAGGCCCCGTTCACTTCCCCCGTGAAGGAACTAAGATTTTAAGAATAAAAATATTTCCTTCGCTGAAAGAATCCTCCAACATCTTTCTAGATGACGAAAAGAACCCCATGGTTGTATTACTTTCGTAAGTAGTTTGAATATAAATAAAAAATACTGTCGTCTTCAGGGGATTCGTTTCTACGCAAAAGATTACACACCCCGCAGGGTTGCGCACTCTTCTAAGCTAAGGCTGCGTACCCAAAGTAGCAAACAAGTAAAAACTGGGAAATATTTTAAATTCCATTCATTCCCAACTTTCCGATTGCTTAGCATGACTTGGGTTTGACGCTAACGTTTGTTGCAATGAGAAAAATAGCTGCATGCTTTCCTTTTTTGTTTTCCTCTTCAAAATTCAGTAGCCCTTCAAGTAGGTTCTGCCTTTTTTTTTCTTAATGGTGCCGTGAAGACTATATTGAAAAAAGATATCACACAATATACAACTCACGTTTCCTGCCTTAATGGTAGCAGAGCCACCTTTCGAGCTTCGATGGATAACCTGGCTTGAGGCACACAAGGTGGAAAGCTTTTTTTTTTTCAGAGAGGGGACGGGAGGCCCAGATTTCCCAAAAAGGTATAGGGTGACGTACAAAGAAAAAAAGAAAACTAAAACAAGAGCCAAGAGGCGGAAGCAATAAAGGCATCCACTTTAACGACCTTTCACTTCCTTGTGCCCTTCTTGCTTTTGTTTTTTCTCAGCGGTATTAAAGCACCGATGATCGTAATGGTGAGAGCACCGAATTACCACTACCTTCGTGCGCAGTTTGCGAGAGAAAAAAAAGTCGGTTGTCGTTATTAGTGGTGACCTTAATTCTTAATTTCTGCGCACACCAGTGGCTTCGGGATATTGCCTGTCTCACGCGGCTTCCTCTGAGCTCATACCTAACATCCGGTTACCGGAAACGCATGCTTCATAAATCTCATTAAAACAGCCGCCACTGCTGCACTTCTTCTATCGGACCCTTTCGTCGAACTAGGGCACGGATATTACAGACTTCTTAAAAACTAAGGAAAAGTACAGAATCTTCGATAATTTTTTAATCTCTATCAAGGAGAGAAGAAAAAATTGTAAAAGGAACACCTGGACCGAGAATTACGTCCACAATATGAACAAATACAGTTGGGGGAACACCGCGCAATATTCGAACTCCTCGATTGGTTGCAGTTTCCTGAAACATGCGACAGTCGGTGTTTGCGTGATCGAGGAGTAGTTCGGTGCAAACAACTGGTTCTCTACGATGCCAATACTACCATGACAGCTATAGTTGGAGAAAACGGAGGAGTTGCGTACATGCCCAACACAATCTCACGCAATACGTCTATGAAGGATCCCAACTGCATAAGATGTGAACTCTGCTTGGTGTATTCATTTCCCCGCAGTGCCATAACGAAAGCAGCCAATCTGGGGCGCCTTGAAGGTACCGGCAAAAGGCCGGGAAAATTTCCTGCATTTCGCCACATGTATAAGGGACTGTCAACGCTGTACAACACTGTACAACAATGTGCAACATGTACAACAATGTATCAACATCAGCATCAATGTTTCAATGTACAGCAATGTATCAAAACTGTACAACACTGTCAATAAGCGCTTTCACTCGTTACTTCACCTCAGGAAAGACTCCGAAAGCTATAGTTAGCCTACCTGCTTGATCTGCTCGTCGCACCATATCGGCCTTCCGTTACTGCTTTGTTCTTGTGGCTTTTTATAGTGGCTATCGAATGCTTTCATTTCTGCAACTGATAGAAAGCCGGCCAGTAGTCGCTATACAGCTGCAATGACGTAATTGTTGAATCATGCCAAGACCTGCATAGAGAGAAAAATGTTTCGAGCAAGTTTCCAAGTTACTTGGTGCACTTACCTCGGTTTCATACATTCGCGATGAATTCGCCATGTTTTTTAAATGCAGAGCATTTCAGTAACTCACGATGTCACCCGCGTTGACGTCCGTAGTCGTAGTCCGCATCGCTCCCCGTACACTATATAAAAAAATACTATCCGGCGCCCGGTTTCGATCCCTCGACCCTGCGGGCGGAACGCAATGTACATGGTTCTCTTCCCACTGCGCTACAAAACCGACACAGAATGAAAGGCTACGGAACGCGCCTTATATCCTTGACTCATTCAAACTACGTCAAGAAGCTGCTGATACAACGCATTCACTACCACCAACTCCCCAACACTAAACGTTAACTCAATACACCCACCCCCTATGCGACGCATTTACTCGAGTCCCCCTCGCGGGGAGATGGGCCCAATTTTACGTAAGCAGAGCGTAAGCAATCATTGACGTAATAAACGTGTAGCTATGACGTAACCCAGTGTAAGTTGACGCTTGGCTTATAAAGATCACAACGAAGCTGTGAAATATTGCACTTAAAATATAAAAAAACCCTAGAATGTATAACAAAAATTAGGATGGCGGCTGAGACTGGCAAGACCAACAATTTACTTTAGGTTAAAATTAGCGTGAGCACCACAACACAATCAATGACTTTGATCTAAAAGACAGCGAAGGCGGGTGTAGCGCTGAAGGATATGCCCGTCTTTTTTACCGTATCTATATATTTATTTCAATCGCTTTTAGTAACATAGTTGAGCTACATGCTCGAATACGAGCTTTGTTGCTCAATCGCTTTCCCGGCCGTCCTCGCCGCCACGCTGTCGTCGGCTGCTATGTTACAAGTTTATGGCTTAATCACAGAAAAAGACAAAAGACTACGGACGAAAAAGATAAAAACAAAATACAAAACATTTTTTTATGATTCGTTGTCGCTGACTTCGGAAACGGTCAAAACTATTAGATTTTTTAAATCGTTTTAAACCGTTTTATACTGCACTACCGGCGAAACTGCGCCTGGAGGAAATTCACGGGGATTTCATGGCGCCGAAGGTTGGCGAAATTTTTTGCTTATTTCACGGCGATGGCAGCCGCCATTTGCAATCTGTTATGTAACATCACGTCCCTTTTACGAAGGCTGAAGTTCTCAATGTGTGACTCATGCGCTCCCGCCAACTGTTTATATTACGTCACGTCTATTCAGCCAATCACACAGAGGGCGTGATATACAAGCCGCATTGCTGTCGAATAGCAAATACAGGCCTTCGTTGTCACCTGCGCTGCATTTCGTCTAGTTTTTCACTGGCAGCTAAGAATAATGGTCTTTCATGAGCGAGACTTACGGCAAAGCCATGTCACCCACTTTCTACGTCAACCAACTTTCAACCCAAAGAAAGACTGTTTACTGACATAGAGAGGGGGGGGCTGGCTAATTGGCGTATTGCCTATAAAAATATAAACGCCGATTTAAGAGGACGAAGCAGAAAAGGAGACAAAAATGGCCGCGTATCTGCTCCTTTTGTTGCAGATGTCGACGAAAACGATAGTCGACTGGCGCCTTTACCAAGTAAAGGCCTCCCTTCTCTTTCCCGCTCGCCTCTCATGCTTTTCCTCTCCCGCCTCGTTCCTTCCAAGATAACACTTGCTTGCTCAACTCAATTTAGATTTACCACGTTCCACTGCTCCACGTCGGGTGTCTTGATGCCACCGCGGCCGTACAGCGGAGACGCGCGTGAATTAAGGCACCCTACTACTACGTCTATAGATCGAAGTTGCCATACTCCACAAGCGTTCCAAGCGGAACGTGAATCTCATCTAGAGGAACCTTTTGTTGCTTTTGCCGTTTGATTTCTCAAATGCCGCCAGGAGGTAGCGCTGGCAACACCAGGCGACGGTGTTCTGCCGTTCGTTGATGTATTATTTCATTTTCTATCGCAAAAACCAAGAATCCATAATTTTTATAAAGGAACACTGCAAACATCACTTATGTATTGATTTTGGGGCCTTATATTTGTGTAAAGTCTTGTTCTTGTTCAAAAATGTTGACAATTATGAACACTGACAATGGACGTAGACGTTTGGATTTGGCTGTGAGTATATAAGACGATTGCGCAGCTTTCGTTTCACTTTGGCGGGGTGGCTGAATCGAGTCACAGACTGACAGGCAGACAGACAGGCAGAACAAAATTTTGTTGTCTAAGTAGCCCTATAAAAACTATCGCCTCTAAAACCCGAACAGGCAGATATTGAGCTTCGCGCTATTTCTTTAAACGCCCTACAACAAAAGAACCAAATATCTTTCCGTAACAGTCTATCTAACGTAGAGTTCTCCTCCCCGGATTGTCTGATTCACGGAGTCTTACCGCAACAGCACGCTGTGCCAATCGCTCCAAGCACGAACCTGAAGGACCACTGCAACTACCCACATGATTCCACGGGCATGAAAAGACCCTCTAATTAAAATTGTGCTCATGCTATTGTATCGGAAAGCATGTTTTTTGGCAGATATACACAAAAATTCAAACTTGCGTGAGGGCCGTAGTGTAAAATATACTTTAAAATGATATCTTACTCCGTTTTGAGGGTGTCACCGCCTTCAGTGGCTGTTTCAACCGCTACGCTCCTGCTTACAAAGAAGCGACGTCAGCACGCTGAAAGTGTTTTTATTATTTGTAAAAAAAGATACCAATATGTCACCCGCTCAGGGAATCGATATTGGGTGGAAGCCAAACTGCCCTCTGTGAAGTTCGGTAAAAGATAATTTTTTTATTCCCCTCAGCAGCCTCCTTCAAAACACCACATTTTTGTCTGCTTTACGTAGAGTTGTTAGCAAGGTACGACTCTAATTTCGAAAACACTTTTTGTTCCTTTCTGGCTCCTGTTGTTTGGGGTCAAGATAATTGGTGGTATCACTAAAACATGGCACAGAATAGAGGCAGTTCAGACATGTATGTACAAATGGAACTATGTAGCAGTTATATTCAAGAGAGAGTTGCGAAACACGCCTCGCAACATCCGAAAGTAGAATACGGCATTAACCAATTTCCGTCTGCTTCGAAATCCCAAGCTTGAGCAGAAGGCGTGTGCCACAGGTGACAGGCTATATTAATAACTCGTTGCAGCGCAACCTGGTGAAAATTCAATTCACGTTGATTCTACGACAAACCTGTTGCTTTTTGTGCTTTCCTAAGTAATACCACCCCGTACCTGTATTTGTAGTGGGTTTGCAATGTGTTATTTCTTACGTTGCAACTCGCTGTAAAACGCGTGGAAGTAGATTTATTCGTGCAAAGGCAATAAGCGTACAGCGAGGCGTCCACAGGCCCACATCCTTCGTTGCCGGTCTTCTTTTCGTGTGATGATTTCTCCAGTGCCCGCGCACTGAGAGGCGCGAATGGCGTGTATTGCTGCCATACGTGCACACAGGTACGCATGTTCTCAAAAATAGTGGCGCCTTAAAAACCGCCCCATTTAAAGACAGTCATTACATTTGATACAAGTAAAGGTGGTTTCAAATCACTTTTAACTTTTTCACCTTCAGCTGCACTTCGAAAATTTCTTAACTACAAAAACCGAATGCTTCTGAGCCGCTTTCTCGGCTTTGAGTGATTTCCTTCCGTTTTTCCGATCACCCAAGAGTGCTGCCCACGCGAAGCTAGGTGAACTAGCAAGGCTGCTTGAATACCTGACTTGCTGCTCCTTGCCCTAGATGACGTTTCCTACCACCTAGAAGTCGTATAGGTGGTTAAGCCAGTTGTAACAAACAAGAATAGTGAAGAATTACTTTAGGTTCGTGATAGAATTGGCTGTCTTCTTTTACTACTATGGCGTAATATTTACGAGTGTCGCTAGCTAAACTTGGCATTGTTCCAGTTTGAAGCACTTCACTTCCCCTTCCGCCCCCCCCCTCCCCCCCCCCAGGCAACCCCATGTGTAATAAAACAGAACTGGTCTCAGGATTCACGAAATACTGCCAAATCTCAAGCTAGAATTAGATATCAAACGATCCCACAGGCAATGAGAGCAAGCATCAAAAAGGAAACAATTGCATTCAGTATTCCAATGTTATTTGGCAGCAACAAATGTGTAACAAAGGCTGTATGTCAAATTAAGGCAAAAGGTGAATTTTTGGAAAATACAGAAAGTTCTCTCAACTAAAATTCTTAGCAAGAAGTATATTAAGTAGGTGCCTCGTATACTTTAAGCGAAATATCAGGGTCAGAAGTCTATTGTAATTCACCGTATGTAAATAATGGTCTAATAGAGGTGCTCGGAGCGGTCGCCTTGTGAATAAAAGCAGGCGATTTTGCATTGCAAATCAAGAAGCTGAGAGTATAACGAGGCATATTTCTGAAGCACACGCCTACATTACCGTACGCTGTTTAAAACACGCACGTGGGTGAGTGCAAGCAAAAACTTCAACAAAAAGTGTTGAAACTAAATACTAACACAGAAAGACTTTTTGACACGCCTCCAACGTGCCGCACTTTAAACAGTACTCGTTGCAATACACGCAAAACGAAGGTGGTTATAGAGTGCAATGCTAAGCTTTTATTAACCGTCCAAGAATCTTCTATTCCTTTTTTGAGTTTAAAGTACTTCACAGCGAAATTCCCAAAAGCCAGAGCAGCAGCGAAAGTGTAGAATTTTGGGGAAACCGTCGGCACAAGGAGAGACTAAAATTTCGGTTCGTCGCTAAAATCTTTAGAATGCGATAAACCTTTGACACGCGTTCAAATTTCTGGTGCTTAGTCATTAAAATACATTGTTGGCTGCATGAATTTCGCAACAGGCTGCTTCACACGTTTCCGTGAATTTGATTAGGCCCCTGTTCCGGTTCGCCTCTAAAGGAGCCTTTCGTGTGCCTAATAAAAAGAAAATACAAGAATACCTATGCGTGACGTGATAAAACCTTCCCTAGTTTTTATTTCTTGTATTAAGTCCCACTGTTCTAACTATTTTTTCCCTTTTGTGCGTGTTATCATGACATTTTACTTGCTACCCTGTTTTGCAATGCTGCTTGCAAAACATATATGTAGAAAACTATAATTTTATTGCTGTTGTCGTGAAAAAGCTGCAGCGGCTCTTAAAAACTATACAACAGTCTGAAAGCTCATCATTGTAGTGTAAAAAAACCATCTTTTTTAGGCAAGACCAGGAAAACATGGGTACGCAAATCATGCCTAAAAATACGAATGTTAACTTTCCCTTTCGAGTATTTCCGAGTACAGCAGGGTAATGCGAAAGGTTTGGCAGCCCGTCATCATTGAACAACTTTGTTCGCGAATGGAAGTATCTTTGTCGGGGTTCTTTTTCGGGCCACGAGTGCGTCCCACAGCGCCCACTTGCGCGAAGCACAGAGTTGCAGTTTTCAGACCCTACTGTAGACCTAATTCAAAACAGGTTTGTAACCTGTGTTCTCAGCTTTAACCTATTTCCGCCAAGAGCCAGCTCCATAAAGGAGCGAAATTTATGTGGACGCTATGAGAAAGCTTTTCCGGCTTTAAAAGGCTTCCCTACAACTTGGTCCCTTCAGAAAAATAGAAAGCCAACTCTTAAAGGGGATCAGAAGTAAGATGCAAAATAAATTGTAGTCTGTTTTGAACTGCTTTCTTTTTGTAATAAGTTCAATATACCTTGTTTTCTTTATAGTAATTAATATTTCAATTTCACAAATTGCTACATCTGAAACAAGATAGACGCCGGAGAGGTGATCAATGAAGCTATTCTAATTGCTCTCTCTGCTTCACGTAAGCGTTTTGCATTACTAGTTTTATGTAGAAGGAGCTTTTGAGGCCACTTTTGATTACACAAGCATGCACGAATGTTTAATGAAGAAACGTAGCCTTCTCTGCAGACTTGAGAAGCAGCGCATAGGAAATGTTTGGTCGCTGCTCATACCCCTCGACATCATCATAAACTGCGCTTGCTTTTTCCTCTCCCTCTAGAGCTCCCGTTTCAACTGAACTTTCAACTAGTTCTATTTGAAGACAACGCATTCTATTCTCAGTGCACACGTTTGAGAATGCGTACAATATTTCTCACGCAACTAAACTGCGCTAAGTAATAGTTGCAAATATGTAATTCGTAAAATTAACAATGACGCCAATGAACGAACATTTCAATCTATATAGTCGTTCACATGGTAGGTTGTTGGGAAACCTGTGTGAATATTGTGAAGACAATAATAATTTTTGTGGTCTAGAATTATTTTATCAGTTTTTTGTCACTCTGGTGGGGGTAATGACAGTACCATCATAATCAGGAAGAAGATAAAAGAAATCGAACGCCACGCACGTTCTTGGCGTTGGAGCGTGCTTGGCGCGCGCTTGGCTATCAAAACATTTTCACTAATCGTAGGAAGTAGTGACGGGTATTTGGGCTGTGAGTCGGCGACCCACTGAAGCGTAGGTCCACCGGTAACTGTTCTGATTGGTTTCAGTGACACAGACAGACAGACAGACAGACAGACAGACAGACAGACAGACAGACAGACAGACAGACAGACAGACAGACAGACAGACAGACAGCGTTCGTTAGCACACCCCCATGACGTTGTACTATTTTGTGGGTACAAATAACCTTGCTAGATAAACACACCAACTTTTGAAGATTGCACAGAGTTTAGGGCAAATCTCTTTTTAGGTCTTTTGGCAGTGTTTATATTTCCGTGCCATCCACCTCCCCACCGAAATATTGAAGGATGGTCAGATTCAGCGCAACGGAGTAGCTCTAAAAAGTGCGAATTTATTCAACAACAAGCAGTGTTTGGTGCGCCTTTGAAGAACTTTGAAGATATCCCAAAATGTATTCCTAATTAGGAAATGCGGGTGCTCCAGTGGATGTAGTTACTTGTATCTCAGATGTGCGTGGAGTTTCTTTCGTGCTAAATATAATGTACAGACGTAAGAGCCATAGCCGCAGATTTGGCACTTTTAAATTGTCGTTCGTACCTATGTATATTGCTGTCCACCCTTCATTCCCTTTGAAATGGTGACTGAATTTAGTCACAGACAGAAAAACAGAGACAAAACATTTTGCGTTTTGTTGGACCAAAATAAGACTCTCATCCTAAAAAAAGAATCGAAGGGAAATCTATGGTTGGGCGCCGGGGGTGAACTTGGGAAGTCGTTGGAACCTGCGAAAAACAGCAGCAACATTTCTTTCTACTCTATTTTTCAGAATTTGTGTCCGTGATGGCGTTACTTTTCAAGTCACGATAAAAATAATGAATACTTTTAAAATTGCCTTACACTCTATTGATATGTTTGGTCTAGGAGCAACTTCTGCTTGATACCGGCCCGGTTTCTTTGCACGTTGGTTGTTAGCAAAACCGCAAGGTATTCCTGACCAACCAAACACGCACCACAAAATGCTTCACTGCATCTTCACAGCATCTCTCTAATCTCGCTCAAACAGTTACCCTACGGAAACACAGAAACAACGTATCGTGACACAAAAAAACTGGGAGACCAAAGTTTGGAAAAGAGTCGGAGTTAACATAGGTTTGTGCAGAGAACAAATGCTTCGTAGCCATATAACAAGACATAGGCAGTTGAAATGTACTTCTTTCTGGATTGAACACCGCCGAATAACATACCCTAAATTCAAAGGTGGCCGGACGGGAGAAAAAACGGAGTAATGAAATATTAAAATTGCCGCTGTATCAAAAAAATGTCTGGGCAGTAAAAGTTCACCGGCCATGCCAGAAGTTAAAAGGCTACACAGATTCCAAAGGGGCAGCTGCCTCTGAAGTGAAAACCGTTTGATGCCAAAACCCTGCAGAAAGTACCGTCCTTTGTACCTGTCACAGTATAGTTGGACACCATTGAGACGCTCCGCCTTCGATTTCAAATTTTCGTTTCCATAAAATTTTCCAGCTTTCTATAAATCTTGAGACAGACTGCTTGCTCCACTTTTGACCTTCACCGGTATACGAAACCACGAAGAATAGTCTGAGGAGAAGAGTGTTGAGGTTTTGGTTGTTCGTGCCACATAAACCAGCGTATCAAGAATTCTCAACGAGTAAACCTACGCGGCCGTTTCAAATGCCTAATGTGTCACACTTCCACTTCTTAATAGGAAAATCTACGACCTGACGGTCTTTATGCTTTCATATAGAATTCATATCACCTTTTATGAGTGACTTCCCACAAATGCGTTTATGCGCGGTATTGAAACTGGCTTTAGGTGGTCTCTGAAAGCACTCATCCTCAGCGATAGACGGAGTAATATGAAGGAATATATTAACCATATTACTCAGTCTACCCGTGAGGAGCAGTGTTTATAGGGACGACCTAAACTGCCGTACGAAGTTCGTATCTGCATTTAAGGCGGCTATATAGGCCCCAAAATGAGCTGCTTCCAGCAAAGCTTTTGTGCGAAGTAGTAAATCGAACTCTGGAGGTATTCGGCGTATATCTGTAAATATATTATACACCGACTAAGAAGGTGTTTATTTAGATATGACAAACTCACTATACTTTGATATCAGATTTCTTATATTGATATTTGAAAAGTGCGATCCAGCATTGCATTTCAGTTTAGTACGAAGCCAATTTTAGGGACTCGGCGTATTGCTTCAGTGGCTTACAAACCCATCCGACAGTGCCCACATCGTTTTTTTTCATTATTTTCTCTTCGAAAATCTCAGGCTTACAAAATTGCCGGTGTCAGTTCGCTTGTAAATCGCTAATTTTATCGTAGATGATTCTACTTTTTACCTTCCAAACTACATTTCATATTTCTTTGTGAGAAGCCTCTACGGAGCTAAAGAAAAACCGGCGTCGGAACTGGTGTAAAACCTTGATCCTCTCTAATGCAAAAGATATGCATCATTTTGCGTCACCGGCCTATTCTTTCCTGTAATCAGAGTATTGGACGTGAGGTCTCTGAGGCGCGTGTTGGTACAGACGTTACCACCTCGCCTTGTGAGCTGCAACGTAGAGCTACGAATTCTGAAAGTAAATACGAAAAGTGAAGGAATCGGGATCTCATTGAGAAATGGCTAAGGAAGAGCGCCATACTCATCATCATGCAAACAAAATTATATGCTTGAGTGATTCCCACACAAAACTATCCGTTGTTGAGCGCGGTGAAGAGTTTGTTGATCGGTAGATCAGTTTTTGTAGCACGCAGTGAAAGCGCACAAAAGGGAACCCAAAGAAAAGACACAGCTGCACCTCGGTTCCAGCCGCTGGGATTGCGTGAACACCCAGTGAACTTAGCTGTATCGAGCGCTTCTTTTTACCATTTTCTGATGCAACGTGCCCTTACGGTTCTCCCCTATTTACCTCACTGCCCGTCCCCCCTTGCAACGGACGAACGATTCCATGTTTTTCCTGCGCAACCACACGAACCACTGGCTTGACCTTGTGTGAGATTGAATGTAGGATGGACGCCGGGAGCCGTATTCTTTGTTTGGGCTAGCGTAATATAGTTTTCGATCTAAAAGGGCATAGGCGGTATCTTTCACGACGTATGTGCTTTTACTCATATTCACATGTCCGCATATGGTTAATCCACGCTCAAATGCCTAGCCACTGCAAAGCATTTAGTTACGAAATGGTCGAAACCGGCTAAGGAATGCCTAACTTGCACTAAGAGAGTGGAATAAATTAGCTTTTGCGCAACAGTTTGTGGCTTGCACAGTCAAACCATTGGTAAATTCTTGCTTCTATGGTGAAACATTGACCTAATTTTAAGCGCTTGGAAAACATTTTTTTTAATCTTTACCATCCCTTAGGGCACGACTCCACCGAGTCGAGCTCTATCCGAACAGCGTCCGAAAATTGCGCTTTCCTGTTTCAACGGTCACCTGGGGAACTCGAAACTTTTCCAAAAGCGCAATCTAAACTACCGCCACCCTTTTCATTTCTCAAAGTGAAAAGCTCCCATCCGACGAAAAACTGGGTTTAGATTGGATCTGGCGCAAAGGTGGACAGCGGCTTTATCGAACTAGCCGACTGAGTTCAGTCGAGGAAACTTCGCGATCACTGCCGCAAACAAACAGTTTTTTGCTTCAAAATGCGCCTGAAGGCTGAACACTTTGGATAAAAAATTTGTTCAGTATGACAAAAAGGTCTTTCCGCACGACAGAGCGTAACCATTGGAAATGATTCTGTCGCCAATAGCCGAAAGGTTTTTTTTGTTTCTTTTTAAAGTTTTTCTGTTTGAATGGCACTAAACTTTTGAAGCACTGGACGCAATTCGAACTAAGGTAAACAGTACCTCTCCCAAGGTCAACACACACTCGTTCCGAGACTTTTCATTAACGGAAACATGATTTCGAGTTGGCGCAACGGTAAAGAGACACACTAACACAAAGAATATTGCGATTAACATGCGTGTGAATGGGAGCGTGAACTGAGAAACTGCATTTTCCCTTTAAAGCCATGCACTCGTCCGATTGGCTGATTCTATAGCAGTATGTTCGCTAATCAAAGAAAATGCAGTCGTATTACGTGTCAGAAGTACACATGGCAATGTTTCTACCAAAGTCCAGCGAAGAGAGGTTTGATGGCGACTTTACTTAACCGTGAGTCTGCGTAGTGTACAAAAATTTTAGCCGTTCCACTCAACCCGAAAGCTGTCTAAGTGCAGAACAGTTTTTCGCCTTAACGGTATGTGGCGCCGATATACCCTTACTGCTACCACCGATTATGCTCTTCCCTTTCCTGTCTTACTCCTTTCTTGATGAATTGAACAGAGATTTGTCCAATGCAATTCAAATTTTCCGCCTTCGCAGTACACGTGTGTCCCCCGCCTAGAACAGTGCGAGCGGGATCCCGCGCGTGCCGGCGCGTTACTCCGAAGCCTGGAACGCGTCGTTGTTGGCGGCCACATTTCTCGCTTACTATCCTAAAAACCAACCCAATGGGCGTTCATAGCTAAATGAACGCGGGGGTTTCTGGTTATGTACACAGATTTTGCCTCAAACGTACCTGCAGTTTTTTTTTTGCGCTAAACTTCTGGGAGGCGTATGACAAGCGCCAGCGGTTCATGAGCTTCGAACGGTTATGACTATATAAACCGCTTGGTTTTCGGAGCCTCTGCGGGAAGCCATTATTGCACGCCGTGGGCCTCTACTGAGGTCTTTCAGCTCGCTGAATTGCCTATTTATGGCAGTCACGTGACATTGTGACACTGAGCCCCACCAACAGGGCGAGCCCCCAAAATACGCTGCCCTTACTCCACCTACAAACGTTTTCTATACATCCATGGAAGGTTGGGGAGGCGTTAAGGCTTCATCTGGCATTCTACAAATTTTGCGCTGCTGCCTTTTTGACAACTTTTTTGACGTACCTTCTTTTACCATGCTTAACCAACGAAGAGACGGACGATACTATCAAAGTCAAAGTACTCAATCCTGACACAAGGCGTGACTCACGCCGACAGCTGACACGAAGACATTAAGCTGATACCGCTGATTTTACGAGTAGAGCTGTTATCAGTCGAGCCCTTGTGTCTGTCTGCTGTAGGACATGCGTCACGCATATTAGCGAATTCCCGTACCCACCGATAGAGGGTGCAGTAGTTTCGCAGGGGCGGGTTCCTCTCCCTCACGCTAGGGGAGGGTACGGAACCCGCCGCTGACGTTTATCTGCCGATTCTTTTTTTTGAAGGAAGTGTTTTTACTCTTTTTAAAAGGAAAGGTTACAAGAGCAGATATATCCAGATGAGGGTCTTATACTTCATAGTGCACCGGCACCCGAGAACAGTAGAATTTGCGCTACAACAGCTCAGCGGTTCTCGGTAGAGTATCCGTTGACGTAGAACAGCAGCTCCATCGCTTCAGCAGATTTCCGACCCAGGAGTGCTACTGGATTCAAGTTCTTTAGCTTTTTTGTTTAGTTTTAGAATCCTTTTCGTTTCAAATGTCCGATACGTGTGCCAACAATGATTGGGTGCTGCTCCCAGCGCCGGGTTTCTAGCCTCAAGAAGCGTATCAGGCGTTCGTCTTAAAGTATATACATCACTATTTGTGATGTACAAATAACGTATGTACATACAGATACAGCTACTGTTCCTTTCTGACAAGATCCAAGAGCCACTGTGTAAAAAAAAGCTGTGAACGTTTTCTTTAGGAAGCGTGCAGCATACGGAATTCATACATTGACCTTTCAAAGAAAGAAAACAGCCAGAAAATAAACCAATCTACGTTCCCAACACGAGTCACTCAATTTCTGATTTTTTTTTTGTTCAGTGCGCGAGATTGATATTTGGCGTGGGCTTCTTTTGGTTCAGGGCAGGTGGTTTTGCAGCAGCGGAAGGACCATATATACCTAGCAATGAAATTACCTTTCCCTTTCTGGCCCGTGTCCTGCTTCGGTAAGTGTCATGGGTTTATTGCTTGGTTTTTCTCGCATCCTCCCGATATATCCGATTTTCTTGAGAGGATCGGCATGTTTTCGGTCTCACTAGTTATTTAGTTTCCTGTTTCCACTTACCAGAAAGATCCATGTCTCGATGCAATTTTGTCCTGAATTTTTAGAGTATAACAGCCAATAAATCCTGTGCTGAAAATCCGGCAGTTGTACTTTGTTGTCAGCAAAAAAATTGTGCTTGAGAGGTTACGACCTTCGCTGTGAAATCTTTGAAGTGGAGTGTTGATGAATGGCCAGAACAGGCAACTGATTGAATTCTCGCAATTCTGGGATCGATATCGTAAAGTTCATATGACCATGATTTGTTCATAGATCAATTAGTACTATTTGTAATGTCAGTTCACGAGGATAACACTACAGCTTCGCCCTCAGGTATGCGATCTTAAAGTACGAACCACTCTTCGAGTGCAGAAGTATGCTCTTTCAGCAAGGGTGGCCCCCGAAGGAATCAAGATCCGGTCGAAAAGTCACAATGACGATAAGCAAGCACCGGGAGGGCGTGCTCCTTACCATCACCTACACTATTCTCATTAATTCCCCTGGATGGGTTTTGTTCCGCATGACATATTCGAGCCTATAACGACTTAGCTTGTTTTTTGAACCGCTCGTTATCCTCGCGGTTCGATGCGTCGCACTGTGTGCGAAAGATAACATTTTTTCACTCCCAAGCCTACAACATAATTGAAATGCTCTAATCCTAACTGTTATCTCCCGGTTCCTGGCTAGTATACTGCGGAAGTATGATAAGCTCGTGAAAGCTCCAGCTGGCTTTCTCCACATTCTTAGAAGAAAAAAGTGCAGAAATTCAGATAATTATCTACTAATGCTGGGCATTCTGATGCCGCCTGCCTTGAGTGTGAGTTTCTTTCAGGCACTTTCTTTGCTTTTTTTCTCATTTCTGTACGACCAATTATCTACAATTACGCTATTATAACGATTACAGGTGAAAAATTCGCGAAAGATTCATTATTGTGGTAATGCAGGCCGTTACACGGTTCGCCATTTTTCGTCGTTATTTTCTATCTTTCCTATTTTTTGGTTTTTCAAAATTTAGTTTGACCAATTATCACCATTTACGTTATTACAACGATTTCATTTGGAACTGCAGCGACATCTGCAATATTGTGGAAATGCAGGGCCTTACAGGGTTCGCCATCTTCCGGAATTATTTCATATTTTTCTTATTTTGTTCGTTTTCAAAAATTTCGCTCGAGCAACTATCTCCATTTATGCTATTATAACGAGAACCGTTGGAACTTTTGCGGTATCTGCATTTTTGTGAAGTGCAGGGCGTTACACGTTCCGTCATTTTCAGTAATTTTTTGTTTTTCTGATTTTTTAGTTTTTCCAAAATTCGTGCGACTATTTCATGCGACCATCTCCATTTTCGGTATTATAGAGATTCCAGCTGGAACTTCCGCGATACCTGCATGTTTGTGGAAATGCAGGGCGTTACGCGGTGCTGGCTGTGGGGGTACACGGCAAAGAATGCTACGCCTTAAAAAACTGCAGCTCGGCAGAAAACAATCAGTGGAGAAAGGCAGGTGGATGGCACTGCAATAATTTATTTATTCGAACAAGCCACTCAATACAGCTATTATATCTCTAAGAATCCATGCACTAGCAAGACAATAATGAGCTCCCAATGATAAAAAGAGTTATTTCTTCAAACTAGTCTATAAAAATCCTCAATTTTGAATTTACCTGTGGAAACTGTAGAACAAAAATCCTACATTTACTAACATATTGCAAGTGTGAAGAGTTCGTCCAACAAGCGTTTTTGTACAATATTTTGTGTTTTTCCGTTTGTACGTGTGAATCATTTGAAGGAAGTTACAACTGCCTACGAAAGTCTACCAGTTTAATCCAGAAACACACCACCTGCAATCAATGGCCAAGAGTTTTTTCTTTTCGCAAAAATAGATGCCGACAAACGGCATAGTGCACATGACAAAATGCGCATTGATTTTTGTTTTCCAAGAGTTTTTGCATGTTGTTCTCCCTTAAAAAAGGTATCGGAACCTTTTACCGAAGTGTCAATATTGTTAGGAGTTTTCGCCTTCTTGATTATCTTGAGATACCATTTGGCCGTGTCAGTGTAAACAAATACTGAATTGCAGGCACGATTTCGCCCACGAAGTAATGTCTGCTTTGATATCACGCGACGAAAAACAATACGAGCATCGTGTCTAGTTGCAGTGATAACCTCGTTTTTCGCGCCATACGTAAACTCTACATCAGCATTGCCTAAAGTTTCTCTATTGCGCGCAATGGTTAGTCACTCCGACGCATGTAACGAGAACACCAGTGGTGACTTAGGAAGGTATCCACACCAGAGTCATTGTTTTGCTTGCAGTTGCTCATCCGCTGTATGGGCTTAATAAAGCCTACATTCCAAGTTAAGTCCACATTACAGGATATTTTTAGCGCGATAATCATATTCAGGGCTCAAAACAAGCAATGTAAGGTAGTACGGACATCTGCGATCTTAAGAAATACAGATTTGGATGACTTGGTAATTGATATTAAGCATTCACAGTGCAAGAAAAACGAAGACCACAAGAACACACGCAATGCGCAACTTGCTGCTCATTTAATTACGAAAATATCACACCTGTATAAGACGACCGTCCAACAAAAAAGTTCCCGTGCTTCTTTGCCAGTGCCACACTTCTAGGGCACCTTTGATAAATGTACCCAATCCCAGCAATGTATCGGCTTGTTGAAGAAAGCACAATTCCTTCTTTATGAGAGGAAAGCATTAGCTGTAAGCTAACTCGTAAAATCATTGAGGCAGGCAAGGTCGCACGTGTCGGTGAATTCTCCTCCCTCAAATTTACAGAAAAGAATTATACATTGTCGTACATGCCGATTCATTTCTGGGATCGCATACATGTCTGAAGCGTGCCCCCGAAGCGTCATGCGGCAATAGGGCAAGGATAACTTTGTTTCGCGCTTTCTTATATAAATGTATAATGTTCCTAATCAAGTTCGTTGAAAGTTGCGCACTTTACCATGTATCTTTGTGAGCTCTTTGTCTTCTTGCGCTCCGAACTATTCACATTCTGAACCTGGTCACCCGTGGTCATCGCTTTCACCTCCGGCCGCGACTAACAATACGAGAGAATAAATCTCTGCTCACTAATTTCTTGACAGAAGAGGTGACTCCTTATAAGGAATGGAAGGAATTTATTCTTAAACTCCCCAGCGTGAATTGTAAGGGCAGAAACGGGACTAAGACACGACACCTAAAAAGTGACGGTCGAGGGTAAATTTATGTTTTCACAAAAAACTTACACGAAGAAATCAACCGTGAGTAGTTTTTTCTGAAATTTTGTAAGATGGTCCTAAAATGTTTTAAGAGCGAAGCTGTTTAGCAAATCGTAATTTTACGTGTCCGTAGTAAAAAATACCGAAAAAATTGCCGAGCTCCCGCACGTGAGCGCCGGCCTCGCGGCAACCACCCTGCACTTAACAAAACCAACAAAGTGCCTAGCGCTCGTGTGTGCGTGCCTTGCGACGCCAAGCATACGCTCTTAAAGAGATTGGCCAGGATTACGGCGACCGCCCGGCAGTTTAAAAAGCCAAAAAACGCCGAGCGCTCAGGTGTGCGTGTGTCGCTGCGACCGCCCAGCGTCCTCGGCGCGCTTTTGCAAGCCAAGCGCACCCACTTAGGACCATTGCCAAAGAAAAAAAATTACACCCATCTCCCAGAAGGGAACCATGAGTAGGATGCGGAGCGTCATGGGGGTTCCGTTAGCGTTTCCTTTATGTTTGTTAGCCAAATTTGGTGGAAATGTAGTGAACCCCGTAATGCTCATATATCCTACTCATGGTTCCCTTCGGGGAGATGGGTGTAATTTTCCTTATTGTATGCGTATATACGCGAGTGAGACGAGATTGAAGTGGTGTCTAAAGGTCTTTATTTAGGTTTGCACGTCTTCTTACTTTGAGTATGACGGCCTTATGGTCGCTGAAATGCACAGTCAGTGGATCTCGTAGCAGCGATTGTATGCAGTCGTCACCGTTGAAGTTGGTAAAGACGAGATCGATACACGTTCCGTGGATTGTAGTTGGGTGTAATTGCTGTTAGTGTTTGCGCTGATGCTCTCACTTAATTGCGTCAGCACACCCACTGACGGGGCTGTTGCTTCCATCCTACTTCATCTGTAGAATCACGGAGTCAAGCGCAAGCACAACCGGAGTTGTTGTTGTTCCTCTTCTATGGCACGTACCCACGTGGGGGATTGGCCAAGAAACGGTGGTGTGCGGACGCCGGACCACCGCCGACGCTGCGGGACATACCCCCGAGCATAAGACGCTCCGCATCTAAAAACTCCAGCGTTCGCCTTAATCGTGGAAATCCTTGGTCGGAGCGAGAAAGACACGTCATAGCGTACGCCGCTCCAAGTTGACGTCCAATAGTAATCACTTCCAAAAAAATGAAGGTACTCACAGTTATGGCAACATAGATAGAGTGACGGCCGTTGGGGCAGCGACGAAGAAGCAAATCAGCTTCAATCCTGGACTTCAACCGTCAGGATGGTCGTGAAGTTTGCGTCCGGCTGCGTTACCTTCAAGATTTACGCGTTAGTGTGTGCTTCCTGAATTTTTTTGGTTAGGCTTCTTGTACGACGAAGGATGAACATGGGGTGATGTATAATGACCTTGGTCGATTCTCGGCATGAAACCCTGGCGTGTTTTCATTGCACAAGCAGTTCAGTTCCCCCTAAAAGAAAAAAAAAGACTTTTAAGGTTAAGCATATACCTTCATGGAGCAGAAAGCAGCATGGGATTGATTTAGATTGAAATGTAAAAAAAAGCGATCAGAATTGACATCGGAACAAAGACAATACCGATGATAACATATAATCTGAAAGCAGCAGACACAGAAAGAGAGAGTGAGGGGTAAAACAAACAGTAGCAGAGGTGTTTTAAAGTACGAAATAACTTCGAAAATAAGGAGAAAACATGACAGTGGAAAGGAAACGAATAAACACAAAAACAAAAAAAAATATTTGTTAACCGACGCGCCTGTGATGACAACAGCGGGATGATAGCAGTTCCTGCGGTGTTCGTTGCTATCGATATTTCTTGTTAAAGAAGTGACACTGATGGTTGCGACAGGGGTTTCACGGAAATGTACTGTCGGTTCCAAGGCCTGTTTTCACAATACGGTGCGTAGACAGGTCACCATGAATGAGTACTCTGGCATGCGGAAGTGGCGGTATTCAGGAGTTGCGCTCGGTATGATAGGGAGGTACTTTGTTGTTGCCACATATGAGATCGAGCACCACCTAGGGAAAATCGCAGAGCGAAAATTGGGAAAAGCGTGGGTTGAGACTGCAGCGCGAACGCCATTTCCACAAGAAGCGCCATACTTTTTATGCTCCATCGGTAGAGATGAACAACATGTCCAGAAGCCGTTGGAGCTCAGCGATCTAGCCCTGTGTATAGATATTTTCTATCAGTTCGTCTTCCTAGGTAGGGTACTCGCATATTTTGCGGCGCTGAACCTCAAAGGCAGTGTGAAGTGTCGTTCAAGCATTATAATTTGTCATTCTTTCGTATGCAACGCGGGCCGATAAGCTCATGCATGTTGCATTTACAAGAAAATTAGGTACCTCTATTGTGCAATGTTACTTTGTCATGATGGATGCCCCAAAAGCTTGTCCTTATGATTTCTGTGCCTTTATTCGTAATAGAAAAAATACAGAGAAAAAAAGGAAACGACAGAAAGCATGCCAGAAGAAACGAAGGAAGGAAGGAAGGATGGAAGCAAGGAAGGAAGGAAGTAAGGAAGGAAGGAAAGGGGAAGTGACGGAGGGAGGCAGAGATGGAAGGAAGGAAGGGATGGAGGGAGGAAACGGGAAATGAGGAAGGGCGGGAGAAAAGGAAGGAAGGAGGAAGGAAGGAAGGAAGGAAGGAAGGAAGGAAGGAAGGAAGGAAGGAAGGAAGGAAGGAAGGAAGGAAGCAAATTTTGGTAAAAGCGATAAGTGCTGTTTCACTTTCTTTTTCACATATGTATTACACTGATTTACATCAACTTGTCCAGACTACTCTACGTATATCTGGGCTGGGCCTTGAAAACAGTGGATTGCAGTGCCCTGCAGGTCTGCCACTTAACAACACCGATTCCATCGCAACACATATTTAGGCAATGCTCATCAGCAAGGCACCTCGTTTAAGCGGTTGAATTATACGTGGGTCCCCATATTTGGCTGTGGGGACAGAAAGAACTTAGCTTTTACGCATAGTATTCAAGCACGTTTAGGTTGACTCTGCTTTTCAACCCCCAGTTCTGCTCCGCAGGCTGTCGGCTGGCGAGAACGTGGGCAGGTTTTTTCTGTGGGCGTTCTAAGTTGTCCGTTATTTTAGAGTCAAGAGTGAAAGGATGGATTGATTGTAGGGTTTAACGCGCCGAAGCAACGCAGGCGATGAGGCGCGCCGTAGTGGAGGGCTCCGGATTAATTTGCACCACCTGGGGATCTTTAACGTGCGCCGAAATCTCATACACACGGGCATTTTTGCTTTTCGCCTCCATCAGAAAAGCGGCAGCCGCGGCCGGGAATCGAAACCGCGACCTCGTGCTCAGCAGCGCAACGCAAGTGTGAAAGAAGCCGGCCGTGCAGTCTCAATTGGATTTCATGGTATAGACCGCGAGAAACGTTTCAGCCTCTTTGGGGTAGAAGATAAGATACAGTGTACACACGAGCTCTGCGTAGCTCAGTAATGATTCCATGCTACAGTAGTCGGAATAAATACAGCGCGCCAGCGCAAGGTTATGCCAACTACTTGAATATTCCCTTGCTTCCTGTAGTGTGACGCGTTCTGGGTTTAGCTGAGAATGATATTGCGCCTGGTTGCGTTCGACGTAAAGTAAGCAAAAAAGCCGGAAAAGACAAGACACAGGCACCCATGTTCTTGTCTTTTCATCGTCGTTTTATTGATTAAATACAGTTTATTACGTCTTTCTATGGCACATTTATTTTATGAACCTAAGGCTGAGAAAGGCTGTTCACCTTGGAGACCTGCTGCGGATGTGGGTACAGTCCGGCACGAAAATCACACTCCCTCACTCGGATTTTCAAGAGCCGACAGGAGCGCTGCGGACAGCGCAAGAGCCGCACTGCTCTACGGAGGCACCGTCCCTATCTCGGGGTGAACCCATTCCAGGGACTCGATCTCCTTACAGAATGCATGGGATTGAATGCATGGGATATTTTAGTTTTGATCTTAGTTTACCATAAATTTGATTAGTATAAATAATTACGCGGAGCGTTTCGAACTTCCGATTGCGTCTCGCCTTGTGGCCTCAAAATTAAAAAAATCGAAACAAACTATTTAAATGCACTAATAATCCAAGTGTACTTCAACACCAAGCCCTGATTCAATATCTTCCATGGCCAGTGTTTTAAACTATCTAACTTAAATAGGCTAAACTTTATGACTATTTTCTGCTCAGCACTAAGCAATGAATACCCAGTTAGTCTTTTCCAGAAGCAAATGCGCCAATCTGCGTGATTTTCAGAATAATGTAAACAAAAAACGACAAAATGGCCCGAAATTCGCAGCTCGAATTTCACATATAAACGTCATAGCACATCTGCAATACTTTTTTTCCAAAGACAAAAATTATGCCCACAAAAGCCACGGTTCGGAAACTTGGAATCTTATACGGGAATATTTACGTCACAAGTTATACAAGAGGAAGCTGGTTTGAAATATACACTTTATATTACGGCCCTAGCCTCAGTAATTCATACATATATTGCCTCAAATTTGCTGTAAAATCCCACCACTTAGGTCTTGAACTGATCGCTCACAGAAGCATGAACTACAGAAGAAAAGCTATACTTATAAAAAACAAATTACCTGACCCCATACCTGCAAGTTTATTCGGTTTAGGCAGATGCTCAAGCTTTGTATTCATGGGTTACAGGTGTTAGGGCTGCATGATCACGTCACGAACTCAGATCTGCTGGTTCTCGTGGGCTATAAAACCTTCCCGCGCAGCATGTTCTATGTTTGTCAAAAAAGCCGCGACATTCGCGCAGACACCATTCCCTCCCGACTGTGGTTTTGCCCCCTAAAAATTGACCGGTAGGCGTAATAAAATTTACGTGCTCGCTGCCGCTACTAATCTGCGTGAGTATAAATGCAAAAGTCTAACTCACTTTTTGCCTCTCCTTCCGCCTGCATCTTGAAGTGTATAGTGTGTCCTTGGTATACCCATACGTACTAGAATTTACCTTTTCTGAATGCTTAAACGCGAGTAAAAATAAAATTTTTACGTCATCAAAAACAGGAATTCCCAAGGTAAGAGTCTGCCCGGTCACAGGGCATGCCGTTCATTCCACTCGAAGACGTTTCAAGCCCACACGTCATGGTCCTGTTTTTTTGTCGGATGTCACGTTGACAGCTGGCCGGGCGCATCATCATGCAAAAAATCAAGTACGTTTCGTTAAACGCCTTATCAAAGTGGTCGCGCAAAATCTGTCCGGTTCTGACATTTCGCAGCTGCCGAAGTAACGAATTGCTTTGCTCCGCACCGTACACTCAAGCTCGGAACTACGGCTTTGCGAACTGAAATCAGTCAGACATTGCCTAATATCGCCTTGGAGTGAGCAATCCCGAAAATTGTGAGCGAGAGGAAGTCCTTGCTGGCTAAGCAGGTTTTTTCAACATTGACCGGAAGTTAGGTAATTGTTTTCCAGAATATCGGGCCTGCCTTTTAAAAGTGTCACGCATTGTTAAGCGAAAGAAAATACTTCCGAAAACTAATCGCATCGCGTGCTCAAATATGCACCGTCGTCTGCAACAGCGTTCCCGCAAATGTTATTTTAAAGGTTGAAAAAAATTCCAGCTAGTTGCACTATCACGAAAACAACTGAAATCATAACGCGTCATTGCATCAGAAAGCTAACGGAGACTGTTGATCCGCACTTCAAGCATACGGCAGTCGTTACTACGAACTGAGAAATATAGTGGAGCATCGCATCCAATTATCACGGCCGAGCACCTCGGTACCCGAAGTACTCGCTCCAACAGTGGACCGATCGGTGGCCACTAATTGAGCCTGGAAGTTGTGCGCCGACCTGGCTTTTCTGAAGAGGGAGGCGTGGCGTCAGCGGGGCCAGAAACCGGAAGCCCGTTGTGAAGTCACCACCCGCTTTCCCTCCAGAGCACGAGGTAACCAGCACTCTCCTTGGAGCCTCTTGCTTCGCCCTTCGCTTCCCTATATTCCGTATCTCCTAAACGTTCGCAACGACTCGCAGATAAGAAAAAGCCTGGGAGTGGCATACACGCGACGTGAGCCATCGTTTGTGGAAAAGTTCGCCTCAAGACCGATATTGGGAAATATTAAAACTGTACGGTGGCAAAGAGAAGTCGATAAAGAGTACCGTGGAATAAATACTGAAGCATCTATTACTCTGGCTAAGTCAGGAAAGCCGTACAAACGACTTCAACACTTGCAGGGAGGAGTACTGGACTAATTGTTTTTTGTTTATTTTTCGCGAAAGGAAATTCTTGCGCACTTCAAACTTAGCCGACTTTTAAAAGGTTTAGCGCAGACACACGTACGATGAAGAAGAACGTTACACCACGAGCGCCGACTTTCTACAACATTTATTGGAAGGAAAAATGCAGCGTTTTTTTTTTCTTGGAATAAATGTTGTTGAAAGTCAACGCTTGTGGTGTAACGTTCTTCTTCGTCCTCGGTGTTTCTGCGCTGTAAACATTTATATAGTAGCTGTTTAGCTAAAGAACGGGACAATGCTGTGGGCCAGAGTTACGAGGCTAATTGGGCATCTTAATAGCCTTCTGTCAACGCGGAGAGCCATAAGAAGGATGGCAAAAAAACTGTCACTCAAAGGTTTGGGCGCAAATATGTTTGAAAGACGTTCGAGCCCCAGTGAAGACAAGCTGAGTTTAGCCGTTCGCGTGATGCGAAGTGGACAACAGGTGAATCCCCGATCACCAAAATGAAACTGAGGAAATGGGTATAAATTATTGTGGAAAAATTGATTCCAACATGAGCAAAACAAACCCGCGGTGCAGAATAACTTCAGTAAACGCACGGCAATATAAGGTGCAAGAGGAAAGGCATTGTTGTTCAAGAAACATCAGCAGTATCATGATGACGCTCCGCTTATGATTCTGTTCTGAGAAGTCTGCTTAGCTCACTAGGTAAAACACCATCAGAAAAAGGTGTGAAAAATCTGATGTTGGTTAGAAGTAACGTATGTTTACAGAAAACTAGGGTCTGAATTTTCTATACATAAGCTAAAATAAAAAAAAACCTTCTTGAATTTTATTGAAAAGCGCAGAAACATTCCGATTCTGTAGACACCTTTTCCCGCCTGAAGTGTATCATTCAATCAACAAAAGAGGAAAGTAGAGTAGCGAAATATTCTCCTGCTCTTAAGAAGTCACTCAATGCAAATCCCATGTGTCACGCAAACAGCGGTTGCAGATTGCCTCGAAAGCTTTCATAGCGACGAAGGTGTCACGACGAACAGAAGTAGTCTGTTCAAGCGTTAAACACTTTCTCTGAGTAAATATATATATCTGTTCATATAAAGCAGCCTTTACGCCAGTATGGTCTATCACAGGCCGGCACATAGTTTAAAACAGGCTCCTAATTCAGATATTCTTTTATCGCTGTTGTTACTGTCGGTCAGTTCACCTACTGTACGTAAGCCCCTAAATACTGTCGCCAGAAAACACGTTTCCTCACAGTGATTTGCTTGATGAGTATTGTGAACCCTTTATCCGGGGCACTTGCACAAGTCACGGATATTTTCTGCCGAACTACAGTGTCACAGTACTTGTAACAAATACGATGACATTAGGCCCTGAAAAGCTTGTTTCGCAACTGTACTCCAAAGCGTGGAGTGAAATATCTTTTACTTGCGCGGCTGAATACATTTTCTGCAAGTTATTTCTTTCACGCCCTACATCATTCGCCCACAACGCGCCAAAGGTGCATCCCTGTAAATGTTGCTTCACCACCGGGTAGGCTTTGTGAGTGTAATAAATAGGCACAGGATTGGCGGGAAATTCACCAGCAAGTGGATAGTGTGTGAGTGAGTAGAAGCTACTTTATGCATGACTCGCAACAAGGAGAATCAGATAGACAACGGAAGCGCGCAAGAACACGAGGCTAAAGATAGAAGCATTACCAGAGGTAACTCGCTAACATAAAAATGTTCACGATTAGGGAAAGGAAGCGTCCTAGGGCGAGTTGTCCGCAGACACTTTGGGCGTCGGCGTCACGACGCGTGCGGGGTCGACGCAGACCTCCCGGAGCGGCTGGCTCCACGCACAGCTCTACGCCACTTCGGATTCAGGCGCACCGGACATCGGGCAGGCGTCGGAGACCTTGCACATGGGTAACGGCTATATGGCGTAGCAGTGTGTGTGAATGACTCTGATCGGTGCTGGTTGTACATTTTTGGAGGAAAGCAGCTAGAGCTTGAAATAAAAAGGACGAGAAAACACACGACACTCCACTGCGTGTGTGAGCCGAGGGTATCCCCTCTACAGGAACACAGACCCCCGCTGCCTTGCCCAGCGCGTCACCTGCTCTAGCCACGGGACTTCCCACGGGTTGCCGGGATCAGCGGCGGATAGCTGTCAGGAACAGCAGCGGTTGCGATCCAGATTTTCACGGAAGAGCGATCATAGGGCCGCGCTCGCTAGCCCAGCGCGTCCGAGGCGTCCACTAATCGGCATTTCATTTTGTGCGCGAGGTAACTGCAGCTGCGCGCTCGGTGCCTTCTTCTTCGTCGTCCACCGGTGCCCCATAATAGTGACAAAGTGCACCCTTTACAGGAGCAGCTCGCTGCAAATTTTGCATGCTTTCGGTCGACACCCCGAAAGATTTCATCGCCCTAACCTTGAAGAACGATTGCTATACATAGAATATGCGCAACAGGCTGGGTGCAAAGACGTGTGTTGGTCATCGCGTAGTGCATCTCGTCGCGGCCATCTACACTATGATATAACACATGTGGAATAGTAATTCGCACCGTTACGGGGGTTGTCTGGCAGCGTCGCCAAAATTGGGCGTTTCCCTCCATGCCTAGTACTCCCGAGTACTGGTTCACTGCCGCACCAACATCACCCAAAACAAGCCAGCGTTTACGTAGAGGCCTAGGTACTGCTGGCATGCTATCACTACCTACGAGATAGCGGGGCTATACAGCAATTGGAATCTCGAACCATCTACATTCGTCCACCGGTTTAATTGGAACATCACATTTTACTTTATCGTATAATATCTTGAACCTTCATGCGAAAAGCTGTTCAAACGATTCTGAAAGACTTATGTGCCCCTTGAAACTTGAATAAAAGCAGCATTTGTAACTAAATAACACTTCAGGAAACAATAAGTGGGTTAAGAGTTGCTCCAGCTAGAACTGTGGACGACTCTACATACACTCAGCTGTCGACAACAATGTTTGATATGCGTCGTGGCATAATTGTGGCTTAAGATTCTAGTTACTCAGTTAGGACTATCGTCGTCACCGTCTTATTTGGTGATTGAACCTGGCAGGGTCTAACATTACTCAAGATTTCCCATTTTAGTATCACATCAAACAAAATCCTATGCTGCTCACATTTTCTATAGAACACTCCGTAGTAAGTAATTTGGGTTTCTGTTATCTCCCACGCTTCTAGCGCTGTTGTCTGGCGCGGTGTGGCTGCCGCAAAAATTGGCGTTACCGAAAAGTTTTTCAGCGCCCTCTTGCAGTGCTTACTGATTACTCAGGGATCTGAATACAGTGCTCCAACATGTAGTGTGTTTGAAGCGTCGGAACGTTAAAATACAATGCGAGCGGAGAATGATCTCTACGTCGTTCTACACTTAACGGCAATGCTTAAGCGTCCAACATACATTTTAGCATTCGTATGAACCTATAGAAACGTATGGCATAGTCATTATTGACTGACTGAAAAATTCATCGTCTGTGGGTTTTGATGGTATAAATGCGGAAGCGCGTAACAAACACCAAACTTTCGAGCAGCTTGTTTTTATTTCTCATTTTTCAAGAGCCTTTCAACATAGGATCGTTCCCTATGACTGGCGCAGGGGTAAGGTCATCCAAGTCTTTAAACAGGGAAATCATTTGACCCCCAATAATTACAGTGCGATTTCCATTGCTGGTGTTTGTTTTAAATTCATTGAGCATATATTGTATTTTCTAATTCCTAATTTTTTTTAATTCCGTTCATTTCTTCAATCCTAATCATCATGGTTTCCCTAAAGGTCATTCGTGCAACACTCAGCTGGCTATGTTCCTTCATGACGTACATTCATGTCCAGATATCAACATTTCAACTGATCCAATTATTTTTATTTTTTTAAAAAGCATTTCATAAAGTCCAACATAATTGCCTTCTTCTAAAACTGTCTCGCCTTAATCTGGACCCATCAGTTTTTTTGAGTGGATGAGAGCATTTTTAAGTGACCACCAGCTATTCGTCCAACCCAATTCGCATACATCATCACTCACGCACGTGCGCTTCGGTGTGCCTTAGGCCGGGTTCAGGGTGTTGCCGCAACTGTCGTAATAACTTTAAAGAATAACGTCATTTCACGTCTCAGCCAACCGAACTGCGTGACACGTGCGTGACACGTCCATGTATCACGATATGGCTTTTGCGTCGGTAGTCTGAACATAGCCTTAAAGTACCGTCCTGCGACTACTTGTTTTTCTCATATACATGTATAAATATTTTCCCCCTAATTTTTACGTCGAACATCCGTCTTTTCGCTGACGACTATATCATTTATCGCCCTATAAATAGTAGCTATGACATATCCGCAATACAAGACGACTTGTTTTGAATGCAGGAATTGTGCAATAACTGGCTAATGTCTCTAAAGTTCTAAAACACTATGCATGTTTCTTTCAACTGCCACCGCACTTATGTGCAGCCTAAATATACTACTAACAGCATCGGTATTGGCTCTGCTGAATCGGTTAAATACTTAGGTGTCTATATATCCAACGGCTTAAGCTGGTCCTGTCACATAACCATATAACGAACACGGGTAATCGTGTTATTGGCTACCCACGGGGTAATCTTGGCATAACCCCTCCCTCAATAAAATTCCTTGCGTGCGTAACTTTCGGGCAGCCTAAACTAGAATATGCACCCGCTATTATTGCTGCTCACGAAGCTTATTTGATTAACACTCTCTAATCTGTAAACAATCGCGCCGCTCAATTTATTCTGTCGGATTACTTGCACCATTCAAGCGTGTCAACGTTAAAAGCAAACCTTAATCTTCCTACACTTCAATCTCGCCTCACAATAGCTAGAATTTGTTTTTACAACAAATTATTCCACTCCCAACACCTACAAATGGGTACATTCGACTAGATCACCGCATTTTCCGTACAAGTCACACCAATGCAGTCTACCCGGATCGTTCCGATACTGATACCTTCCAACAGTCATTTTTCACCCGCACATCCCGAGACTGGAATAACCAATGATTGACCAATGCCGTTTCAAGTGCCCGCCATTGAAGAAGCGCCACCATACTTAGTGTACCCTTTCTTTATCTTTCACCATGTTGCTGTAACCATATTTTCTAGTACCGTGTCATGCCCAGCCCTCATATGGAAGTGCCTCCATAAGTACTGTACGTCTTCTGTTGCCTGTTACTATGTGTGTGTACTCTACTTTCAAGTTCCGTGACATTCCCACCCTCATGTAATGCTCAATGGCACCTTTTGAGGAATCAATAAATCAAGAAATCAAAACTTTGTCTTGTCTGGTAATTCATGAACTGCAATTTTCTTTATAAAGACACGAAATGAGTTTGTTGAAAAAAAATTGGAGCATTTATCCTTTTTAATGGCATTTACTCCAAGAATTTTTTTGCAGCGTAATCTCTTAACAGCCGCTTCTTGGACTTCGTGTCCCTTATGACCAGTGTTTCCTCCTCACGCGGCGCCGTTGTAAGTGATGACGAGTTATTTACCAAGCAGGGAAAATAGCTCCTGCCCTTATCGTTCGGTAAAGACTAGGCGATTGTTTCTAGCATGCCGCGCGTTTGACTGGTTACTCTGCTGCTTAACCAGTGCAGCTGTTAATACAAGTTGGTATGATAGATAATTATCAGTCGTTGTTTAGGTGAACAACATGAAGCTGCTACGTCCTGAAGCCATACCGGCAACCTTACAACAGTCGCAAAACTGCTACGAAAATAATTTACACAGCTCCATAGTTGTGTGGGCTGGATAAAACTGTAAATCCAAGGAGTTTAATAACGCTTACTCACTGGGAAGTAGCCCAGTCACTTAGAGAAAGTGAGCCTGTTATTTGGTCGCACACATTTGCACAGCGCCCAAGCAAAGGCACCCGAAGGAACTACAAATAATCCTATCGAATTGAATCCTGTCTTCTCCACTTCCAAACGCACCCAGCGGTGAGCTGCCGCATATCGCGTACTAAAAAGTGCTTAACGAGTAGCCTGAAAACGGTTTGATTTATTAATTTTTCTCACCTTCCTTACCTCTTTCATGTTATGATGTGTTTGCAGGAGGGCTTTTTTGGCGATGATGTGACGGGAAAAATCTTGTTACTCGCATTTGAAGTGTTTGTATGCTGTTCCTCGTATGGTATTGTGCAGACTTCATTATTTGCCGTTTTGGGGCGCACGTGGTTGGTGTTAGAAATAAAGGGGATTTTAGAAAATACGCACTGAAAACTCGTACAAGCTTTTTTTGTTAGCGTGCAGCCTGGCGTCATTATTTAATGCGAAAAATATGTTCATGTCAGCAAGATTTTTTGCAAGCTACACGTAACTTCACACAGCCAGGTTTTTTTTCCTTTGCCCTCAAGATGTAACAGCAGGCAATGTTTGAATCCTCCTTCACAAAGCAAAACCTTGTGTGAAGGAGCAAATCCGGTTATCGGGCACTAAACAACAGTGGCTAAAGAAACGTTTTTGGCAAGGCATAATGCAACTGTCTCCGACAAGGGCCATGTGCTTGGTGACTTTACTTCAGCAGTTTTGCATGCCCACATAAGAAGTTTGCCACGTCTGGCAAACGACATTCAGTCAAGACGTTTATGCAGAATTTCGGCATGATGTGTACCTCTACTTGCTCATTCGTTTTCTTGTTTTTATCCCAACTTTTAACCTGTTCCTTTATGCCAACATCTGAGCTGTGATTACCGAAGCCCTCTTTCTCTTCGCGCACTTGCTATATGTCTTCTATAGTCCGCAAAAAAAACTTGGTCAAATTTTGCTGTAGCTACCTCCGGCTCTGGTGTACAAAGTCACATTCAGTAAAAAACTAAAGAGAGAGAGAAAGCACAACACATTTACATTCACCTATAATGTCGTAATAAAGGTCGCAGCCCCCAAATTTGCCAATCGAAAACGACGTTCTATCAAATTGAAGGCCGCAGAAGCCGTAAAAAGAAGCGCTGAGAGCAATAAACAAACAGGAATAACATCCCCACAGGCCCTGTGTTTGGATGGCTCGACACATGGCCACATCAGAGCAGCGAATAAAAGTGAAAGGCTGGCCACCGAATGGACTACCGTAAAGAACTTGGATCGCATAAGGACTCTCAACCGGGCTTTCCTCGAACCCCTGAGAGTTTGCGAAATAGCCGCTGCCGCTCTTCTCGGTGAACCACTCAGCCGATTTGGCCATGGCTGTGAACAAGCAGAAAATATTGCACCCGAAAATCGTGCTGGCTCCATGAAGCCATTGTTAGGATGCAAACGACGTGTGTCCGACTTGTCCCATAAAGACGAGAAATCAGTGTCGGTGCCCCTTTCAACACAAAGGGCCAAGCTATATCGCCTGTCAAAAAGCGAAAAAGAAAACAACCCAATAGAGACAAAGAGGGCAGCGACTGAGGCGAGCTTGGTGAAGCGTTTATCTGTAAAAAGAACTTGCAAAAAATCCGGCAGTGCAGACTCGGCTACGCTGACGCTGCACCGTAAACCGGTCGATGGAACAAAACGTTTTCACGTGGCAGTGAAGCGGGGATTGCAAGTATATGAGGGGTGATAAAGAGCCTCGTTAGGAAGCCGACGATACAAAATCAGAAACCCTTTCTCAAGAAAAGTAAAGTTAAAACGAGAAGCTTTCTTTATTACAGCCTAAGTCAATGCCAAGGTCCAAATCCACTCTCTAAGAGTCCAAAATCTCAACTGCCATATCCCAGAGCCAAAGTTTAGTTTAACTAAGCCAAAATCTAAAGCCAACGTCAAGCCTAGGCCACCAACATCAAACTCTAAAATCCAGCCCTGCATACAGAATGCAGCATTTCATCATCATCATCGCTTACCTCATGCACTGCTAAACTAGATTTTGCGCGTTATGAGAGGTGTTTTATGTGTGCAAAAACATTCCATTGTTATGTTTAATTGTGTATAATTGATGGGCCTTTGCGAAACATAGTTCCTGAAGTTGACTTTGCTACAGTGCGTAAAGTTGGCTTTTCTGTAGTCTGTTTACTCAGACATCGACGCCGTGAGTGAAGCTTTGAAATCTTTGCTTGGCATAAAAAACACAACTGAGGACCGAAAAAAAGAAAGCGACTAAGGCAAGTTCGGTGAAGCGTTGATCTGTAAGAACAACTTGCGAGAAATCAAGTTGTGCGAACTCAGCTGAGTGAATGCTACAGCGAATTCTCTTCGGTGGAACTAGAGAACGTTTTTATGTGGCCGTAAAGGGAAGATTGCGAGGGTGATCAAGAATGATAAAGAGTCCGGTTAGAGAGCGGGCGAAAAAGTATTCGGGGCGCATAGAGGCCCAAAGCAATGGTTCAGAATGAACGCCGGGCGTGCGTTTTCGTTAGTAATGGCACCAATCCTCTGTTCTGACAGGCGTTCAGAGGCTGCTGTTGTAGTGCTTGATGCCCTGGGTAATCAGGACGAGGTATATTTACGCGTTCAGTCATTGCCACGAATTGGTCAGTTGTACCATACCTCTGGGTCTGGTTCACAGAATCAAGGCAGGGAGTAACATATCTGCGTTAGCGACCACTCGTGCCATGGATTAGAACAACGACAAATAGAATGGGCTGCAGAATAGATTGTCATAAGCCCAAATAAGAAGTGCGAGCTTGGCAAAAAGTAAAGGAACCAAAGCTCAGTCGCCTAACCAAGTTAGGCCCCACATACGTACTATTAACGTTTTACTAAATTGTTATAGACAGTGATTCGGTAATTAGAGGGGCGTCGCGTCGACAACGATCGCATTAGTAATCCACACGAGTTCACCGAAATCAGGCTTCGAAAAATCTATCGTTGAAGACTGGCGGTTGTCATGGTGAAGGTACTCAGAACATTACCGGGTTAGTTTCAAGTAATCCCACATTGTGATAAATTTAGTGGGCTTGCTTCACTGGCAATTCTGCCGAATTAGCCGGTTTTACAAACGCGCACGCAGTTTTGCTTTCATGCAAATGCGTGGTGTTATATTTCACAGTCTCGATGGTCTGTGCCACTTATCCGTGAGCATCATCGAACCATTTCCGCGCGCTCTCGACGTCGACACGTTTTTTGAGCTGCTTCGTAGTTTGATGCAATCGCTTGTGCGTTAAACTAGGAAGGTCACCAGAATAAATAAAGGCTTTTTTACTTGAGCACAAGATAAAGAAATTCGTAGTACCCCTGTTTACGTCTATACAGCTACACCAAAACCAACGGGAATATCTAGTCAGTTGAATGCAATGGAATAGATACCGTGATTGTGTAAGAAGCGTGAGGATATTCGGGGTCTGAAAAAATGTTCTACTCACATGTTTATTTGTCAAAAGCAAACATTGGCCGAAGTATCACACAATTTACAGGTTACTTGAAATGGCTGAATAATATTTTTGAATGCGCAATACGTGCAGGCCACATCTGCTGTCCACTGATGCTTCCTTTTTAAGAGATCAGAGTTCTAGAAGTGCTGTTATAGGCGTAAAGGTGCGAATGTCCTATAGAAATCGAACAATTCATTCACTTCCTCCGATGACAAGATGCCCAACATACCGAATCGCGTGTTATGCAGCGCTGCTGTTGACACCCTTATTGGCACCATTGGTCGCTTTGTTTTTCGATACCATCGCCATATACAGTGACGCAAATGTCACCGTTTGCAATTAACTAGCAGTTAGATAGCGATAACAAAATAATTTAAATTCTAAAAACCGGATTCCTAATAAAAACGTGGGTACACACCCACCACAGAAAAGTATACAGCCATTTTGTTACTGGAAATGAATACAGCTTCGCGGAAATGCTTGTTTTTATCGAAAGTATCCCTGGAGGAGAGGGCAGCGTTTTCCTCTGAAATCGGAACCGCAAGACGCTCGTGACAAGGTCGTAAAGAAATACCACTGAGGTTTCTGCTTCTGTTTCTAACGTGCAATTAACGAGGAAGTGATAGTCGGAAAAGCAACAAATTTCATCAGCTGGTCGAGACAAAAAATAACGAAGAAAAAAGCGATATACAAAAACCTACAACTGCCGTGGGGAGCGGGAAAACGTTAATTGTAAAGCGTTCCAAATGACGAAAAGAAAACCAATCCCTGGAAGGCAGTATGAGAATGTCTCAGAATAATTGATGCAAAAGTTTTAGCTGAAAGAACACCAAAAAAGAGCTTTGCAACGGTGAAAGAAATTCTAAGAAAAGTTAATAAAACAACCTTGCCGCGGCCAGGTTTGTAACGAATAAAACAAGTCGTAGCAACGCTAAGGGCTATGAGGGCAATTTCCGCTGTGCTTTTGCTGTCGTAGGCCCTCCTTGTGGCGCGGTAAGCGTGACTCGGACAGTGATATCGCGATTTCTCGGAAGAGGCTCTATCGAATGCGTGGCTCTTGCTCTGGCTCTCTGAAGTAAACAGAAAACGGAGAAGACGTGGACCAAGCCCAAAGTAAGTGTGACAGTTTCGCCGTTCTATTTTGTCGGGCTTCGGTGAGGATAGAGAAATGAAGTACTATCTTAGAAATGAACGATACTGCGGATCAAGCAAAAAAGAGACAGCGTTATTGCGAGAAAAACACGCCTATGGTCAACACTCCTGTTGGTAGGGGAAGCGAATGTTTAATCTGCGTGTGGGTTTTGTCTTTATCACATCAGAAATGTTTATGGCTCACATGAAGGAAGGTACAAGGCGGCTGATAACTGCCAACAGCTTTCTTCCCGTTTTTATGGCCTAAACACCCTAAGGAATTAGAGTGGGGTCGCGAAGGGTGCAGCGCGTCTTCAAAGCACCTAATTGGAAGGTTTATAGGAGACGGACTAGTAGTCCCAAACATGCTTTAGTATGATACAGAAATAAAGGGAACGTAATATAAAGGCCGTGACGCCCTTTACATTAATTTGGAGGGGGCGGACTCAGAAAAACGACCTGCTTTCGGTATCTTGGGCTGTAATTATAATTTCTGAGTGTGCATTTACTGTAATGTAGATCAATTATTTTGTCTGTGTGCAGTACGGTCTCTGGTATAAAGAATGACAGCTGTCATTCCAAACCCACAAATTGTAACTTCTTTATAGCGGTATTGGTTATTTGTTTAAAACATCTCAAATATATTTATCACACTTCGATCTTTGTAGCCTCAATTGCAACTAAAATATCGATGGAGGTCAGCAGCACGTTCCAAATTATGCAGTGAGTAGTACGTTCTAAAGCAGCAAGCACACATGCAAAAAGTTTAAAGATTGCTTGAACCATACGCTTATATAGCGAAAGCTTTGGGAATGTACTAAATCTGGTAACAATGTTTATAGTTATCAACAATATTGGACAAAAAGAAAACATAGAGCCTATTTGAAAATATACATCAATATGATGGTGATATTTGCGTTGTTCTATAATAAAAGTACATGGCGGCTTTTTTGCGACAGGTCATGAAAATACAATCCCTGGAAAAACAAGAAGTGCTCGCGGCGTTCCTCCTCACAGTTTACAAAGTTCGAATGTGAACAAAGGAGCCAGTAGATGACGGGAACAGTGGAACACGGCAAAAATGAATAGGTGCAAATGGCGATCCATCTTTTGACTTTGAGAAGTTCTACGAAGCTTAGCCTTGCGACAAGGAACGCCAGGCAGCTTCGCTGTTAACATTGGCGCTCGCGACGTTAAGTCAGTGAAGCTGCGAATTTTTTAAAGAGGACCAAATCCAAAATATTGTCTGTGCGTCTGTGTCTGACGGCTGTGACTGTTCAACCGAAAAGATACTTGATCATGCCTTCCACCTAAATTCTGTGACACCTATGGGTCCTGGGCTAAACAGCTTCACTGGTCATCTACCTTCCCAGAATAAAATTGCTCGCGATTTTTTCTTGCTTTTAAGCGCCATTTTATTCGCTTTGCACCGCTTTGTAATATAAGTTTTTGAACAAATCTTGTACACTTCTGCATAGGGCAACCAAATGAGATGAATGTGGGATCGGGAGAACAGCGCCCACCGGAATTAACCGGTCTGTCGCAACATATACTGCTGTGCCGTAAATGAAAACGGAGGCTTAGAAGATTGGAGACGGTATTTGGGCAGTTTTTTTCATATTCTGATGTTCAATCATTCACACTGAGATCACCTTCAACTAGACCGACCACGCGCCGGCTGTTTCTAACACCGTTGACCTCGTCCACCCAAAATTCATGGAACGCGGCCACCGCCACGTCTCAGCCGATCAATGTGCCGACTACATACCACAGATGGCGCGGTCATTCAAGAAAGCACAACGAACGGCACGCGAGACATAGGCTGGTTGAGTGGAAAGGTTAAAAGTAGCGTGGTTTTCTTGACTTGTTTTTCTGCCTCACTTGTTTTTCGGCGTTCTTTTTCTCCGAAATCAGCGCAATCACCTTACTTAGCTTCCATGAATTAACTTTGACTCTTAGTAGAAACCAATACTTCAGAAGTGGTACCAGGAGTGATTTGATTAAGACGGAGGAAGGCAGAGAAGAGTAAAAAGGCTGTGCTCAGGCGAAGGTCAGAATGGCTTGAGGAGAAGTCTAGGCAGGAAGATTCGCAATAAGATAATATGTAAAAGAAGAAGCTAGAACCAGCACCGCTGGAACGTTTCTCGGTGTTTTTCAGATCCCTGTACGTGAACCTTTTTTTATGGGCCCCACAAATGGAACACAAGCACAGGTGGTCCTACTTTTCTGTAACAGGCCAAAAATTAGCTCCTCACATGCAGCGTTCGCAACTGGTATATCTGACTAATGGCGGCTGGCGACATGCCATCTGACCAATACGTGTTCGCTGTGCGGGGAAATGTATCAATGCAAGAGCACGCAAAATATGCATTTTAGTCGAACCGTACGCTGTCAGCTCAACCCTATTTAGTCGTGCGTATCTAATAGCCGCGTCTTTAGGGGCATTGTCATGTTTTATAAGGCACCCTTGAATACTTCCGTTAACAGCTTTCATCCTTTCCTTCGCATATGGAAGCATCGTGAAAACTATAGTTCTCGCCAGCGTGGAGTGGCCTTGCACGATTTGCTCGTCGCAGCAGAACTACCCGCTTTCCTTTTGTGATTTTCAGCGTGGCTGTTTTCTAAAGTGGCTATCGAATGCGTTTATTGCTGCAGGAGAAACAAAGCGTCCAATAGCCGTTACATTTCTGTAGTCACGCCATTCGAACACTCAAAAAAGGCCAAGGCTCGAGAAACAGATAAACCTTTTGAGTATGTTTCCAAGTTCTCTGATGGGAATAAGCCAGCAATTTTTGGCTGAGCTGCTTTGTGAACCCCTATTCTAAATACTAGAAATGTTTTCTGGTCGCATTATGAGAGCGTTTAGAGTTTGGAAAGCATTTCAAAAAAATGTTGCAGGGTGCGTATAAGTGTGTAGATAAGTGACGCGATGCACGTGGTCAACAGCGGAAGATTTCTACCAAATTTAAATTACAAATTTGTTTAAAGATTGCGACAAAGAACTGCCAGATGTGTGCATCGCTTCCAGCGTTTAGACTACGCACCACAGGAAGCGAAAAATTGAATTCGTAAAAAATATTTACGCAGTCTTCACCTTTAGGGTTCCCAGTATAGGTTTGTACACATGGCAGTTGCAGACAGTATTTTACTGCTAATGGTACTCGCTGCTAGAAAATTATATGTAATGGAAATTAATCGTCTCTTAAATTATTATGCAACCTTACGTCAGTGTTTCATGTGAAATAAATTATTATGTAATGTTGTTATTACGCACTTTTTCTCATGCGCTTTCCCGTCTTCGTTTTGTCTACGTTAATGTGGGCCTTAAATTGGCTTATTCTACTTCTGATTTTGAGCTCGGAATAAGCTGAAAATGTGAATTAATCAATCAGCCGCAACCGCAACACTGCATCAAAAAACTGTTCATTGAACAAGAAGAATTATTATGGTACAAGAATGCGGCGTGAACGAAAGTCACCAGGATGACAAGACCCACCATACGGCACAGCAAGTGCTGCGAAAAAAGCACGCGAAGTTTTGTTGTTCTAACGCAAAAAGCTGCGAGAAGCTTTAATTTTGCAGTTATAGCGGCGTCTGCGTTTTCTCTTTGGAATTTTCTCTACTGCCTCTTGCGTTGTTCTTCCAAGAGCACTAACTTGCCCAGTAGTTAGGCTAGAGTCGTTTCTCGCTCTTAGTAGTGACAGCTGGCCGTTCTATGTCCGGTGATATAATGCAGGGGGGACGTTGCGCCGACTAATAGTGCTGGCAGCAGTTCTGCGTCTTGTCTATGTTCTCTGTGTACCCGCCTTTGCACAGGCGTAATACAATGTATAACAGACGAGTATTAATGCTCATTGTTTATGTGCTGTGCTGTTTGTTTTTATCTCTCGGTGGAAGGGCTTCTGCAATGGTTCGTATTTCTGTTACCCTATGTCATAAAAAAGATAATATGTCCGCTACCCTTAAAAAAGCACTTGGCCATATTGGTTATTATTTTTTCGGGTTCTGTTCATCGTTCATTGCTTGCAGCCCTCGTTAACACTTTCTGCATCACTTCTCTCTTACCGCTTGTCCGATGGTGTGGAAAACAAAGCCTTGCTCTGTTTTGTAGCAGCACCGCTGTTACGATCGCGGAGGAAAATAATTGCTTTCAGTAGTTGCACGGCCTTCGGAGCGTGAAAGTGAGTTCATCTCTGCAGGAGTTGAGGTTTCAAATATCGGATCCGGGTTTCTGTTCAAGCGAACGTAGAAAACGTACCATTTACCGTTAAATTGAATACAAAAAGTACTTTGTTAGTTGCGTCAACATTTCCTGGTAATGTGTCGCCTAAAAAAAGTTATATGGTAGCATGTTTTATGGCACGCTACCTGAATTTGTTATACAAGCAATGCTGGAATCAGTTTTGGATTGGAACTACGGCCTCTGGAATTCCATGGCCTACAGAAATTACTCTGCGTGTCTATAATTGAGGCAAATGCCAGTTGCGAAAATGTGCAAAAAATATGAGCTTTGCCTTTCACATTCCCAAGAACATTCGAAAGATTCCTTTCTGGGTCTGTGGAGGAAAGAAGGTTTCTTAAATAATTTCCTCAAATGTTCCCCTCATTTTGGTAACATCGGCTTTTTTCTTCGCGCACACAAGTAATATCTGGAAGAAAGTAGTCGAGCCTTTTACGCTTATTTCAAACTTGTTTTTGGTTTGCGTCATCCTCTCTTTCTTATTCCTTTCGGAGACGACAATCATGCTCTTTAGCCTACGCGTATTTTAAGGTGATTTAACAGTACTGCGCCAGAATATCTTGATTAAAAAACTCAGTCGGCCATCAGATAAACTCGGCGCTTCCTCTAATGGCTGCTTTTATGCTAACCTGTGACCAATCTAAACGCCCAATCTGCCTCTAAGCGTTACGTTTATCATTTAGTTCTGTGCCTGCTAACCTAAACGGCGGTGTTCAGCTCACCGGTTTATGTCCCTTCGGTTGACAGCTGAGGATGGGCAACGTCATGGCCATTTAATACACTCACAGCCAGCGTAGGTGTACCAATACGCCAATAGTGCTACACAACAGCTACCAATGTCATTATTTACGCGACCAAACCGCTTAACTCACATGTATGTCCCTTACGAAGACACTTCCTACAGACTGCTGCTTGCTGAATGCTTGTTTTCGAACATAAAGGGAGTAAAATACAGCGTTGCGTGCAATTCTAGTTCTGCAAAGAAATGAGTCTATTCGTTTCATTCCCGTTCTCAAGCTCATGCAATTAATCTTTCACCACATTTTTTATGCCTTCGTGAATTATTTCAAAAGAATTCAGCAGTCACTTGCAATGTGTGTCCTGATAACGACAAGCGCTGCGTTTCTAAACCAATTACGGACCATTTTCGCCCTTGTCTGTAGCCGGTGAACATAGGAGGTGGCCACATAAAACAGCATTATGGGCATCACGGGCGTATTCAGGAGATAGTGGGGGGAGAGGCTTTTAGCTGTCAGAACACCCCCGAACTCACGTGAGTGGCCGATCCCCTTTCCTTTGGCCCTTTCTCCGACCACGCTTTTTACAGACTTCACATATAATTTATATGTAACAGGGAGAACAAGAGAAGGAAACGAAAAAAAATTACAGCAGCTCATCTCGACGTTAAAACGGTCGGAAGTGCAGAGCAATTACTCATCCTCCGGAGGTGCTGCTGCGCCGTTCTCCGCAAATTCCTACAACCCTTGACGCTTTTCTCCTCCCTGTGTCTCTCCCCCTTGATGAATTGAAGAGAGGTTTTTTCCAATATAACTCGAATTTCCCGCCTTCGCAGTGCTAGCGCGCCCTCTTTCTGCAAGAGCACGAGCGGAAGTTCGGTTTTTTTTTCTTTGCTTGCTTTCATCTCGCACGTGTCAGAGCCTTTATTCGCAGTTTCGAAAACGCCATTTTTTTCTTGCGCGGCCACTTTTTTCGCGCTTGCTACCGTAAGAACCCCGACAACAAAATTTCCTACCTAAATGAACGCGGGGACTGCTGGTGAATTACATCCATTTTGCCTCAAATGTACCTGCAGTTTTCTTTGCGCTAAATAATGGCGACATGTATGACCAGTGCCAGCGAATCCGGAGTTTCGACCGGTTATGACTATACAAACAGCTTGTTCAAGTACGCTCTTAACTGTCCGCCCGACGGCTGTACCTAGGGACTAGCGTCTTTTTCCGGACTACTGGGCGGTTTAATTTGTTTTCCCAGTAGCACATTGCGTATATCCTGTGTCCTATCGACACATGTAGTAGCTAGCTGTAGCATGTCTTAGCTGTAACTAGTTGCAATACATTCTCTAAGCGGATATCTTTTCGAAGCCTCTGTTTGGGTTCTGACGCCGCCGCCTGATTGCCGTGGCTTGTAGCGTGACCAGCGAACGAGGCATAATACGATAAGCCGGGCCCCCAAAGAGCTCTGGTTGTAAAACAAAGGACGCCATTCAGCCCTGCGAAAGTCGATTTCCAGCGAACCTGTTGCGAACCAGTACAAATGGCGGTGGGGGCAGGGTATGAAATGCTTCTCGCCTTCTCCGCGCGCTTGTCGCTCGCACTCGGCTTCTTTGTAGGTAAATGCTGGGTCCTGCCTAGCCTGACGTATGCGCTCAACGTCTTGGCCAAGAACTGCTATATTTAGGGAGACTAGTCCTGCCTAGTCTTCACAGATAACCTGCAAACATAATCTTTACCAGGAACGCATGGTGGTGGGAAGGAAGGAGGGGGGGGTCCCATTGTTCCCACGCGTCTTGTCATTCATAATGCGGTGGCGACGCTTGTTTTGTGGTTTTTTAAAACGAATTGTGAGCTCTATGCTGTATGTCTGACGTATGCGCTCGGCGTCCCTAGGCGAGAAAAGCTGGGTCCTGCCTGGATTCGTTGTTTACTCAACGAAATTTCCCGAACAACTGGAGGCAAACAGCTTCGCTGGAATACGATTTGTTTGGCCGCAGATTATCCTTTTCAAAAATTCTTTTCTGGCTCGATATAACATGCTACAAAAATATTTTCCGCTAAGCCACTTATGTACTGTCGCGTTCACTGTGACCTGCACTGCTCATTAGTGTTCAGACAATTATATATTCAAAACAATGACTGTGGGCATATACGTTGGTATAAGGCTTGATTCATTAGGATGTTGTGATCCTAATGCGTACTTGGTCTTTCACTCCAGGTACCAAAGAAAGATTGTACAAGGCGGCGTATAGTAACGAGCTGTGTAGGTCAAAGTGAGTGCGATAGTACAGAAATAACTCATGAAATTGTTGCTTCATGTCCTTGTACCTTCAAAAAAAAACATATTTTGCCACGAACTAGGTTTATTCGAGAAGATGAAAACTTGGACTTACTTTATTTCCTGCACACTTTAACCTCACACTTTTCTGACACTTCTAAAACCTATGTAACCCTAACATAGGTTAGAAGAGAGTTTTGTGGTATTAGCATGCATGTACAAACGGTTTTTACAAAACATAAATTTTTGTGTTCTGTTCATGGAGTTTGTAAAATCACACCCGAATAAAACAAATATTACCACGCACACGTGCCCGCACGCAAACTGAAGAAACTGAGCCTGGCAGGGCTGGGTCAGTCACTTAGGTCCAGGCAGCCGCGAGGATCCGTGAGTAAGGAGCGCTGGCAGTTCGGTCGCTGCTCGAGGCTTGTCGCAACTGTCAGCCAGCGGTGAGTGTGTAGGTGTGGTTGCAGAAGTTTACTGTCCTAGTGCTTGCCCACTAAAGTACCGCTCGTTAATGACCAATCTATGAAAATTGTTCCACGGTAACACACGTCCTCAAACAAGTCTACTAAGCGTGCTCCACAAAAAACACCAATTCTTGAAGCACTTTTCGTATAACTGTTAGGTTCTTTTAAAGGGACACTGCAACACTTTCGATAAGCGCTTTCGCTCTTTTCTTCTCGTCTGGAACCACTGCGAAAGGTATAGTTCTCGCCAGTACGGAGCGGCACTGCGTGATGTACTCGTCGCACCAGATACACCTTCCATTTCTACTTTATTTTTGTGGCTTTATTTTTAAAGTTGCTATGAAAAAGCGTTCATTGCTGCAGCTGAAGTAAAAACGGCTAACAGCCGCTACATGGCCTTATTGACGTAATTCGCGCCGTAGAAGAACGTCAAGAACGGGAAAGAGAGCAAAATCTTTTGAGCGAATTTACAAGTTATCTGATGGGCATAGAGCAGCAATTTTTGGCTGAGGTTCTTTGCGACCCCCTAACCTAAGTACTGGGTGTTTCTGGTGACTACGTACTGCATGCATTTAGGATTTCAAAAAAAAGTTGACAAAAAGTGTCGCAGGGTCCCTTTAAACCCCTCCATTATGGCTTCCTCTCAAATGCAAACAATTATTTAAGGACCTCTCCTACAAATTTTTTTTGAACACAAACCTCCTCAAGCATGTCTGCAGAATAAAATCTGCTAAGAGTGGTTCTTCTGGAGCACATCTTTCAAGAAATTACCATTCGTCTCTGCTAACTGCTCGACGCTGTACGTCGTCGTGGCTGAAACTCTGCACCTCAACGGTTGTCGTTATCGCTTCGCTCGAATGAAGAAATCGGTAGGAGCAGTTTACAAGCAGAAAAATAATAAACTCGCTATTCTATATGTAGCTCATATGCTGCATTTTATTATTTATCATTATTATGATTATTATTATTTATATAATACCCACAGCGCCAGGGGCATTACAGGGGGGGGGGGGGGGAACACAACAAAACAACACAGGGTTGCAGTTCGCCGCACACCGGCCTTACAGTATTGCAAGCGCACAAAACATCTGTACAATGCAGATATACACCACAAATAAGCACCTATAAAATCGTTAGTTTTATACAACGCAAATAGAAAAACACTCAAAACAACCAAACGCGTTACACCAACTTCAAAAAGAACGAATCATTTGGTATAACCGATACAATGTCATAGGGCAATTTGTTCCAGTCGCGAATAGTCTGGGGGAAAAAAGACGACCGAAACGATTGAGTTTTGCAAAAGTATTCCCTTACCTTAAATGCGTGATCGGTACGTTTTGATGTATAATGGGGAGAAAAGAGATAGTTTTCACGTACTATGCCTGTTTGACAATGATAAATTGCATGAAAAAGTTTTAATCGAAATTTTTTGCGGCGGGTTTCCAACAAATCCCAGTTTAGCTGGTCTTTCGCTACGGTCGCACTAAATCCAACACCCGATCTGCCAGAAACAAAGCGCGCAGCTATATTTTGTAACCTTTCCAGTTTCTGTTTATCGCGGACTGTCGGCGGATCCCATACTGTGCATGCATATTCCATGATGGACCTTACGTTTGCCTTGTAGAGCAGGTCTTTAGATTCCAAGGGGAAGTCCTTTGCATTCCTACGAAGGAAACCCAATGCCCTACCCGCCCGAGCTGCCACATAGTCAACCTGGCGCTGCCAGGCAAGGCTGCACGTAAAATAAACACCTAAGTATTTGTATTCCGTTACTTGACATAACGGTTCGTTGTTCATAACATAAGAGATTTCATTTAGGCTTCTTTTCCTTGTAAACCTCATATGAACTGTTTTACGTAAATTCAAAGACTTGTTCCATTTTAAACACCACTGACTGATTTTGTCAAGATCACACTGAAGGGCATGTAAATCTTCATCTGCTTTGATTTCTCTGTACAGCACGCAGTCGTCTGCAAAAAGCCTTATTCTAGAATTAATTTCGCAGGTCAAATCATTTATGAAAATTAAGAATAAGAGCGGAGCCAAAACTGAACCCTGTGGCACGCCTGATGTAACGTCCGCCAAGTTTGACTGTACTTCATTTAGTACGACAAATTGCCTCCTTGAGTCAAGATACGCTCTTACCCAGTTTACTATCTGCGGATTAATATTATATGCAGTCATTTTGTCAATAAGAAAACTATGGGACACAGTGTCGAAAGCTTTCTTAAAGTCCAAGAACACGCAGTCTACAGTTGATTTATTATCTAAAGCTTGAGCTATATCGTGAGCGAATTCGGTCAGTTGAGTTACACAGGAGAAACCTTTGCGAAAACCATGTTGTGCAGGGTTAAGCAGGGAGTTATCGTTTAGGTGCTGTACAATGTTCTTATATATGATATGTTCAAGAATTTTAGAGGCAACGCACGTCAAAGATACCGGTCGATAATTCTCAACATTGTCTCGAGGACCCGATTTATGAATTGGGACTATACAGTTAAGCTTCCAGTCGTGTGGGATTGAGGACTCAGCTAGCGATTTTTCAAAGATAATTTTCAAGTATGGGGCAAGTGATCGCGCGCAAAGTTTCAGATAGCTATTGGATAAGCCATCAGAGCCACCCGATTTGGAAATATTTAACCCTTCTAATAATTTTTCAATACCACGCGTGCTGATCTCGATGTCACCCATTTCACTTAGACCACTATAATGAACATGCCTATTTTTACCGCCGGTTGATAACGGGCTACTGAAAACAGAGCTGAAGTACTGATTAAGACACTGTGCCTTTCCTACATCGTCATGTACGGCAATACTATTTACAGATAAGGACGGAATGGACACAATGTCTTTCCCATTTCTTTTTACGTGTTTCCAAAAATCCTTTGGGTTTTGTATTAACCGCGATTGCATCGTCCTGAAAAAGGACTCTTTGGCAGAGCGAATGGCCACTTTGGCCTCCTGCGTTATTTTTGCAAATTTTATGCGATTTTTCTTTGTAGTTGCCCTTTTAAACGTACCATACGCCTTTTGCCTTTTATTTGATATTTTTCGTAATGTTTTTGAGAACGAAGGCTTGCTTCTATTTCGCTTCGGCGTTAACACCCATGAGGGCACAAACTGCTGACGCAGTTCAAACAGTTTCTCCTTAAGCAATAGCCACATCTCATTTACTGTTTTACATTCTGCTTCGGTTTAAGTACTACGAGGTACGCATCTAGTGCCTCACTGATGGCGGCTAAATTCGCTTTTTCGTAATTGTAAACCGGTCTGCTAGCACCAGTTGTAGTTTTCACATATTGGATGCTCAATTCGCACAAAACAGCACTGTGATCGCTCAAACCCGGGATAACTAGAGTAGTCTCGACAACCTCCGGATGGTTAGTCAAGATGGATCCAAAGTATGGCCTCCACGCGTGGGCGCAAGCACCATTTGACGAAAAGCGAAGATTTCTACTATATTTCTCATTTCCCGATTCAGACTAGCTGGTCGAACCACTGAGGTTTAGCCCAGTCAAAGTGCGGCAAATTAAAGTCTCCGCCTATTATCGTAGTGTCCGTCATCGCAACGTCGATCATGTTCGCAAGACGCGCCAACACTTGTACAGACGAGTCTGGAGGACGATAAAAACTGCAATGCTTTAGTACCTTTTGATTTATTAGTTTAATCTGGCACCAAACAGCCTCACAGTCGCCCACATCAATATTAAGTCTCCAGGACGAAACGCTATTGTGTACTAAAATGAACACTCCTCCTCCATGGCTGTTTCTATCTTTCCGATAGCATGTAAACCCATCCGGAAATACTTCAGCATCCGTAATGCTATCATTTAACCACGACTCCTGTTCCAAGAAAACAGTTGGATTTACCATTTGCACAAACGCGTGGAAGTCTTCTACTTTATTTTTAATGCTCCTGCAATTGATAACGAGGAACGATAAATTAACGTGATTGGTTCCACACTGTCACTTTTGCTGTACGACTTGGTTCGCATCCTCGTCGTATACGTACTTGATGTCGTTAAGCCACAGAACGTCGCCTTTTAAAAAATATTTGTCGCCGTCCTTTTTCCGTGATTGTACAAATTCCCACAGAAATTTGCTTTTTTCGTCTCACGCTTTCTGAGTAGTCTTCAGAGAGACTAATCTTCGTCCCCTTTAGGTTCTTAGCGTTTACTAAAACATGCTGCTTCTCTTTAAATTGTGCAAATTTCGCCATCAAGGGACGGTTCTTCCCATCTTGGAACTTTCCTAATCTGTAAGCTTGTTCAAGTATTACAGAATCAATGCCAAAATGGGACTTGCAGATATCAGAAACAAGTTTCTCAGACTCGACGCTTGACTCTTGAGCATGCGCATCTTTCACACCATCTATTAATTGCAGATGCCGTTGAACACCAAACGACCACTAGGGTCGTGCTAGGTGCGAATACTTTCCCAGAAACCTAGCAGTTCGTAGCGACAGGTAATTGGATAAATTAGAAATAAATATTTATTCTAAAGCCAATACTGGCGAAGTGGTGCATTCAGTTCGTTCATGTTCCCTTTTGTTCTGCATACGTTTCAAGTACCCGTCAGCGTGTGCAAGAGTCTGGTGTATTTCTGTGGCAATATTGTCTAATACATCCCTATCTGTTGCAAATATCAATATTGTTTCCTCAAAACTGCAGAAGTCGTCACCCCCCCCCCCCCCACACACACACACACAAAGAAAAGGCGTTTTTTTTTAGGAAAGGCAAACCTAATAATATGTCTTAGGCATGCTGTAGAAATATGCCCGTTTGAAGCGAAAAAAAAAGGATCAAGTATGTTAGTGTCGAGCGCGTCATATTTGCTTTTTTGTTATTTATATGTACTTTTGTTTACCTTTTATACTCTCGTATTCCCTAGACTCCAGTTGTCTGGCGCATTGGTTACGAAGTCTTTCTTACTGCCGAAGTTGAATGCAATTTTAATCCATGGCAGGTAGCTGCACAAACTCAATCTGTGCCTTGAGGGGGAAATGCACATGTTGGAGCCATGGCAGTCAGGGTTACAGTGCGAAACTTATTACAAAGCAGCCGAACACCTGCGCACGTGACTGCGTCCGCAGGACCCCAAATTAAAGCGTCTGCCGGATGCCGTACAGCGGCCAGGGATACGAGTCGCTAAGAAAATCAGGCGGACCGGCCACGCCGCCCCGTCACAAGAGCCTTTGACCCTGTAATGACTCGGCCGCCTAACCCTTTGTCGTCCGGAATGACGGTCGTGCTCAACCAACATAACACATGCAAAATTCGCATTTGTGTTATTTGTTACCTAATTCGAAATCTGAGGACGTCTGAACTGCACTTGCATGACTGCAGATAATATTTGTCCTGCAGTTGAGACGGCGTTGTTGCAACATTACGGCAACGTCGGGGTGAGAGACCGAAGTGTCCTGTTGGCCGTTGAAATATCTGGGCCGTTGGTCCTGCTCCGCCATTGCTCTTCGTTACTCGCGTTTCCGTTGCCTTACAACCGGCGTGGCGATACGCATTCGCGGCAGCCAGAATGATAGCCCTGGCGCACCACGAAAGATAGATAATGAGAGTCTTATTTGATCGGTGGCACTGGTGCTTCCCATTGAATTCCGATAACCTCGTTATACTGGCCACATTAGTGAACTTGTTATTTCAGAGATAAAGAAGGCCATCGTTTGGAAGGGCGACGTAAGAAATATCGTGCTAGAAGTTTTTTTAAGATGCGCTGTAGCGCACACAATAACTTACCATCGAGCGCTTCAAGGTAAACTGAACGCCGTAATTTTACAGGCGTTTGTGTTTGCAGGGCTTACGGAAGTTCGTTATCTCGGGTACTGGCTGTTGGAATTTAAAAAAAAATAACAGAAGTAATAAAGTTGTCTAACAGAAGGAATTGTTCTTTATTTGATGTTAAGTCCTCCGTTAGGTTGATTAGTTTTCTTTTTCCAATAAATTTGGGAGGGTCACGTTGAAAGACATCATAAAGGAATAATATTTCTGAACGGACGCCTTCAAATTCCACTTCTACAATAAAGTCACCTTCTCATTTATCATTTACAAATTTTCGGTAGCGCTAAAGATCAAAACAGCACAAATAACTATACATACGAATTCTGTGACGTATATACCGAATATAACAACTTTGATTTATCGAAACACTTTCAAAAATCTCTAAATCTCTAAGGCCAGGGTTATGTAATATTTCTGTAATCGACGGACTCAGCAAAGATTTAGGATTTTTAGTATGAGCCAACACCTATACCGCTGTAAGTTTATTAATGGCAAACATTTTCAGATGCAATATCACCACTCGTAAAATCTACAAGGATATTTGAACTTCCGTCAACGTTTACAAATGGATAAATTTTCAGGCGAAATATAATGACGGTCAAAAAATACAAGGACTTTCAAACAAGTCAGGTTATTGGATATTCTACCCAAATTATACCCTTTACTTCCCAGAAGGCGCGCTGAACGAACGGAAAGAAGTGACTCGGTTGTACTGAGAAAAAAAGAACTCGTTTTCATTCTCTGGTACTCACGGGAACAATCAAAATAAATAAAGAAATTTTCTTTTTGTTATCACAGAATCACACCTGCATCCAGAAATTTTTTTCGTCACCCTTCCTTTTCACCATCCTTCGCATCTAATAACATTCGAATGTTAATTAAAACAGGTGCAAGAAGAGCTGCCTTGCAAAACGTCTATGATGTCGGCAGTGAGCAAGGCTTCAAAAAATTATCAAACGTGTGCACGCGCCGCCACCTTTTTTCAGCTATCTAAAGCGAAAAACTAGCGCACTCGGTTCTCAAAAGAGGCGTTGTCCCACGCAAAGAAGGGAACACGTTGTCATCGCTATTGATTTTATAAAGCTTTCTGTAACACGAGCTACACGTCTTTAACATTGCACAAAACGTTGAACGCAAGTATAAAAGAGCCGGCGGTCATATTCTCTTGCAAGCAAAAAACAGCTTTGAATCTTCAGACGTTGCCCTTGCCATAAATAATTTCGGCGTGCGCAATGCTATCCAGGAAAGGAGCCAGATGAAAGGGTTCTCGTGAACAATAGGCCAAGGATCAACGTAAAACAGAACAAAAATTTAAAATATCGTATCATCAGCGGATGGCCTTTCCTTGTAGGTAGAAACTGTTTTTGCCATCATTCGCGTAGCTGCTTGGATCGCCTTACGATAGATGATCGGTGCGGGAGCAGCGATGGGAGATCTTTCGTGCGGCTGTCGATAACTCGCATCTCTTGCTCAACAAACATCTGATACCATCAATATCTCGGGTTACAGATTCCAGCGTACTTCCTATGTTTTGTTTTTAAAGCGAAGCTTTCTACCTGTACCCCCGAGAGGTTCTCTCGCGACCGTTGGTGTAAACAGAAAACTCCTGGGAACAAATAAATGAAGTTACCGGCAACACCAGCAATCGAACCTGGAACGAATGGAGAAACGGAGGGAGAGCCCATTGTCTTACCGATTGAGCTTCGAGCCCACGCGCAGACGGGGAGACGGATGGTGCACTCCCCGCGGACATATGCGGGTTTTCGCCCGGTGTTCTCGCTGAATCCCACATCATACCGTCACGTGACATCTCGCATCACTGTGCGCTCCGCCAACGGCACGTGTAGCGGCCGTGTGCGCGCCTTGTGCATGCGCTACGAGTTAGTGCGGCGGTCGAGGCAAAGGAGAGGTGAGATGATCTAACACCTTGTTTAAGCTTCCTTTAATTTTATAAAAAAAATTTCCACTCATGTTTTTCACCAGTACGGCTCAACCAACCACCATTCGTGGATCATGCAATGACCTTACGATAGCCAGGAATATTTCTTTTAAGTAATAAAGGCTGTGTTTAAGTGCATCTTCCCTTGTCTTTGGTTTCACTCTTTGTAGAGCCACGTGTGTGAATTCAAGTGACGTCGCTTGGGTAATCGTTGTGGTTGACGTTTACAGCTTTGCTTTCCAACCGCCTTCACAGGGTGGATTGGCGCGCATTTTTTCTTTCGCGTACCGTGTCGTAACTCACCGATTTGGTTCATCACGCCAGACGTATTAACCCTACAATTTCGGCAAACTGTTGTGGCTCTAACAGAAGTTCGTCTGTGCAAGTAGCGAAGTTCCGGGATTTTTCTCGTCTTAAAAGGTACTCGAAGACTGCACTGCAAATTGTGTTAGCGCAATTGTGGCTTTTGCTTCTGTTTAGTGCTTACCGCTAACATGAACGAGCCTGGCTCGACCACAGGTTTTGTTAGAGTGCTTTAGCCTTTGCGTAATGTCACCGCGTTCTAGCTTTTCCACAAAAAAGGTACACAATTTTTTTATGAGCGCTTCGAAAACCTGTCGAAAGGAATGATTTGATTATACCAGTATTAAATATAATGCAGAGTGACTGGCGACCCATGCGCAGTAGAAGAACAAAGCCATGCTGCTTGCGGAGTTGGGTACTAAGTGGCTAATAACGAGAAAAACGAGTACCACTGTGCTGATGTTATCACAGCTGAGAGATGGTTAATAATAGCCCAGGCCTCATGGAAAGCAAAAACGAGGGGGTATACGGGGGAAGAGTGAAGTTTGATATGCTTAAAGGATGCGACAGCGTCCGGGTGCCTGGTTGTTAAAAAAATTGCAAATTTATTTGTGTTCGGAGATGGTTAGGACCAATGATAATCTCCCTTATTTCTTATCCTAGCCTTCTCTCATGACGAGATGTTTCTACAAGCTTTCAGGAGCTCTCGCTGTATATACACTGTCTGTTATAGCATCTTGCTTCTGGTGTAAACCGGCTACGAGAGAGCATTTGCTGAGCAGAAGATGTACGCTGCACTAAGCGTTCGGATGTCTCCCTTTTAAAACGTTGTTCTTTTCCTCCGGTGAACCGCTTTGGCAAGTCCGCATATCGACTTTCACTAATGCCTTATTTATAAAGGCACGAATCTTTCTACATGCAAATATGCGGGGCTGTGCTACCCGCTTTTAATACCGCAGAAAATTCTCCATTATTATGCAAATTGTCGTGGTGCGAGGGTTCAATTTACTTTTGCGCTACTATAATCTACTAATATCCGCGCACCTTTTCGAAACAGTTTAATTAGCTATTTACTTTTAGCTCAGGGAGCAACATGCAGCCCTGTAACCAAGCAAGCGATTGCATCACGGGGATACTCTTTCCTCAAAATATTGGCTATTAGGCCGTTCCTCAAATAGCCATTAGTACCCGCTGTAACCGCCCTTCAATATTACGCACCGCACCTGCCGTGGTTTCCCCACCCTATGCGCTCTGTAAGGCCGCCTGCGTGACATCAGGAATAATTAAACAGCGCGCGACGTGGTCAGGGACCCCGCGGGAACACCCCCTGCATTGACAACGAGGCAAACGCTTTTAGATCCGCTTCGCAATAAAGATGTTCACTAAACGCTTCTCTTCTATATCTTAATTTGCTCGTACTTCACTGCAGCCCAACCCCAGGCACAGCGTATGTGTAGATACCTGATCGCTAAAAGGTCAATACGCCACGCTAATAAAGTTACAGGTCTTTCTAGACACACAGCAGACGGGAGGGAACGTGCGCGAGGACGCTGAGTGAGGGCTAATTTGAACGCCGTGACCGTCGTTGCATGCACGAACTTTATAATGGTCGTGAAATTGACTTAAATACAACGTAAGCGGGAAGGTAAGGTGGTTTAAAACTGCGGATGTGTAAACTTATCCGCAGGCACTCATTTGTTTCTTGCGGTGCACCGAAATCGGGAGGGTAACCGTTAGGGGTCGATTTATACTACAGTAGCCTCGCACAGTTCATTAAAACGGTTATCGTTTTTATTGCACCGGTTAACCTCATACTAAGTTAACAGCAATATTCGCCAGCTGCAGCCTTTACCAAATGCAATGGCAGTGGAAATGTTTCCATTCCGCTACTAGGGGAGCGCACTCAAATTCTTCAATCCATCTGTTGTGCTGTGTGGCACAATCTTGCTCTATCATTAAAAAGAGAGTTGACGATGTATACATAGGTGACTGTAATCGATAAAGGCTTGCTTTCTTTCACCGTGGCAAATTCACTGGACTGCCGATTCTTGCGATTTTTCTTTTCAAAGGAAGACCTTGAAGTACCAGATATTTCCCGCGTATTTACGTTATCCCGATCAGCACTGCATCTTCAAAGCAGACTGTTTGTAATTGAATTGACCTCTGAGTGTCTGTTTTGTCCGGGAGCTAGCCAAATATTTATGCTAACGACATTTTAGAATGCCATGTTATATTTCAGGTCATGGACACTCCCGAAAATACCGGATGTGGAACAATATTTTTTCTATCCCGCATCAAAAAAACGTATCACGATCGAAAATCTATGGCAAAAGGCTAGCTCTATTGAAATGCTTAAGGAAAAATATTCGCTTAGGTATAACTTATTGATAGGCTGGATATATACCCTTATTTCCCCCTTCCACTTTTTTCTCCTCTACTGTCGCCCTTGCGAGCTTATTCTCCCAACCTCCCCCTTTTTTCTCTTCATCTTCGAGGCGGGTGACAAGTTGCAAGGAGATTGTCCAGGCGAATTGTCGAAGGTCACAGGGAGTTGACATAGCATCTCGTAAAGTAAAACGTGGCTGGGACAGCGCATTGGCTTTCGACGTTCGAAAAACAATGTTCTCTAACAAGGTTTAAATGTAGCCGCAACTGGCTAAAACTACAAATGATTGGCAGGCCCATTCTGCAAATCGTACGGAAAAGGCTGAACACGTTGTGCGCGGGAAACAGTTCCCGTCAAAATTGAATGTATCATTGTCAACAATCTGCACCATTAGGGCTAACTTTGGGCACTCCCTTGGGAGCACACCGTACTTGAACATCCTGCAATGTTTTATGCGTTGTTGCCCGCGCTAAAGATCGGCAAGTCATCCTGTGCGTCAATGCGCGAGCACCTGGTGTCGTTGCCCCTTGCACGTAAACGTGGGACACTCAGCAATGAAGAGTGATGGGTCGGAGAGTCCCGTTTATCATTGTGGGCGTAGGCTAAGGAGAACGAATACCCGACGGTGAAAAACTGCCATCGTGCCAGGGGAGTGAGCCTCGTTCGGCAACTTTTCAGAGTGGCTGTTCATTCACTTCAAACTGTGTCTGTCGATGTTGTGCCCATGACAAAAGGTCACCTATCCATGCGATCAACGACCCAACGATTCACGCTCGCCTGAGGGCCTCTTCGGATCCAGTTGGAAGTGGTTCAAAATTATGTTGCCTAGAAGCAGACGTCTTTCGGAGCCTCGTAGGATTTTTGGTTGACCCTGAGCATGCTACAAATGTCTTTATTCAGCTTGGGTTGATTTCTTTTCTGCGTGAACAGGGGTATCGTTTTACACAATGGCTTCACCTAGGCAAGCGCGTTCCCGTGGCTGCATTTCTCGGCCTTCACGGAAACTATAATTGGCTCATTTAACAATTTCGACCACTTACATGTGTCAGTGTTTTAGTGGAGTCACAGATTTGTATCAGCCTTCCGCTCTTCAAGATGAATGAAAAAATGGTCAGGTTAAGGTGGACTATACAATTGCTTTGTATTTACAGAAACCAGAAACACTTGGTTAGGAGTGTTTTCCGGCCACCCGCTGCTTTAAAAAGAAACGTAGTTACTCCTGCGGTTTTCTTCGCAGGGGCGAAATGAAGTGTGGTTTCAACAAAACGAAATATACTGTCAGGTGGGCCAAGGCACTCGAGTGCCATCCTCCGTCATGTTGTGGCAGCGTGGTGGGCTAGCGGCTTGCAGGGGAGTTGTCTCCGTTCCGACGACGCGGGACCATGAGCCACACTTAATTTGCTTGATGCATGACCAGTAAAGAACTTTCAATAATACAGGTAGCAGCCCACTGGCGAGCTTACAACTTGGCAACTCAAACGGGCAGACAAACGTTCTCTGCAAAGGCCCAGCACGCACTGACTGGGCTCGCAGAAGGACGAGAATAAATAAACCAGAATTCCGAACCGCCCACACCCGTTAGTCGTGTTGTGAACGACACAAACAAGTATAAATGCAGAAAACACCTTTCACGATGGGCATTGCGATAATTCTCGAAGCCGTGCATGCTGTGCCAAGAGAGGGAGTGGCAAAAGGAGGGTCCAAGGCACGGTCACCGTTTGCAGGAGGCTTGTTGGGAGAGGCATCATCTGGAACCAGAATCGCCCGGTTCTTGCAAAGTGCGCCGAAAACGAATCAACGGCCCCGAGTGCCATGAAGCCGCGAGGGTCGGACTTGTCAAAACATGTTAAAAACAAAAGTTCTCAAAACGTACTTCCCCGGCACACACCGAAGTTCATCGCAGTGCACAAAACTTAGCCGGCGCATCTCGCGTGCATGGGGTAACGGCGAAGCACTTCTCGCTGAATTGTAGCAATAGCGAAGGTAAAGTTTTATCTTATTTACTTTATTCTATGTTACCCACTCCGGCCAACAAAGCTTTTTATGAGTGAGAAAATTCTCATTATCAAATATGCGCAAAATTTGCATCTGGTTTATTAATGTAATGCTCACATAACTAGGGCTTATAACTTTGGTAATAACAAATTCACTGCGTCGTCAAGTTGCTGAACAATGATTTTAGGAAACATTAAACACAGTGCTAAAGATTGAAGTGAATTTAAATTGCATTGAAATATAGCCAGGCCCAAGAACGTGGTGTACACAGTAATATCAGGAAGTTTTATACGCTTTTCACAGGTATAACACTGCCGTGCTAAGGATCATTCCATATCAAAAGGAGGCCCACTGCAACTCAGAGTTGTTTGGGCAATGACGATGAGTGAGTCGCAAGCCAGCTCTTTTACACTATATGCGTATACGTCCTGACAACGAACACATGGTAGCGCCGTAAAACTAAAAGCGAACAAGGCACGGAATAAAAGTAATTGGATGCGCACGACTGTGTAATTAGCATTGTTAGCCTCGAAGAGAACAAGCCTATCACACGATGAATTCTTTCAATTGAAAAGGAATGGTGTATATTTGCAGGAGTTAACCATTAGTGGGTGAGACAGTTTCTGCACGGAAGGGGTTACGCGACAATTTACGCAACACCGTTTCTTCGAACGCCAATTCATCGAAGCCATGTCCATTTCTCCGAAGCTGTTCCATCGAACGCCATTTCATTGAAGTGATGTAGCTCGTTCAATCGAATGTTGTTGGGAAGCTTCAGTGGCGACTGCTATTGCTGTAAAAAATTTTAAGCTCCTTGAATCATCAGGGTATCTATGAAGCGCAAAATACTCTAATTCTACTATCGCATACAAAAGATGCGCCTTTTAATGCGAAAGCTGTCCTTAGTGGAACCAACAGAGCGCTGTCAAAAAACTGTCTTTCCGTAAAGATCGGTGGGTCTCCCGAAAGCTCTGATAAGATCTGTGGACACACGGCGCGTTCGTGAACCGAGGCTTCTATTCAAATCAGTTACTTAAAAACCGCGAAAAACAAACGGTTCAGGATAAAGCAATACACGCATCGATCATGAAGAAGGATTACAAAAATAAACCTTTATTTCCTTAAGTATGCCATTGAGATCGTTCTTAGATGCGTTTACTTAGTGCGCGAAAAAATTGTCGCATGGATTCATTATTTCTTTTCGATTTTGGTTTTCGAGGTATGACCACCAGTTAGACGCACTTTCAGCGAACGTTAAACGCCCTTCTAGTTTTCGCTCCTCTCAACTTTCTTTAGGGAAGGATGTAGAATGTTTTCAAGCTCTAGTCTACGTGGGTGCCCATTCTCGTGGTGATTAATGGCAATGTGCAACCGAATAATGGCGCTTCGGTTTATGTTTCCTTTTGTCTTATCTTTCCTGATGCACATGTTATTGTTCCCCGCCGCTGCTTAACACAGTATCCATTGGGCCTTTGGTGTGACCCAGTGGTTGGGATGCCCGTTCACGGCGTAAAGGTTCCGGGTACGCCTCCCGACACCTCTTTAACTTCTTTTCTCCAGGCTTCAAGAATTTTCGGTGCGGCGGACAGACACAGCTTAGCCTAAGGAGCTCTGCTAGTCATAGAGTGACAGGGCCTAAGCACTCGGCAACTTTAGCTTATGCTTCCGAAAATGATTATCGCATGGCCGCTGGTGCTCGAACGTATGTTAGTACGTTGTTGTGGTATGTTCCTCATTTCCTTCTTAGCGATTGATCACTTTTGGTAATCCTGCTTACGAAACTACTTAAATATATCAGTCTGGTGGGCGGGGGGGGGGGGGGGGGGCTACATTGTTGGTGTGCCGTTATTTGTATACTTCTCAGTATTTTTCAAACTACTCAACAATCAGCTGAAAGTAACAAATACAGTAGCAGTGATGAAACTGTGTATAGCTTCGTCGCTCAAGAAACAGCTGTGCCGTGAGCGACAGGACAAACATGTTGGGGTGCTCTTAGCCAATCTGTTTTTAAGCCTCTGTTCTACTTTATTTCAATTCCAAAAAGTAATAATCAGTGCGAACGCGAATATTAAATATCCTGAGTAGAGCAGTGCACAATAGGCAGCTTACTACGAACGTCGTGGTGAATTAGAACTGGTAAATATCGAAGCAATTTTCTCAGGTTTGTGTTAAATTCGGTCGAACAGCCACCGAAAATAGCCTTTTCAGTTTGGTCGTTGTGCATCGTAACAGCATGCAAGTGGCCTACGACTTTACTGACCCTGTTGTCGATATCGCATCTGTACAAACTGTCATAGTACACAAAGAGATGAAGTGAGTGAGGCTGGGGGGATAAAAGCATCGAGTTATCGCCACCTGAATCCCAGTGCGAATAAGCGTGTCCTATTGTGGGCTTTACTGCGGAATCCACTTAGATCCGAGGGCGTTCCAATTTGCAAAGGAAGTATTCAGCACCATTTTTAACCTTCCGCTTCAAGTTACATTCAATTCAAGTGAATTCGAACGTAGTACTGCGACATCAACCATCAGCCCCTCAAGTTACCTCTTTAGAGATTATGTGCGTAGCCCGCATTTTAATCTACCATTGCGCGGGCCTACTAAGCAGCTTAAGCACCACATTCGCGCCGGTCCACATTTTTACGGCTGAGCTCCTCTCACAACTGATCGAATGACCAACAGACTTATTAAAAGGGTCAGTTCGCGAAAGGATTGCGCGGAATGCATGAATTACCTTAAAACTGCGCTCATCGTAACGGGAATTACACTTTGTAAATACGATATTTTCAAGCCGCAATACTTGAAGGTTGGCAATATTTCAGCCAACTTTCCATTCTTTCAGTTTTATTGGCTTACTGCTGCTTCGAGGAAACTGTGTCACGTGTGACTTGCCACATCTGCTATTTGTCCATTAACCAGCTCTCGGACAGTGTGAACAAAAAAAAAACAGTGAAACCAGCCACTACTTGTTGCAGGTAGGTCGGCTGAATTCGTACTGAATTTACCACAAAGCTGTTAATGGAAAGGATAAGTAAGCGTTTTTGAGCAATTACAACATGATCTGATTTTGTGGACTAAATTTCCATATCCCGATTTGTGCCGGCCGCGAAAAACCGTAATCAAATGGTGGTGTTTACGGAGGGAAAATACGTCTGAAATGATCAAAAATGCCACTTTTTACGTTAATTGTACACAGCTACAACCCAATTGCTCAACCCTGTACAACATCTACACTCAGAAACGCCTTGCGGCAATGCCATATTTCCAGCGACTGCTCGGTAGCTTTTATGTAGTGCAAATATCTTGTAAGACCATTGCTATAGTGGCCGCTCAGACGATTACATGACTTTGCAGAGGTAAGATTTCTACGAAACCATGATGAGTTTTGCCTCAGCCGGCACCACGCAGTTTGTGAGTTAGAACTGCAAGGCAATTGCAGTCTTAGCACAAAGAACATCAAGCTGCTTTTCCAAAGCCAATGCCGCCGCATCATAAACGCAGCGTGAAACGGACCAGCCTCATGTTTTTTTTTTCCACTGGTATAAAACTGAAATCCTTTCACCTACTACTAAGCTACTTATCTAAGAAGCACGACAAACGCGAATGACAAAAGATCGTATTTTGCTTCTTGCATTTGTTTCGACTGCGCCCGGATCACTCATGTTTTCTTTTTTTGCACTCGTATGGCTTGCCTGTGGAAGCACCTTCCCACCGTACATTGAGGACATATTTTTTTCTGCCTAGTGTTCTCTTTATAAACGTTCACGGCATCCAAGCTCGCGAATTTCATTTCAGTTCATTTATTTACTTTCAGGACCCGAAGACATTACAGAAAGAAGTGGCGTTTAACAAGGACTAAAATGTGCAAACAATACATTTAAAGCCCTTCTTGATGGGTGATCAACTGGAAGTTATTTACTTGCGTGTTGGAGGCGATGGCGGGGGAAAGGTCGTTCCAGTCTCTGCTTGTTCGTGAAATGAAAGAGTCATGATAAAGATTAGCTGTAGTTGATCTGTATCTTATTCGGTAGAGCATTAGGAAGATTCAATCGCTGCTTTAAACTACAGCATAGCGAAAACAAGATGAGTTAAAGATGTATTATTCTCGGTGCGCAGCTATAGATTCCCGTTCCTTTAATGTAATGGCGATTGCTTTTGCAATACTTCCACGCACGACAGAAAGAGGAACAGCGTACAGTGAGCCGCGCTTTCGGGCTTCTTTATAAAGAACACGTGGGCGCACAGACATATAGCCATGCCAAGAACCCCGCGTCAAGGAATATTTCAGATTTCTCGCACAAGAGCCAGACTGCAGGTGCTGCATATGACGCGGTGACATTAGTTTGTGGATGGAGGTCTGCGGCCCTTTTGGGAAATAAAAACTAAATATAAAACTTTCGTTTGCGAGGTGAACACACGGTGAATACTGTGCCTTTTCCATCGTTTTCCCCTAAGTGAAAAGGGTACTCGAACCACTGTACCACTCTAATCCACTGTATACAGCCCCTTGTAGCAGGGTTCAACGGCATGTCCTCCCATCGATCAATTCCGCTCCTTTCAAAACCCTTCGTGAAAGCGAGACAAAAACGTAAAAATTTTTACCCGTCGTACGCCATCGCCTATTTGGCGGGGTTTCAGCTGCGAGTGACCCGATGTTTCCGCATAACTCGATTCGCCAACGCCACATCAGTTCACCTTTTGTGTAGGTGAAGCCTTTCAGGCCTCGTTTCTTTTCGTCCATGGGGCGTTGACCGGCTTCAAAAATACTACGGCTTCTTGAAGTTCGGTTCGTATGCATTGATGTGATGGGCAGGAAACAACCATTGGGGGCAGCCAAATGCCTTACGCTGTATTAGTTTTGCCGGTGGAATGGCATCGGGTCACGAAGTGACCACCCTCGTAGGCAGGACCGATCCCTTAAACAAAAAACAGTGAGTCCTTGGGCCATATTTGATTCCCTCCTCCACTCCATCTGGTCCCTCCACTCGGCTGAGGGAAGATGTCCAATCATCAGTTATTGCGAAAATACCAGCAGCACACAAGATATTTTTGGGGGAGTGCTGTGAGAACTTGTGATAGTGTCACGATTTTCAGTGGTACTGTGTATACCTTCAGTTAATTACGCCGTAACACTTTTGAGAAATAATTGCAGAACAATATTATCAGCGGAGGCATAGATGGCTGTCTCATGAACGCAGTGCTAACCACGCAATGTTCTTACTGCATTTAAAAGAACTACTACAACATAGAACGTCCACATAAACTAGAAAAACGGTGGACATTTATATTTGAGCTTACAATAATTGCTGACAAGCTGGGACTGTTGAGTAACAACAGCAGGAAATTCTCCTGCAAACTTCGTTTATTGCAAAATGCAACAAGAGAGAGAGAGAAAAAAAACGCGCTGTAACTGCTCCAGGTGGGATTATGCCAGGCTGAGTAGCGTTATATAAATTAAACCAGTCGTTTCGACTCCTCGGCAGAACAACGACGGTACAGTTAATCCAAGAAAACACATCTGCAAACACGAATAAGTATATAAAAGTATTTGAACGACAGGACATAATACTTCGTTCATATATAACATATCTGACGACAAAATCAATGCAGCGATGGAATAAATGAAATCTAAGCAGAAAATACAGACCAAGACAGTCGGCCTATTCCTTAAACATGTGAACCATCAATAGCCCCGGATTCTACTGCAAACAAAAATAGGGGCTATAAAAAAACATTTCAACGCGTAGCAGAAAGGTTCATTCGACACCAACTAAACAGTACTTGAGAAGAAAAATAAGTAATGTCAGCCATTGAACTACGCAACGCGCTTGGCATGCATATAGCATTCTGTGAAAAGTGAACGCTGCTAGATGCCCATGAAAACTAAATAGTATCTTCATCCTATAAAAATGAGCCAAATTTGCGAATTTACGCAGTATCAGCAGGTATGCCACGCTTAGCAAATTTCTTTAAAATTGCAGCAACTTGGAAGGATAATGACTCATTTTACTTCTTCTAGAAGACCATGTTTTTGGTGGAGGAACAAAAGATTGTCAAAGGACTTTGCCTTCAGGTCCGTTCTCCGCTCTTGAAAAATGTAGCCAGCTGCGCTCAAGGTTCACTGCTGGTGCTTGTCGCTAGTATACAAAGAATGCTTTTGGCGAGGGAAGACAACCTAGGGTATCGTTTGCTGTGGGTCTTTCACTATTCCAGCACATTGGTGATGTGGTCAGCGCCGTCGCAATGCAACTACTTGCCTAACTCATCATGCTGCTGCGGCTGTGCCTGAAAGAGGTGCATCTTCCATGATGCATTGCGCGGGAGGAGCCCGAGGAGAGGAGAATGCGGCATCAGACGAGGTTGGCTTGCCAAAGCTGGGCCGCCGGACTTCATGCGCCCTCCTAAAATTTTTCTTCCTCCACGCATATCACGCGTTCGCCGTTCGGCGCCGTTGCGGCACCGTGGCTCACAGAGGGGAGACGGGCACGGTGGTCGCGGGGCACCTCCTCTCTGTCTTTCTTCTCGGTCTTTTAGAATTCGTTGTGTGGGCTGCGTGTCTTGTAGTTTTGTGTTCGAGCGAACATGTGAACCAACAAAGCCAAACATTAGCATACACGCACCATTACCCACATGTATGTAACCCGGGCCTGAAGCGGGACCTTACTCAGGCCCGAGCCCTGCCCGGGCCCGAAGCTCATGGGGCCGGGCCGGACCGGGCTAGATCCAAAAATTCCTTACCCAAAGCGATGCCGCGAAACCACAGCAGCGGGCGCCTAATTGCTACACACTAAAGACACCTTCTTTGTACCGTAAACTCGTTTACTAAGCATCTTTTCTCCAGCAGTGTTTTTGCGACACACCGAAAACCAAACTAGGACGTACGTACTAGGCTAAAAAAATGTCAGCCTGGGAAAATATTATCACGTATTACCAAAGCTGTTGCATAGCCAAAAACATAGTGGCGAGATAAAATGAGACAATTTTGGGGGCCAAGAATGGAAACGGCAAACTCAAGATAAAAATATCTGGAAATTTTTGGCAGAAGCATTCGTCCTGCCGGACACATAAACAGACTGACAATAAATTGGTATTGAAATTGAAATTGTTTATTGTGACGTTTTCACGGAAACAAAATACAAACAGCAATGTATGGACCCTTAACGTTTGGCTAGTTATGGACCCTTTCAAAATAGAACTTGACATAGGGGAATATCGGCCAAACCTACAAAATCCAAGGCAAAAAAAGTATAAATGTAAATGAATCCTGCGAGCAGCACAGCACAAAAAATAATGACAAGGATTGAACCGGAAAGATTAGGAATCACGAGTTAAAGCCTGACGATGCGAAAACACTCGATTGAGATATTTGACCTGCCAAGGAACCAATAAGAAAATTGAGAGAATAATGCAAGATTATTGCTTGCGTCACAAAACCTAAATATTATCATGGAGCGGTATCATGTAAAAGTGCCATTTCAGGACAGAAAAAATAAAAAAAAATAACCTTCAAAAAGGTCGTGATATTCGAGGCACGTGGAGTTAGACAAAATAACTGTACAATGAAGCTTGTCCCAAATGTTTACACCAGCATACTGCAGTCGCCGCTGGCAGTATACGTTGTTGAATGGCGGAATTTCATAGTTGCATTAAGAGTCAAAACGATCACTCACGCTATATTTTCTATTTTTAAGAACGGTAGCTGGAAACGGCTAGTTGTTATGTATGATTTGACGCAATAACATCACTGAACGGTGATGGCGTAGCAATATTGAATTCAATTGTTTATTTTGGCAACAAAAGGAGGTTACCCTGGGGCTATGGCAAAAGGCAACCTTTAAAGTCGCCTGACTAGGCACCTAGCCCCAGGCAGCACAGACACACAAACAGAAGTTTGTTACAAAACGCAAATGATTTAGATATTGTAAATCAAACCTTATACATTTCTATGTACAACTATAGAATAACATCAGGCTAACCATACACAGTTTGTATGCATTTCTGAAGTCTGTACAGTATTCACAATGCAAATTTGTAAGCATAAATATGCGTAATAAAATGACTCTTGTTACATATCGAAAAATAGTTTTTTACAGTGATTACAACACAAAAGCATTATTACATAAAACACACACACACAATAACCGAGCTACAAAAAGGAGACGGAAGAACATGACAATATTGCTCGAGTAGAAGCCGTTCAACTTTTTTCTGCAAGGCTATCAGAGAAGAGCAGCTTTGCAAGCACATCAAGTGAAGAAAGATACATATTTAAAAGATTTTGTATCTGCCATTGAAGCAGTTGCATGCCGCACCCTGTCCTAGTCTGATTTTTTTTAATGCAGTGTGCCTGAGACTCTAATGCGGATCAGTATTAGTGTATAATGATAAAAATATTTCTGGGTCTGATTTCAAGTTCAGGAAGGCTATTTCGGCTAGGCGATATCATGATATCACCGGTATTATCTGAGTGGGAATGAACAAAGCTTTTTACGGTGAGCAGAGAGCTATAGAATTATTTATCTTCAACGCCGCTTTGTGAAGGCGCAAAGTTGGTTCAATTTACATGTTGTAAGTAAATTTTTATGATTCTATGCAGTATGACAAGTGCGAGTGAAATATAAAAAAATATATAGTGCGCATTCTATGAAAAGCTAAGTGGGGTCGACTTTCGATCCCAATGGATGAAACATAGCGGAGTTTTTTTTTTGTAACATTGCCAATGTGTTGCCACCAGCTAAATGATTAGTCTAGAATCTCACCTAAGTAGGAGATTGTCTCAACACATGAGTTTAGGCACCCCGTATTCGCGCTGCTATTGGTATCGTATTGTGTCATTCATATAGAGACCTAAACCAAATATATTTAGATTTAGAAGGCGTTCAGTGGGACTGTTAAACACAGACCACTTGTGAATACTTTCTAGTTGCTTGCCGATGTACGCTGATGGTACTTGCTGTTCATCTGCGTACATAAAAACTTGGGCACTACGTAGACAATGACGCAGGTTTTTGATATACAGTGTAAATAGCAACGGCTCTAATACGGATCATTGTGGCACTCCCATGTTTATTTGTTTTAAGCATGAGGTATTTTAGTCTATATCTGCGGCTTGGTGATGACTACTAAGGTATCTTTTGAAGATCTCGAGAGCACACCCGAACGCCGTATCACTGTAACTTACTGAGTAAAATATTGTAATCAGTGGTGTCGAATGTGTTTTGATGTCCACAATAATAACGACTGGATATACAGTATTGCTAAGGCCTCCATTTAACATGTCGTAAAAACATTATTGCCGATGTAGTAGACTTACCTTCTTTAAAGCACTGTTGGTGCGGTGAAATCACCTCATTTTATTCAGGAACTGTCTTACGCGCTGGGCTATTAGCTTTTCAAATAGACTATTATTGCACCTTAGAACAGAAGTTGGCCTATAATTGCCGTAGTCATGCGGGTCACCAGTTTTGTATATCGAAACAACACGTGCCATTTTCAAACATCGGCAGATACACCAGTGGAGAACTCCGCATTGAATAGCGAGGCCGAAGTTGGATACTAGATAAGGTAACCTTATCTAGTGACACTAGTGGGGTTCAAAGAAATTATGTTGCTTTCAATAACAGATACCAGAATGGTATCGATTCCAGCAGTCAAGCGATTTATATAAATTCTTCGCATGTTATGTCACGAAATTCAAGATAACTCATGCCATGGAGGCGGCTGAAGGCAATCGGTACCACGCAGCCCGGTTGTCAAGTTTGTACTGACTGAGCTGAAGTCATTGTTTAAAACTTCAGTTATGGCTTGGACATCGGCTGAGCAATGTGGAACGGTTACCATATTGGGAACGCCAGCTCGAAAGATAGAGCGGATGGTCGCACAAAGTTTTTTGTTGTTTCCGGCTGAATGAATAAATCATGTACAGTATAACTGTGTTTCTGTCATCGCATCATGACCACAGCTTTATTCGTATGATTCTTGTATTGATAAGAATAGTAAGTATTTCCTCCGTTGGTGTTTTTTTATGCCAATGATGATCGGACTCTTACCGCTTCTAGAACCGCCTCTATCAGTCAGGGGCAAAATGAATGCGCTAATATATTTTTATGGCCGATTTCACAGCACTCCTTGAGTACGGCTGCAATTGTTTTGGTCAGTAGACTGCAATGTTCAGTAGCTGACATAGGCTCGAATTCATTAAAACTGTACTTGGGCAATAGCGTTGCCGCTTTAGTAAAATACGTTTGAGTGACACACTCAGCGTTAATTCCACGTTCTTGGTGCGTATGCTCGAGGCAGTACAAGAAAGCAACACTGAATGAATGAATGAATGAATGAATGAATGAATGAATGAATGAATGAATACAAGTGAGCCCAACTACGTACGTACAACCATACTTGGAAGATATCTGCGATACAAACAGCCCTTTTCCACAAGAACAGGTTAAGGGCTACCTGGAGCAGTATTCGAGTGTCAATACTGAAAAAGGCAACATCCTTAGTGCTGCTGTAGATTCAAATAGCGTGATGACAATGACGATTAATTCGGATACGTACAGCTGTTCAAAGCGCGCTCTTCTGTCATTTTGAAGCTTTTACACCGGAACAGCCAGCTCTCACATGTCACCTGTAGCATCCACTGCAGCGTACGAAAGTGCTGAATCACGGGTTTGCGTGGTGATCCCACCGAGTAAGCCCGTCTGCGAGCAAGCGCATTCCGAACGGGGAAGCTTAGGAGATGGCCCTCGTGAGGAATGTACTTTGAGCGTACGCTCTATCACTCTCCGTTTCACCGCAATCAGACTTTTTCAAAGTGATCGTCGTTCCACCTTTCTTCGGCCGGAATGTCGCTGCCAGAAAGAATCGGAGGAACGCAAACACATTTGTGTCTGCGGTTCCGACTGGCTAAGCAATCTCGTGAGTTTCCGACGGTTATTTGTTTGCACTTTTTAGCGGGGAAGGGGCTTTATTAGAGGAATGGAATGCCGCAAGGGCGACAGGCTCGGCTAATGTCAGGGAAGGGCGGCGACGTCGATAAACGCATTTTACACAGCGGCGCAGTTCATCATCTCATAGCGAAATCAGCTGAACGAGCATGGGTCCTGTGATTTCTCCGGGCCCAAAAACAGTACGCTACCACCGAGTTATTCACACACTGACAGAGTGAAGAAATCATAAATTCGTTTGGCCAAAATTGAGTGCCGAGTGAAGTAAGTGCTTGAGAAATTCTCATAGAACTCAACAAGCGACGCGGCAGCCAGCTTGAATGATCAGTCGATTTATCGTGTGTTAAAAGGGGCTGTTAGCCGGCGAGTGCCCGCTAGGTTTGCTTACGAGTAGTTAAAAAATAGCTATCTTCTGACTGGAAATACCTCCAGATCGAAGATCAACCACTGAGATCACCTGTTTAAAGCTTGTATTCAACACATTGAGATTTCATGTTTTTGTGGGCACGAAATATTGTTTTACGTTCGTTTGCATTGGCGCTTTTTTTGTAAATCATCACGTCTTATGTTATTTCACAACACTGTGTATCACCACGTGCACAAGGTGTCCGGCCATTAAAACCGTTTTCGAGCCATCGAGCCGTTTTCTTTTCGCCAAAACTGGGACAGGACGCCTTGTCTGGCCTGACACCTGGCTTTGTTGCGAGTCGGGTGCGATTAGCCTAATTAAAAGCGTGGTGCACGCCAGAGTGCGGCTCAAACATTGTGCAACAGTCTTGAAACACAAACTTACGCATAAAAATGGGCCTGAGCTGGAAAAAGAAGTGCGGGCCAAACGACACCCTGGAGGTGGTTGGGAAGCGAAGCCTTACACGACCTACGACGGGTGACTAATCACACGTCATACTGTACCTGCGACATGTTCTTGATTATTTGACTACAGCAAGGCATTCAGAACGGCCTTATGATGGGTGGGATAACGCACTCAGAATCTGCGTTTTTACAGCAGTGGCGTTAACCAAACATCAATTGTGCTTTCTGACAAGGAGTTTGCGTTCTTATTCAGCACATGCTGTGAAACATGAATGCGGCGTTGAAATTCATTTTCTTCCTTTGTTCCTTAACTCTATTATCAGCCTTGCAGTGGTCCGTTGGTGAAGCTTCATGTCTGTCAGGTAAAAAAAAGGCTTTACGACTGTTCACTGTATGTTTCCAGGGAGGCCAGGGATTGTGCCCTAGTGATATGTTTTGTTCTTTGTCCTTCCTACCGTCGGTGCCAACGTTTATATTCCCAGTACATTCTACGAATCAAATAGTTGTGGGTCAGCGGTCCCATTGTCTGCTTCCTCTGTCCCCGTGTTTTTAGCGCTGTTGTTAGTTAAAAATGTTCCTTTAAACAGCCAACCAAAAGAAGCGTTCTTTCTGTGCATCCATCTGCAGAACCGAGCACTGATTACTATTTGCAGGTATTCCACACGACTATCAGATGGATTTAGGATGTCTCTACTGTAGGGAGTATAATTGCACCCGCAAACCGTAACCACTTTCGAATGGCGCTGATTCATTGCTAAACAAAGACTTAGACATCTGTGCGTGCGCAACGTTAAACGTTTTGGCAAAGCATTTATACCTCATAATGCCGAAACTTCAACACATCAGTAAAGCTTTCTAGACTCAACACCCGGTTGTGTGTAAAACTTTGTTCACTGTGCGTCGTCTTACGATTGTGAAACCAAATGGTTTCGATATTTTTGTGCATCCCGCATATCGGTGTGATCATTGTTTACGGGAGGAACAACCTTTCCTTTTGGCTAAGACATCAATCCGCCAAAAGTTAGGTTGAATGGCAACGCAAAATCAATAAAATGGTAGAGTATGCTGATATCTATGGTGTCATTGGACGGTCCGTGGTCATTGAATCTTGGTTGGCATCTGTTTTCCCAACTCCTCCGGAGCAACGTCGTAAACAGGCAGTTTATTATGCCCAGAAAATAACGTTCTTTGAATGAATGACCATTCAAAAGAAACGGTGGAATCCCCCCCCAAAAAAAATGAAAACAAAAAAACGGGGCGCAGCTCATTTAAAGGCTTCGGCCTGGCTTTTACTCCGGGCAGACCAAATTGATCGCTGGGTGTACATTGGCCTCCGAGGTTGCTTCTCCGGAAGATCTTTACATGCTCGGACAAATGAGAATTCGGTGATCCGTGGAAGGCCATTTTTCTTGCTAATCTAATAGGGCCACAATTCAAGGTCTTGGCTGATGCGAACGTCAAGAGTTCGCGCTCGGTCGCGTTGAGTTGTGGTGATTGCATTTTAGTGTGTATGAAAATCGATTGTGCAGTTGATATTTCGCAATTTAAGTCATGCTGTTTAAGAAATACGGTTGCCTTTGACGAGCAGTGATGGGGGCTGTCTCTGAAATTGGCTGAACTTTAAATAGCGAATAAAGTATCGTATGTACATGATAACGGCATGGACTTCCTACGCGTAACGCAGAGGGAGACGTGTGCGATCATTGCTTTCCTGTTTGATTTTAACGGCAGGGACTGAATGTATAAAGACTGTTTGACACAGCACGCGATAACTTACGATAAAAAATGGATATCAATTATTTGTTACCAGGCGAACATATCACTAAGGTTCAATGAACTTTGCAGTCGTACGCAAGGAACAACATTCTGAATCAGGTACCCTTTGCTTAAAGAACTCACGGGAAGCAAGCGTTGCAACCACTAAAAACGCTTTGAATAGATCTAAAATTTAACTCCCTTTCATGTTCTAAGGGCCAATGCTATAACTACAATAATTGAAAACACCACAGATTTCCTGTAACTGTTCCCAGAATCCCGAAAAAGCAGTCTGAAGGAACTCCCAAAACTAACTTTAATGCGGCCTAATTTTGTGCCTTTTTGTGCCTGCCCTAAGCAGCGCTAGTATTAAACCATGAGTGTAAAACATGGGTATATTAGTCCTTTTTGGTAATATGACATGTCATCACCCCGCTTCAAAGGGGAAACCAATAGCAATCATCATCATCAATTATCATCGCAGTGTCATAGACTTTCGAGAAAATTACGTGACTAAAAACTTGTTTATTCCATTAAGCTGAAGTTGGCGCACTGCTATGAATAAGCGTTGGGTTGGCAGGGATTTCGCAGGGAAAGGGGTGAATGGGAAGGTAAAATTAGGCTTGGATTTAGTGTGTCACCGCCCTAATGAAATGCGATACCTTAGGTTGAAGAGGGTTTCATCCAGGCGACAAGTCTTTTTCATAAACGTTTATAAATTTTAATGTTAATTCGTTGTAAGGATTCCTTGCTTTGGTTCCTTACCATAAGATAAATGTTCGCTAATATTGCAAATATTGCATAACAGGTATTTCACCACACTGCACCAATAATAGCAATTGCAAAAACGCATTAGTCTTTGAATATTGTCTGACAGGCTTTTCAGAGGTATTTGGAGAAGTTATATTTTTCAAATAAAAACAATGACACCTACCGAAGTTCTTCCGGTCCTGTGATTGCTTGTGGGTGTTACACGCAAGTTTATTTACACGAATGTGTATTTCGAGATTATTAATGCCTTTTATGTTCCATAGAATAATATACATATACGGAGGTCGGTACAGATATTGGATGAACAACGACTTTTTTTTTAGGAACACGTAATATTCGTCACTAAAAAGCGAGTAAGCATAGAAAGGCCTCGAACAGCCTAGATCTGTTTCCTCTTAATGTGTAATTCTGCGCGGTCAGTTTGCACCTTGTTTCGCCCGATTTTTTACTATATTTAATTAGAATAAATTAGATTAGAACAAGATATATATGCAGGTATTTGCGTATGATAGGGTTATTTGGTCTACTAATAAAGCCTTGGTTACTCCCCAAGGTTTCGAAAGCATGTTTTGTGGGGTTACAAGAATTTTGCATTAAACTCCCACATCCGAGAGAAAACAGTCCAGTTGCCCTGGTACCAATTTAGCTATATGAAATAGGGTTACCGTGAAATCCCCAGAAAAAATGCACGCTCATGCCCGCGCTAAACTATTAGCGTACGGGAGGATTAACAACCCGTGAATAAAAAAAATGACAGACAATCAGTCATGCTGCATATTTATGGCTAATTTAAATTATGTGTAAATTCCATGCAAAGTGCTGCTCACACTCTTTGGGAGATTCAGGTGATCAACTTCTTATAAACATGCTGGAATGGTCCCAGTGGAGAGTTATCACCCCTTTCTAACACCAACATACAAGCTTTCTGAAGAACGCATGTAGAAACCTGCAGCAACCACTCTTTTTAATTAAGTGTTTAGGAGCCTCTTAAAAGGTGGATGTGCGTTGTGTACTCTCCTACTACTTTTCGTCAAGTGCACACCTGTTTTTTCTCGTTCTGAGTACTTCGAGAAGTGAGCCTAATACATGCGTAGTGAATGACCGAGCTAGCAAGCTACGCCATGGTTTCCCCACAACGCGAAGAGCTGCAAGGTTAAAGCTCCGCCAAGTCCCACTCGGAAGCGGCGCGCACAGATTTGAAGGACCCGTGAAGACAGAATAGAAGTTTCGTTCATTAGAAGGACTTGTTTTTTCCTCTAAGAATGATAAATATTTTGTCTCAAGTTTAAACGTGATGAAGCTAAGAAAGAAAATGTGACGCAGTGGCTTAGCTGCTTTGAGGAATCTTTTCTGTGAAATAACATAATCTTGTTTGTGAGGTTGGCGGCCACCGAGCTAAACCATCCCTAGGCACATAACTGGACGAAGAAATTGGAACATGACGTTCCTCTTGATCACAACACTGGCGTGATAATGCGTAGTTAACACACTGAAAATTAAGTTTTTGTGTTGGGGTTTACAGGTCACTACTTCACATCACGAGTTATCTTGGCACAATATAAAAGAAGTTTTCTAATTCTTCTTCTGTTTTTGTTTCTTAAAAAGGGTCTTTCATGGCTGTAATAAAACGGAGTGAGGTACTGAAGCCTACTTCTTTTTAATTAAATGAAGTTGTGCGTTGTCTTCATGACCGCTCTAAGCTACCAGCTCCAGCCGCATTTCTCGAAGCCCCCGCGATGGCTGTTCTTGGCGGCACGTTATCTATCCAAGACATCATCTTGAACGCTATGTCTGCCTTCCTGCCGAGATATTTGGAGCGTTTAAACTGATCGTCAGCTTCAATTGAATTCAGTCCACTTATCAAAGCGTACATAGGAGAGGTGAGAGGATGAAGGCAGCTTAACATACGCGCCACCCGAGTGTGGTAGCCATGGCATCTTTAGCAAATAATGTTCCTGAGGAGCACATGCAAAGAAGACAATCAAATTTGCGCAGTGAACACTTACCAATTTCCCCGTATGGGAACAAAAAATTAGCCAAGCTTCCCGGATTTCACGTCGCCAACGCCGACGTTAAAAGCGAAGCTGCCTCGTGTGTTTTACGCAGCTTTTTGAAGGCGAAGCTTCATAAAACTTCTGAAAGCCAGCAGACCGATTACCATTCCCGTGAAATCATTTTTGCCCTGTTACACTTCTCACGCTATTTATTGGAAATTTTTGTTACTTTTGAACTTGGAACACCACCTCGAGGGGTACCACGAGAACTTTTTGTTTTTTCACGGCGTATTTTTATTGGCTATATCAAAAAATTGAGCGGTTATGTATTTTTAATTATTAGATAAATGTATTGATTACTTATGCAGTGATGTCTTGCCTCAAATAGGGCTAGTGTTTTCTTTTTACTCAACAGTGTTGACAAGCATCAGCATTTTTATTAGATTGAGTAGTTTAAGAAAGCTTCACCTATATAGAATATATCTGGTTCAAGTTTTCTTCTAACTTAATGCATATTTACTGGGCGCTTGCGGTCCTCCTGTCTTAGGTATGCCCTCTCTACATCGCTGCGACCACGTTAACACATCTCGTCCCTGAAAGCCGCAGTAAAGATCAGCTTCGCTGGTAAAAAAAGGGATCGATTCATGCATTAAAAACATATGCGGAATAATATATCTTTCCACAACTAATATCCGAATTCAGCTATGACAACATTCAACATTTCCACTACGGCATCGTGCCTACGCTTTATGTTCTTAAACAGCAGCAAACTTACCCTCGCATATGTCGCTGGAAAATATCACGTTATCTCTAATGCATTTCGAGCAGTAACAAATAAATTGAATACATATACATTCGTTTAGCTATGAACGACGTCCATATTTATAGACGTACGTATTCAGTATTTTGCGATAGCTATCGCCAAAATATTCAGAAAGCGTGTGCAGTACACTACACCTATGTTACATGCGCAAGCTAATGTCCCTCTGACACGCAACTCTGGTCGAACAGCGCTTGAGGGGAAATGTTTTACGGAAGAGATAGGTCAAACTGGCATTCAAGCTTTGGACGTTACTTCTGATGCCAATTTATTAATGGTTTCACACAATTATTAGAAACTACTTGCACGATTTCGTGTGTATTAAAGAAGCATCACCATATGTATGGAGATAATTACGCGCCAACCTGCACTTTATGTGAGAGGAAGGATCACGCAACCGTGCGCACACCACTTGTAATAATGGGAAAAACACCTAGTTTTTTTTATATAGTAATAATTGGCCCCATACTGCGGATGCCAGAGAATGTTTCTGAGCATTATGCGTGCGCAGGAATGCTGACGCAATACTCGTCCACAGAATGGCCAGGATTGTTGAATAGAGAGCGCACACATTGAACGCGTTTGATGTACTCCTGCACGCTACAAGTCTGGCACAATACAGAGCGATTGTGCGAACAGGTTTCCCAACCTCACCGGTCACAGAGACTTTTTATCTGGGCTCTAGCTTCAATCCCACCGTTCGCTAACAATACAGGCATCTCGTAAATTCCCGTACGTGACACGACGAATAAATGCTTTGCATCGCGGACGGCTGACGCCTACAAAGACTTGAGTCGACAATGAGGGCGACGCTTTTAGCTGGGTTCTCGGAAATGAACCCGTATCAAAGCATGCGCGTTACAAGAGAGTTATCCCTGCTTCTAGTGGTGCGTGAATCAGTAATATTTTTTGATAGTCAAGATACCAAGTGCAAAAAGAGATTTGAAGCTCTGTTTTGAATACAAAGAGCACTAAAGCAGACGAAACTCGTATGATCGCGGAAAAGGTAACGGTATTATCTTATAATATGGAAACAGCTGTTACGGCGTGTGCGCAAACAAGACATTTGCAATAGTACGCAGTGTTTCTTTTTTGCAAAAAATGAATTGCTTTTCTATTTTTAGCTGTAGTCGTGCACCAAACAATTGTGCAGTAATTGGCATGTGAAGCGAACAGGGCATGATAAATTTGCAGCCTGGCTTTTGTTGGAAAAAAATGACATCTGGCTAGAGCTTCTGAGGCAGATGATAAAGATTTCACGACAGACTGCACGTGACATGTCCGCATCATATCATCCCAAAGAGTTACACCGAGAATCTTATGTCTTCTACCAATTCTATAGGGGCAGATGCAAATGTCAGTTCCTCAGTTAACATATTCTCTTTGTTCAGGCATCTGAACGCTACTGCTTTTGTTTTCTGAGTATTTATTTTAATCTATTCGAATTAGAATACTATGTGGATAGTTCTGATAGGCATTTTTTCGCCCTATAGTTGTTACTTCGTTTGCATCTGGCCCTGAAATAAAGCGGCTGATTGATTCATTCTGTGTTTAACGCGCCGACGCAACGCTGGCGATGAGGCGCGCCGTAGTGGAGGGCTCCGGATTAATTTTAACCAACTAGGGATCTTTAACGTGCGTAGGAATCTCGTACACACGGGTTTTTTTTTTTTTGCTTTTCGTATTCATCAGAAAAGCGGCCGCCGCTGCCGGGAAAAATAAAGGGGTTGGTGTGATCTGCACAAAATACAAAGTTCGCATTTGCGTAAAGTTTAACAATGATGCTGTCGTCAATATAAAAAATAAACGGACCTAGAACACTCCATATTTTGTTAAGTGCCGTAACAAAACTGTTATTGGCAACAAACTGCATTAGAGTGCAATAGTGTCATTGAAATACAGTATTGCCAACACCAGGGACACCATATGCATCTAAATATTTGAGCAGTATGTTATAATTTAAATATGAAAAAACCGTACTCTAGTCCTTTTCATTATCATTTTCAATCAATAAACAAGCGCAATCTTCGTGCGTTAAATTTTTTTGTTATCAGTTCTTTCATTGTTAAAAGTGCTGTGTGGGGTGACTTTCCCTGACAGAGTCTGTGTTCGCTTTCTGTGATTATCAAGTGTTTACCCAAAAAATTATCGGTTCAGAATAAAATTAACTTCTCTAACTCCTTGGAAAACTCTGGAAGTATGGAAAGGGGCCGGTAGTTATTTATATCGCTTTTACCTCCTCCCTTATTAATTACTGAAACTTCCGTTTCTGTCAGAGCACCTGGAAAACAATTCAACTCCTGAACAAGGCTTAATACATGTGTGAGGCACGCATCAGTGAGATCAATAACATATTTAACGTGCTTTAGTTAGATACTATCAATGTGTGTGGAAGAACTATTCTGAGGCTATCGAATTCCTGGCAAATTTCTGCTTTTTCGGTCGCTCGAAGAAAAATAGATTCATCGCACCTATAGCTAGCGGGACACTACAAGGTTTATCAAACGGTTTCACCATGCTCACGAAAAGTGTTAAAACCTTCGGCCAACGTAAGATCAGTGAGTGAGTGAGTGAGTGAGTGAGCGAGTGAGTGAGTGAGTGAGTGAGTGAAAAATACTTTATTAAATGCCGGCAACAGACGTAGTGTTGCCACTACGCCCGGACCACGTAAGATCAAAAATATTTTTGTTGTCTCTTAGGAGTTCCAAACTGTCAGAATGCGGTTCTTGTACTAAAGTTTGCTTTCCCAGACTTCATCAGGGTGTTGTCTCTATGCATGGGAGAAAATGTTTTCAAAATACGATGCTTTTGCTTTTTTGTTGTTCAGAGTTCACTTTATTTATGAATTGCGTAAAAGACGCTAGCACTGTTCGGTCTTTCGTACGTAGGAATTTTTTACACAGCTTATTTTTTTTCTAGTCATTGTTCCCTGTAACATCCACGGTTTTTGAATATGTATTGGAATTTTTTCGCGCGTTTATCAGAAAACGACGCATCATAGTGATAAAGAAAAAGTAAGAGAAATTCATTGTAAGCATCAGTGGGATTATTCTGGGCATATACCGAAGGCCAATCTAGATTCAAGGTGCGTGAACGAAAGGAGCCGTTAATGGTCCCTAATATTGTACGATATCGTGGCAGCTCTTTTAACAGTGGTATTCCTGCTAACCATAAACAAATCTAGGATTTTCTGGCTATCAGGTGTTTCACGAGTGGCGTGTCGATAAGATTCCAGAAGCCGATGGCATCGATTAGGTTACTTAATTGGAGAGAATGACTGGTATTCTGGGCCATAATAATGTTCAAGTCTCCCCCAAGTAAAACGTAATATTGGTGAAGCAAAGCATATGGTTCAAAAGTTTTTCTACGAATTTAAGGCATGCGCTAGTGTTTCCAGTTGGTGGACGACAGACAAGCGAAAACATTTTACGGAAGGTAAAAACGGATAGACATTCGTAATATGGAGTGATCTGCGTGAGCTCAGGAAGTAGTTCAGCACACATTCGCCGTGTATCATGCTTGGCGACTCCCCCTCAGCGTTCCCAAGTGCGATTTAAAAAGTAATGATTATAATCATTTAGAGCCAGAATGTCGCCTTTGACTGTGGTATTAGGTATAGGAGAACATGGATACATTAAATTTAACGTTTAATTCGACTAAAAATATTTTGATTTGGTATCGCTTAGAAAATGGGGAGCGGGAATTTATATTAATTGGAGATGAAGTGTTTCGGGCCTGTTCGGGTGTTAGGACGTATGAAGGGAAGTAGTAGTATTACTGATACTGCACTCCACTGGTCAGGATGATCTAAAGAAATTGTTACGCCAAATGGTACCACTTAAACGATTTTCCGCAGGTTATTTTGTGATGCAAAGAGGACCAGGTTGGTTTATTCAATTTTCCGTGCAGGCAATTTTTTTTTCGCGTCCACACAAACCGCAATTTGTACTCGCCTTTCCTTGCCAGTGCCAGGGAAAGGAGGAGTTTCAGAGGGGAGTATAGGCACGTTGCGCCGATGTTTGCCTCGTAGGCAGCAGCGCCGTTTCCTATATCCTGGTGGTTCGGGGGATCATTTCTTATAAGAAAGATTCCACGCATATCACGTATCGGTTCGTAGCATTCATATTACGTAAGTGTCGGCGCCCTGTCCTGGACAGTAGCAGCGGGATTATCACCAGCCACGCACGGGTGCCCACACAAAGAAGGCATCTAAGGTGATGTCATGATGACAAGGCCGAGAAAACGAAATGTTTAAGTGGCGCAGACGAAATGCGTTAGCTGTTGATATTGAAGCCGACTAGTCAGATTACAGGTAATACAAATGGCAGGGATGAACCGACGCCTTCATCACGATCGTCTTTTTTTGCACCGTGTCTCAGTGTTAATCCCGTAGATCGTTGGCACGGTATTAAGCAGGCAGTGGGTGATAACCGGTAGAGGAATTGCCACTCCTTTAGCGCTGCCCTAGCGTGCGCTACCGACAACTTTAGTACGAAAAGTGCTGCGCCCACAGCGGCCTCTGTCCGGTGCAACGTGTCTATAAGTGGTTGTTTAGATAGATTTCTTATTCACTTTGAATTTGAACCTGGCTATTTTTACGCTCTTTTTTATGCCATCTCACGAAGAGCGCCCCATTTTTTGCCGGCGTTTGAACTGCACAACAGTGCTTTTACAAGATTATCGGGTGGGCACTGAATCAGGTGGCCGTCCGTACGCTGGCAGGGCGGCCGAATGGCCGTTCCGACGGCCGCTAGGCTTTTATACGGGCTCGCGGGGTGGTGGCCGCCGGTGCGGGCTTGCTTCCGGTGAAGCGTCACTTTGAAGTCAGCTAAGCCTGGGAATTTAGTAATCAAGCTAAATTCCCTAAATCTTAATTAGTGCCCGCCCACATCACCTGTACAATGCAGCTTAATCAGATTCATGTGCGCACGTGCGTTCGCCAGCGTGATATGAGGTTCCATGCGCGACGATTATAAAAATTCTACCTATATAATCGACAATTTTTGAACTATTTTCATTTCCTTGAGATCAACGACGTCTAGCGCTCTGTGCATAGAGTGCAGGTATTCGCTCTGTGACCCGCTTCAAACAAGAGGTGCGTATTTTGTCTAGTATAACTTCCCTGCGTCACGTGCAAGAATTACCAACTTCGCAGAAATGAAAGCGTCTGGGCTTAGTTTAATTAAGCTCCTTGTAACTACTGGCGCCATGTTTCCCCTGCGTGATTTCAGTTGTCTTTAAAGCGTACATTTCCTTCTAATCATTTCCTTCCTTTACCGACAAGGGTCTCACCTATGGAGTACTTTCAGATTTACGTCGTCATTCCTATTTTCCCATGGAACGCCACGATTGGGTGCTCTTTGTCATTATGTAGCTCAGCTTAACGGTTGCTTCGTGATGGTGTGATGTTTTCGTTAATGGAAATGAAGCCCGAAAACCAGATTTTAAAGCGAAAGCTTTGTAGAAGGACCGACGGCGTCCTGTAAAAAAACTAACGCATTTCCCCGTACACCGATTGGTCGACCGAAAGCTCTGATAACAATTTTGGACAGACGTCGCATGCGTGAAACCGGGCTTCCATTCTGTCAAAACAGGTACTTGAAAGTCGCGAAAAAGGAACCGTTCTAGATAAGAGAATACACGCATGGATCAGGAAGAAAAAGCACGAAAGTATACCTTTATCTCATAAACAACGTATTGGTATACATTTAAGTCATTTGTAGATGCGTTTACTTAGTTCTCTAAAAATAGTCGCAGGGGTTCGTTCTTAGTTTGTGATTTTGGTTTTGATGTTTTGAATATTGATTAGACATATTTTCAACAAAGGTAAAACGCACTTTTAGCGAACGGTTTGTCGCCGTTTTAGTGCAGTTTTGATGTTAGGAAGCTTTGGTGCATCTCTCAAGTTTCTTTAGGAAGGGGTGGTAATTTTTTTCTCAAAAAGGTATATCGCTTTGGCCACAGTTTGCTTTCAACTTGTTTCCTAGTGTATTGTATCCTGCGCAGCATGTGGCTGGTGTCCAAACCGGCCTTTTATGAGTGATAGTGCGGCGAGTATCCACCCTTTCTCGTGTTGCTCCGTATATATCTACTGGTACAATAAACATTCGCCCTTCGTCGCCTGCGCCGCCCCCCCCCCACCCTACGCCATATCTAGTTCGATCACGCCAGCAATACATGGTGCCAGAAGTGGCTAGTCAAACTGACGCCTTCGCGGAATGACGGCGACGACAGTCGTAGACTTCCTCAATCCACCGGACCGGTAGCGCATGTCAGAAGACGGAGGGAAGGACTGGAACCTGTTCATTCAGATGTTTGAACCTTACTTGATCGCCTCCGACCCACCTGACAAACCTCGATCGGCAAAAACGAAGGCAGCTCTACTCCTGAGTGTTGCCGGCGAAAAAGCGCTCGAAGTTTCAATACCTTCGTGTTGGTCGACAGTGAGAGCAGAGACACGAGCGCTCACGAAGACACGAAGCACAGACACGAAGCAGAGACACGAAGCACACGAGCGCTACGACCTTTGGAACACGAGCCAAGCGCCGGGTGAGTTCCTGGAACACTTTCTTCGACACCGGAAGAAGCAGGCCCGTGAGGGCAACTTTTGCGCTCAAACAATTTCTGGATCCGGGATCGACTCCTTTTTAGAATAAGCGATGATAAAACCCGCAAAAAGTGCTCAGTGGCAACACTTTGACCTTACATAATGCAGACCAAGATTGCAAGGCAGAAGGCTGCGCAACACCTTGCCGGACATGGGGACCGGACATGAGGACGGGAGCACTCCATGGTGAAGCGCTCCCAGACAGACCGCCCTGGAAGACTTCTGGCAGTGCACGTTACAGGGGCCATGGTTTGCCTGCGTTCGAAAGGAGCCTGGGCGAAGCAGACCTAAAGCACTGAGGCCTCCCGGGCCTCCCAGGTCCTACGACGTCACGACAGCAGAATGGCGGCAACTGTGACGGAATCGTCGACACGTTCTGCCAACCAGCCAGGCCTTCAGTTCAGATTTTCCCAGAAGCAGCGGGAAGAGCGGCGCCTCCTACGGCGCATGAGATTCCAGTAGCCTTGCCGGGCTCCACGCCCGTGGCGCCGATCTCCGGCACAACAGCTACGAATATTCCAACAAGGTCGCAGAGACAACGCAACGCGCCGAAACTGCCTGGCTTACAAAGAGAACTTTTTTTGAAATGCCACAGTTGAGTGCCGACTACTTTGTGATCGTTTCAATTGTGATAAAGACTCAATTATTTTTTACACCAAAGAGAATGTATCGCATCGTGCGCAGCGTGCGTCTCTTGTCAAACCCACCCTGTTATGATACGATAGTGCAGCTAGGTTACGCACCCTCCTCGTCTTCTTCCGTATATAAGCACAGCTACAATAAAGATGCGGCCTTGTTCCCATCTCACCCTGCGTCTGGTTTAGTACGACCACGCCAGCCATACACCTGGTCCTTCAAAGCTAAGTCTGACAAAGTGAGACAAAGCGCGGGTCAAAAAGCGTGGATGTCCGAGAGTCCAGCTTCCTTTCAGGATCTACCATGAAGGTGATTCCGGTCACCTGCGGGGTAGGCGAGCTTCAGCCAGGCGACCATATTGCTCTCCTTTTCTGGGGAACGCGGGAAGACAACCACCTAGTAAAACTCAGTGCAGCACCATTCAGATCTTTTAAATCTGCCAGCTTTCCGCACTTGCATAACACAATCGGCAATCTCGAATATTATGCTTTGTTTATCACCTGTCAAAAATACTTGCGGATCCAGGCTGACGCAATAACACTGTTACGAGTTTCAGCCCTGATGCTGGTTGGAGGTAGCTAAGCGAATCCCTATGCCTGTTATCTGGATCATTCTCAATAAGGAAAAAAGTGAGCTGTAACTTTTATCTTTTTAGCAAAAAATACAAACAAGCACGTGGACACTTCCGGAACGGAATAAATTGTCCTAACCAGTCAACATCCATTGCCATCCAACTCGCCGCTTTAACAGCGATTTAATGTTAAATAGGGAACAAAGTACAATATTGTACTTGCTCTGGTACCTTAAAAAAGGTTGTGGAATTTACTACCGAAACATTATCAATTTACTTGTACCAGTATACAATAGCTACTTAATAAATGGAGATAGTACTTGCAGCACTAGTCAGGGCTACTAACTGAAGCAGGCAGTAAGCCCCACTACCTTCACTAGTGAAGTTCTAGCAATAACACCTTTCTGAGCTGCACGCGTTTACTAACTGGCCATGCATAACCTAGTCATCGGCACGACCTTAATATTGTGTATACAACTTCCCACACCAGTAAATGTTGTAACCATTCAGTTGCTAGTGGCAGAGCCTACGTACTGTACCGCGGGGTAGTAAAGTTCGTAAGGAGTTAGTAAATACGCCCGTCACTACCTTTTACGACCTTTTTTATGAAGAGTTACCTCAGTTACAGTGGTAGGGTGTCCGATGAAGGAGTGGGACACCCTACTTTATTCTCAAGGAGTCTCTCCGACGCTCCACGCGGGTTCTTCTTCCTCCGCATGGGACAGACCTTCGTGCCGTTGAAACTCGCCGCCAGGACGTGGCGCTTCGGAAAATCCCGCGTAGCGCAGCTTTGGCCCCGACAATTAAGACGTTATGGATGGCGTACGTTCTCGTGGAAACATGTCCTTTTCATGCAGCCCCTGCCACTTAAGCGACTCTGGACCACCTTGTAAAACAAGTCCGGGACTTCATTCCGCACACCTTCGCCACATGAGGGCCCTCGGTTATCACTCATGACAACCATCTGAGCTTCACCGCTAGACACACAGTTCCAAGTACCGGTCCCTCCTGAACTTCATTGTGGAGACGGGACTGCTTGATTTCATTTAGTTTATACCGAAAGGCAACTTGCCGCAATAAATAAAAGAGGGCAACGGTTGAATCGGGAATGACCGCATTGGGTATAAGTGTGCTCGGCCGCTGCAAGGTGTCTCGCTTTACTAACCATGTTTTGAACCTCCCAGAATCAGGGAGAAAAGGCGGCGCTGTTCGGTGGTTGGCGCATAAATTACTGATTACTAGAGCTTATCTTAGTGTGGTCGTTCTGATTTCCCCACTGTGAGAGATCGTCGGCATGTACTTCGTCTTCGGAAGAACATAGCTGCTGCTAATCTGTTAGCAATATCCTTGAGATGTGCAGGAACGTTTTGAAGTATTTGGCCTACCACGTGCGCAGCCGCACATAAATAATTGTGCGCCTAAACTTACATAACGGTGCCGCGGTGTTGCGTCGGTGCTGTGAATATTCAAAAGTATATAGCATTCATGAACTATACGAAGAAATGGCACGAATAAGTTTACAACGTACACTGTTATGGCGACAACTCTATTTTTGGGGGGTAAAATGACGCTTAGTATGTAAGCTTAAAGAGACCATGCAACAGTGCTCACTTTTTTTAACTTTTTTAGCAAGCACATGCAGTGCTTATAACCGCAGGTGCCAAAGTACCTCCGCCGAGAATTACCTCTCTATGCCCATCAGATAATTTAAAAAGAGTTTTAAAACAATTTTCTGTCTAACCGGCTCTCGCCTTTTTTCTATCGCTCGTATTAGGTCATTAGAACACTGCAGCGTGGCATGAAGTGAAGAGAAAGAAACTGACGATAAACCAGACACTCTCTGTGGGTACGTTTCAAACACCTTTCACCACTCTGTGATTTTGTAACGAATTCTACACCACACAACAGTTTTTCCTCCTCATCCATGAATTTTGTAAATAAAGGGCACTGTAAATATTCCTTGTGTACTAATTTTCCGTCTTATATTCGCGTAATGTCTTGTTCTTGATCAACAAAGTTCACAAGTATGAAAATATAAACCGGGCTTAGACGCTTACATTTGGCTTTGAGTATATAAGACTATTGCGCAGTATCCATTTTACTTTGGCCGAGTGGCTGAATCGACTGACAGACAGACAGACAAACATACATACAAAGAGACCAAAATTTGTTTTTAAGTAGCCCAAGAAAGACTATCGTCTTTAAAAAAGCCCTAAATCCACAGCAGAAACGGAATGCGGGCCTGCTGCGACGAGCCAATCACGCAGTGGCCCTCCATGCTGGCAGATAGCAATAGCTTTCACACTGCTTCCAGACGCGAAGGAAAGAAAGAAAGCGTTTATCGGAACTGTTGCAGAGTCCTAAGACGCGACGCGCACTGTGACAAACAGGCCACATTACTCCCAAGTGGCATTGCAACAAATTCGGGAAATGCTTGAAAGATCGATATTAATACCTATCTGCGAAAAGTCAGATAATATAAGATGTATATTAAGGACACAATCAACATCCACTAATAATGCCCTCACTATCTTTCAGCAAGCTTAAGCTTTCCGCTCAGATATGCGGGTTTTGTTCCCTGAAATTAAACATTTCCTTCGACATCGTACTGCTGCGTACCGAGCCCGCATAAGGAGAGCTTGATTTCGGAACACACAGCGCTCTGCCGAAATCTAAAATTCTGGCCGGCGCACAAACAAACTCGCTCACGCTTTGTAAACTTTCTGATCCATCTCTGTGGAAGAACTGTTCCGTGTGTTCAAGAACCCATATGTACTCGTTTGCGCCGCCTTTCCAATCAAACTTTACGCTTACCCGATAGTCTGGCACCCGCCATGCTGCCAAACCTTCTATGAAGACGGGGATGGTCTCACGTACTGTGCAATTTCGTTTAAAGTTTTGTTCTCTTTACTCCTGAAAGCTCCTTTTTAAAACATGCACGCTTGTTATGGCTAGTGTTTTTTTTTCTTTTCAAGTGGGCGAGAAGAGCGTGTTACGGCAAGGCAAGCTTCTGCTAGTGCCTAGAGGAATACGTCTTTAACTCTTGTTCTATCAGAACGTTTCCTTAAAAACATTTGTGACTGTTTGCCACTACGACGGCTCTATAATACTTCGAACTTCAATTAGTATTCTGATTGTATAATTGTCAGTGAATTTGTAAGCGCTACAACATTCCCGTGTGTTCTCAATATATGAGCGCCCACGAAATCAGCATGGTTGGAGGAAACAGCTGTAACTCTGCTTTTGCCAAACTTTCGTAAAAACGCTACACGTAGTTTCCCTTAAAAAGATTGTATCATTAAATACACTGTGATTTCTTATTATTACCTTACAATAAATGATTTACTAGCTCTGTTATAAATCCTGTGTATTCTAGTGTGTCATGTGCTGAACAGCTTCGCTGGTCATACATATTCACAGAGTACAACAGAGTGAAATGCAAGGCTAGGACTAACTTTCTGAAATCGCAATGGCTCCATGGCTCTGTAATGACTAAAGGTGGACGTCAAAAACACGTTTTGGCGTTCTAAATAAAAACGTGCGTTGGAGACATGCATGTGTACACGAGTTAAGTGAGCTTGTTAATTTCGAAAGTGGTAATTAGGAAGGCGCAGGGTACGTTCTCCCTAAATCTTATTTTTCTTTGGTGGTGCGATCACGAGTATTGTAATCATCGTTATCATCACCATCGTCAACCGCCTATTAGGTCCACTGCAGGCAAAAAAAAACCCAACCGCTTCTGTTCTTCGGTGCTCGAGTCCATTCTTCGCCACCGAGTTTACTTATTTCACAGCTCAATCGAGATCTTGGCCGTCCCATTTTTTCTAGACCCATTTCTTGGTGTCCGCTCTGTTAGCCTTGCGGTCCACCGGATGTCATTTCCCCTACGAACGTGGCTACTATGGGCCTCGTGCGCTGGTATGGTGGCGCCACTGATTTGCTGTGTTCCGCGCCATCTTGCGGACAACGAAGACATAACTTCTGAAATCCGCGAGCAGGAGGCGTCGCGTAACGTCTCGTTCGGCAGTGTACGAATATCAGCACAAGGAAGAAAGAATAGCCGCTATTCTTGTGCAACACCATACAAACAGCCAAATAGTACTTTAATAAAGATAAAATGTTTTGCAAGGCCAACAGGAAAGCGAATTACCAGAACAAAATCGATTGTAGGCAAGCGCGTTCTCTTTCCGCACCGTATGAACACGCTGCCATTTTGCAACGGCTTCAACTCAGCACCACCGGCGTCGCCCAAATTAGAAACCCGCGAGCCCACTTACGAAAAGAAACGGTACACTCGGTTACATGGAGGAACTCGGTTACACCTCAAGAACGGCACAACCTCATGTAGTGTATCACTCCGCCAAAGCGCCGGACCCGTGACGTCAGTGCGCGCCTCTTTTGAAAGGGGTTTACTATGAATGCGTGATATCGTCTGCCTTGTCTCACGCAGTTTGTTTGTCGTCACTGGAGTCGTTTATAAGCATATTAAGTCCAAAAAATCACGGGAACGGCTCACGCCATGTTCAAAATATTCCCAGTAACGCCCTACTTGCGCGGCACGGAGAAACATCCGGCTACGGTGATAAGGCACAGCGGCACCTTCTGTGTGCATCGCCTCCTGGAAGCGATATGTGTGTGAGAGAGAAGCTGCGTTCGCTCCACCAATGGAGACGCTCCTGTGCTCCAGTTCCGTGGGGCCCCTCATCCCCTCAAGAGCATTAAATTACGGCGCAATGTTCCAGCCGGCGCGGGCAACGATTTCATTTGTTCGGCGAGTTCAGCTTCAGCCTTTAGGCAGGTCCTCGTCAAGGCATGATTGGCGACGAATTTTGGCGTAAGTAGGCATCATTTGGCGGACAGCTCAATGAAGAGAAGACCAGCGACTGGTACTTTCACAGGACTTGCAGAACCTAATTTCTCCCGTGCAAACTCCACTGTGCCTTGAATGTGTCAGGAATTGATTTGATGTTCGTTGTGTTGTGTGAAATCGCGGCTAAAGGTTCCTGTGTAATGTTGCGACACCAAGGATATGCGGCTTCAAGAGCCAAAAGATTCAGGTTTGTAGAGGCAGGTATTTGAAAAGGCAACTGCTCGACTAAACTATACCCCAAACTGCGGAAACTACGATGAGTTCGTTGGATGGGCTCAGAAAAATATCGCAGGTTCATTAACGCGTACTTCATGTGCGAATACTTTTGGACGTAGATGCGCGTGACGAAGTTTTCATGAAGGCCTGTAAGCGTTTATTTACCTTGTTGTTTATCGCTCCAATCGCCACGGGCACAGCTATGGTAGATCGCAGAACAGGAGCTATAATTGTGCACAAATGGTTCCTCTCGCATTCGGAGTGCCGATGAAAAGATAAAGGACCATTTGGAATAATGAAGGTTTTTTCAAAGCTGATAGAGTCGTACGTTATGTTTGTGTAATTACATGTCAAGCGTGAATAGTGCTCGTGCATGTTATAATCTTTCTCAGCAAAAATAGTTTGCGCAACAAGCTCCACTTTAACTCGTTTCCACTCACCTACTGCGAGAAAAACGCAAACTACAAGTTGTGCAGGAACATATGTTTGAGATATCTGAGCGTCATTTCAATAAAACTAGATGCGAGCCTCTAAATGGTGGCTGGTGTGTGTCCATCTGTTTATTGGTTGTTTCGCTGTGCAGCGTAAACATTTACGTTTCTAATGTTTTCATTTTAAAGCTTTCTTTATATTTTGCTGGTATGGCTACGTACAATGGAAACGTGTATAATCGTGGGATGCTTCATGTATTTTCTGATGCGTACACAGTTATACTGACACCAGAGTCTATATTTGAGGAGCAACAAAAATCAGCATTCGTTCCGGGTCGTTGGATACGCGGCATATTTTCGCATCGGTCTTAGGCCAAGTAGCGTGCAGATACGGAAATGCACGTATGCATCAGTTCTTTTTATTTCTCGGGTACTATGTGCTTTGTGCACGTCGACGTCGCAGGCAGCTGGTCCATGTACTATCGTCTGCTTTTATTGGAGAAGGGGCGCTTTCTAAAATATTTCAGCTTGCATTCCCGCAGAACTCGTCAGCGGAATATTTCTATAAATATTGCAACTGTGAACATAATAAAACGAGGTAATTGTTGTGTAACAATTTCCCCGTTGTTGTTTAAATTGTGCCCCGTGGCGAACTGCTGTATATGCTTATTTTGTTCTTCAGAAAAAATTCTACCGCCGCTACCAGGTGGCGCCACATGTTTACTTGAAACTGCAGTGCATGAGCCGCATAGTTTGTTTTCTGATCCAGGTAGCTCGTTTCATCTACCTTAACATTACTCCTGTCATTTTGGTTTCCATGGTACAAAGAGCCGACAAAATTTTGCTTTGAAGTTGTTTAGCCAGGCTTCAAGTTTCCGCTGTATATGTCATTACCGGTATGATGCATTGGTTGTATATTCTTCTTTTCAGTAATTGAAGTAGCTCACCTTTTAGCTTTTGGCAGTGCCTTCCAGGTGTCCCAGGTGATACGTATACAGCGCCGGACGTCTTTGTGGTGGTTACGATCACACAAACCACATTTCCCCAGTTGTTGCAATCTTCTACATGTTCTAGGGCGTCATTACATATGCTGGAGACTGCGCATTCGGCATGTCTATTCATACTTACTTTAGATATGTTTTTATTTATTTCTGCCCCGTTGCGACGTATTATGAATGCAGTTCCTCAATCATTTTTGTCAGGTGTTTTGCTGGCTCGCTTAGCAAGACTCCGTCATCAGCCAACCTCAAGTGGTTCAACTATTCTTCGTTTACCCACAATCCTGTGTTTTCACAGCCAAGCTTTCTGAGCACGCCGTCTAGACATACTGTGAATAGATTCGAGAGACGGTATCACCCCCACGTACGACCTTTCAGATCAGGTATTTGTACGGGCAACGATTATCCTGCCCGTACGTCCATTATATATGCACCAGCTCATGACATCAAATAAAATTCTTCGGAGCACTTCAGTCTGCATAGCTGCCTTTAACGCCAAATCTTGGCGATACATTTAAGAAATGGTTCACTGGGACATCATATTTGCTTCTTTCATCGGTTTCGCTTTTTTTTTTTGTCTTTTGGCATAAATTTTTTTGGACAAGGTTCATTCCTGCTACGCCGTGTACTCACCTCTTGCTTGCGTTTCCTTCTCTTACAGCGCGAATTACGTCAGCATGAAGGCTGGCAGACACCCCACGTTCCCCAGAATCAGACTTGAAAGAGGCTGATGTGTACTGTTCTACTGACGTGCCATCACGTACCGGTATACCGCTGCAAGCACTATTCTTCAACGTTTGCGTTTCCAGTTCATAGTTTTGTGAATTTCGGAAAGCGGGCACTGAGCCTCTGAAAGCTCCAGAATCCTGGCCATTTCCCCAAGTGTGTATACGTGTTACAAAGAAAGGAAAAACGGCAATAATTTCGTGTTACGCTAGCAGCGTGTGAAGATGGCACATTTGACAGAGCACCGGGCTCCAAAATATACGGACAAGATTTCAATCCCTTCCGATTACATATGAGGCATCTGTTAATATTTACTCTTAAAAGCGGCAGCCATTTCTTGACGGAAAACAACACCACACTTTTTCGCAAAATGGCGTACTTGGGATTGTAGGGCAATATCCCAACAGATGGCGTTCAAGCAGTGCGAGCGCGGCAGTATGTGGCGACCTCACGTTATGACAAACGTTGCGGTTTTCAGTTTCACCTTCGTCAAGTCGGTACCTGAAGCTCGATTTAAATTAGTTTGCCCTCGCTTATCCTTGAGCCCAACTTTAGGCTCAATGTTAGGTAATCTACGTGAAGGTCTATTAACATATCCGCTCAAGTAGATTGGCCAGTGCCGGTGACAACTGCCGGCGGAAGCTCCAGCCTAATCAATAATTCCCAATCGCCTAAAGTACGTAGCCCACAATGGCCTGGAGGGCTCACAGACGAAAAAAGTCTGAACTAACCTATATGATCACTTCCGTTCGGTTCCTGCCGTAATTCTGCTTCGCCCTTCCTCTGTGCTTCCAGCCTTTTTCGGCACACACTTGCTCTGCGGGTGCTCGTCGGTGCGTGCGTAGCGCTTATTCTCTTCTTACCTTGCTCTTGTGTATTGTTATTTTTTTATCGGAAGTTTGTCGACTTGCTTTCACCTTCTTTGTGCGAACGGCCGGCTTAAAAATCCTTACAAACAAGCTGCAAAAGTTTTTATTGCAATCGAAACAAAGTGACGTACAGATTCAAAGACCCATCAGCACGGTTTTCTGTTGCACATTTTAATCTACGCAATGAGCCAACGTGAACCAAAAGGGCATGGTTTGTTAAGGAAGGGTCAGTGCAGAATTGATTAGACGGAAGCACGCCGAAAGATACAGGTGAAAAGCGTGCTTTTAACTTTCTTGGTGCAAGATTGATGAATTGTGCAAGCGCTATTGATTGTTTATATAGTTTTTTTCTCTTGATCGTCATCATTTATCACTTTGGGTTGTTCCTTTGAATGGATCGGAGGCTGTCTTGCCTGGCGCTAACATGCGTGACCGTTCATTATTCATTTCCACCTTGATCTCTTTTCGTTACTTCCGGCAGTAGCTATTCTTTAGCGTGTAAGCAGTTTTAAGCCCTTTTTCAGTAACGCGCACGGCATTGCCCCAATTTCAGAAGGAAATTATGCAAAATCATCGGCAGAAATGTTTTATAAAATTGTTCAAGTGTTATCTGATCAACAATTGAGAACATGATTGTTTTTTTTTTCGGTAGTTATATTTATGCAGCGTACGGCACTTTCTGTAATAAGTTAGTCTCCTGAGCACCTTACTTAACCCCATATGAATTGCACGTTTTACAGTTACTAATAACAGAAATGTAGAGCCCATCATAGTGGGCTCCCTCCCATAATGCCTTCATTACATTTTCCAGCATTCCTTCCCAAAAAGCGACGTGCTCCTTTACAAAACACGTTATTATACTGCGCGTTGCAAATTCACGCTATTATTGGAGATCCGCACAACAAACGAGAAAAATACGGATCCTCATCGCTTCAGCAAAGGCCCTCAATGGGTACGTCCGCGTCTTGTTCACCTTCTTCTACTTGTCAAACAGGCGGCCACGGTTAGTGGAAAACTACGTCGCTCTGTTAGATAGCCCAACTTCGGAGCAGCGGAAGTGTTGGTGCACTCAAAATACTGATATTGATTGGTCGAATATAAATCTCGTTCTGCCCTCTTCCGTGTGCATTTGTATGGTTTTGTTTTGCTTATTTTCCCGCCATAATATTACCTTGCATTTCTTGTTACGAACTTCAATATACCCCCTTCATTCTATCACGCCCTGCCCGGGCCCTGCGGGTACATTAAACCAAACAAAATACCACCGTGTATTAACCTTGGCGTTCTTTTCCATAGCTGCTTCGGTATCTGCAAAGGTGTGGGTTCATCCTTCTGTAATGAAATCCCCCTGATGCCTCCCTCTATGGCTGTAGCTGCATTTGAAAACGGACACAAGGCCAAAACAATGTAGAAAATTCCCACCGACAGCTATTCAGCGGCACTGGAGTAAGCATGCGGTAATGTTGTTGGTAACCAGAAACCTCCAATGGTGCATGGGCGCGCAGGGCTTGACCAAGAAACCGGAAGTTCCTTCCTTTCTCGCCGCGGCTGCCAAACGCGATAAGGAGGTGTTTCCCTCCGTGACGTTAAACATAGCTCCCATTCTTTCCGTGGAAGGTCCAGCGAGCCACATGGATTGCTGTGCACTCGCCAAGAATTCAAGGGTATTTCGAAAACACGCCCTAAATTTTCTCGCTCATCTTCTGACACTCCACTCCGAACTTTGATGCCCTTTACACCAGTATATCGCACACCGTGGCGTCATTGCGACCTAAACGTTGCTCATAGCGCTAGTTCCCTGAGCCACGCACTTCGGGGGAAAAAGTGGTAAACAGACGGGCCCTAACTCTTCGTGCTTGGTCTTATCAGCTTGGTGGGCATTACTTCTGCGCTATTTCCGTGTTCGTTTACTTTCTACCTCCACCCCCTTTGCCTTTTTGGATCCTGTTGTGCAATATTTTTTATCGTCGTCCGTATGAGTTGGTCTTTACTCTGCCGCCTACAGTGTACCACTCTGAAGAAATTCCGCAACTTCGGCAGCTAAACAAACCTTCCATTTACATCGCAGTGAATATACACCAAGTTATACTGACGAGCACGCTCCTTTCCTCCTCTATGCTGTAATGAGGGGTACACGCGCACCGAGAGAAGAATGGCGCACTAGCTATACCTTACACGGATACCTCTTAAAACTCAAGCCGAAACATCACCCTCCACATATATTTTGTAAAATCTTCTTGAGTGTACATTTCAGTTTCTGATGATCACTTGTTGTTCATCATGTCAATGCAGCTGATACAACAGGCTGACCTATGGTAAACAGAGCGTTTTAGGACTTTCACTCTGCGAATGCAGTTGGCAGATAATAAAGAACAGTGTTGTGAAGAAGCAGTAGAAGACGAAAAATTGAAACAAATTGTATAACGTGCATATAAAAGCCACTAGCTAAGGCAGCTCCAATGCCCGAGGCACAGCGCGCGTCGGCACAGCTCTCAGCACCTTCATCGTTTCCAAGGCTATGTACAAGCTTGACGTCCGATTAGTGTAGTGGCGAGTATGTTTAGATGAGAGGTTGACCATAGCTGAATACCTGGATAATCTTGGCTCTATCACTGAGGCCCTTCGCCAAGGCACAAGAGTCAGTTACAAAGACTCCGGCGGCGAGAGCACCGGACCGGTGAAAACGTCGTAACAAGGTTAAGAGCAGGTTGGATCGCGGAAATGAGAAGGCTCCATACGGAAGGCGTGGGAAAGTTCCGAAGTTGAATATGCTAATCGTGGCAAGGGTGTGAGTAGATCAGTTTCGTAGGTCACGGATGTTACTATGCGTATGATGCGGTAAGGGGCGTTAAACAGCACAGAACTTTTTTCAGACACACTGACGTGGCGCGATGTGGTCCGCAGAAGTATTAATGTGCCAATTGATGAGTACACATCGCACTGGTTCTGATCGTCGCCGCCCTTGAGGGTTGATCGTGCTGTCGATATCCAGGGGGCGGAGACAACTTGTCAGATCAAATCAGCGTGGGCTATGGTGTTTCATGCATATTTGGTGACCAACGTCACCTAGTTCGGCAGCACAGTGCCCAATGGCAAAGTAGGTGCGCGGACCAAAAAGAGAAAGAAGTAAGACTAGCCAGCAGTGTCGAGGCGAGAAAATTATAACCAAACGTAACCTACGGTAATGGTACGTCCACGTCGCGGTGGCCGGCGTATACGTACATTGCGAGCATGTCCGTGAGCGTCTTGTTAAAGCGTTCAGTAAGTCCATTTGGATGTGGGTGATAGGCGGTGGTAAGGTTCTGTTTTGTAAGGCAAAAGCGAAGGAGGTCGTCAATGACTTGAGACAATAAGTGTCGTCCTCGGTCCGTAAGAAGATGATGAAGGAGCCCCGTGGTGAAAGATTACGGCATGTAGGAGGAAGTCGGCTAGGTCTGTGGCACAGCTGTAGGGGAGGGCACGTGTGATAGCGTAACGCGTTGCATAATAGATGGCGCCAGCAATCCACTTGTTTCCCCACCGGGACAAGGGGTGAGGGCCAAGAAGGTCCAATCCTACAATTAAGAATGGTTCTGGGGGCACATCGATTGTCTGAAGCGTGCCGGGTGGAAGCAGACAAGGCGTTTTTCGGCGTTGGAAAATCTTGCAAGCCGTGACGTATCGCCGCACGGACACGCAGAGAGCCGGCCAGTACGCGGTCGTAAGTCCGATCCACGCCAAGGTGACCAGCTGTAGGCGCGTCGTGAAGCTCGCGAAGGCCTTCCGAGCGGAGATGCCTAGGAACAGCAAAAAGCTCGTCAGGTCCGTCCTCGCGGAAGTTCCGGCGGGGGAAGACGCCTTCATGGAGCACAAATACACGCATACAGGAGATGGCTGGCTCGGAGCTGAGACGGTCGGTGATATTTCAATGCGAAGGATCACGGCGGTGTTGGTCAGCAATGCTGAGCAAGTCCCACGGAGAAAATAGCCAGGGCCGGTCGTCATTGCGGTTAGGTCAGGGGGGTCAACAGGATGATGAGGGAGGCAGTCCGCGTCCCTGGGCATTTGAACAGACGTGTAGACGATCTAATAAACGGAAAAAGCATTTGGGCGACTTGAGCTGAAGGCCGGCCCCACGAAGACCACAAGGATGTCCGAAAAAAAATGGAATTGTGTCGCAAATGTCAGGGCAAACACGGCGATGCCATTCAAGTAGCTGATGCTCACCGAGCACTTTAAATCGTGCAAAAGTGAGTCGATCATCCTTTCAAATTTCGGAGGTACATTACAAAGACCGAACGGCATGATTTTAAATGGTATAAAAATATCTGCCGTCACAAAAGCAGTCTTCTCTTGGTCCATGGCGTCAACAACAAGATGCTATTATTTTGATCTTAGGCCAATAGACGAGAAATAGGACGCACCGTGAAGGCAATCGAGGATATCGGCTTTACGAACAGGAGGCCAAAGGTCCTTCTTAGTGATCAAATACCGGTAGTCACCGCACGAACACCACGGACCATCTTTCTTTTCTCCAACATGACTGCTGACGCCCATAGACCTGCGGAAAGCTCAGTGATGTCCTTGTTCAGCATGTTCTCTACCTCGGTTAGGATGATTTTTTGTTCCGTATGAGACACCCGGTATGGTCGCCGGTGTACACGGCTCGCATCCCCGGTGTTGATGCGTGCGTTACCTCTGAGGTCTGGCCTAACGGATGGTCATCCAAAGGAAAGATGTACGTACTGGTAGAAGGCAAATAATTGGTGCCCTTCACGAACTTGTGAGTTGGAAAGGACCGACGACATTTACTTCGTCTTGTCATTAGAGGTCAGCGGATAGTCCTTGAGACCGTCGGGAGCACTTGAATAAACATTAATGAAGACGACAGATTGCTGGCCTCCATTAAGGGAACAAAAAGTGGCTTCTGACATTCCCTAGGGAAGCACTTAAGAGAAAGAAGCAACATTAAAAAAGCGGCAGGCTTAGTTGGCTTTGTGCGACCAGGACGAATGCATAAAGAAGTACCACGTTGTGCCGTTGGAGGAGGTCAGTAAGAGGTGAAACAATGTACTCGCCGTCCGGGCGAGTTGCGCAAAGAGACAAAGGGCCGTGGGTTGTTGCTTTTGGAGCTAACCGGAGATGTTAGGCAGAGCATAGACGGTGAAGTGGTTCAGGGTCATTAGCAGGAGCGATTGGCAGGTCAAGACGAAGGATACCGTAGTCGCAGTCTATGAGGGCGGCGTGGTCAGTAAGAAAGTCAAGACCAAGAATAAACTCATGCGCGCGCGTGTCAATGACGCTGGATAGGACTAGACGTTTATGTCCGGAGATGCCAACTTGAGCTATGCCAATACCTTCGACGGTAGCCGTCCGGCCACCGACGACTCCTAAAATGTTAGACGGGGTAGGCGCCACACCTTTGTGAAGGCGGCCGCGAAGGTGCGAGCTCATGATCCAGCTGTTCGCAACTGTGTCGATTACAGCATCCATCCGAAAAACTGTCAATATCAACCTCTAACAGATCCTGTTTCGTCCTCATAGTGGTAAGAGAATTTTCGGCCCACTTCGGAAATGTATCATCACCTCCTGGAGTTGCATAGGCTAGTTTTCTTGATCTGAAACGTGGTTGCGTAAGGCGCAGGCGGCGAAGTGCGGCGAGGGGGACGGGGGGGTGGCGGTCAAGGCTGACGACGTTGTAGATACGGGGAGGCGTCCAAACGGCGTTTCGGGTACTTCCGGCAAGACCACGTTGCTGGGAATCAGACATAGCTTGGTGGGTCCTATCGCTGGAGAATCTTTTTCAGGAAACCTGGGCTGCGACGGAGAAGATCTGTGGTGCCGGCAGTAGCGGACTACATGGCCAACGCGAGAACAATTGAAACAGATTGGCCGGTCATCAGCGGTTCTCCATTGCGTAGGATTGCGGCCTCGGTAACGGGGTGGTGCGTCGTAACGGTGGGGCATTCCGCTCAGTACTTTTCGTACTTGCGTACTTTCCTTTATCAGTTGGGGTGAAAATAAGAAAAAAACTTTAGGAGACATTCAAACGCTTTTTCTTGGAAATTATCGGCAAATATTTGGTAAAATTACAAAACACAAAAGGATCGAAGCCGATATAAACATCATTTATTGCACGGCTGCATGAAAGATGTTCGTTGTGCGAGGTAGCTATTGAAAAGTCCACCTACAAACAAATAAACACCTACGGAGTTTATTTCACAGCAACCTTGCACTGAGACGACCACGTAAATTGTATAATCAAAAGCTTGAACTCAATTACAGGTATTTTGAATGGCAACAGATACCTTCTACTTAAGACCTTTAAGGTTTTGGTTTAAAACACCCTATGTGCTCCCTATTTAAATTACTTCCGCTTAATTTGGGGTACTACTACCGAAGCAAAACTAACAAAGCTACTAAATGTCTGAAAAAGAGCCCTCAAAATAATTGCAACCAAGCCATATACAAAGCCTACTACGCAACTACTTTGGAAGTTCAAAATTGAGTAAATGACATCCATGAATATCGGACAGTCAGAGAGTTATCTACAAGCCTTATAAAATCATCTATTATTAACCTAAATAGGTGCTTTGATAATAATGAATTGTCTTACCAAGCTAGAAAAGCAGAGAAATGAAAAGTTCCAAAATCTCAGAAAAACGCACTACTGCAACCGCTTGAAAACAACCTGCCACGTTTGCTGAATCGGTTTGCAAGCCGGGGAATAGAGCTTATATTGCTAAGCACTGCATATTAACTGATTCATACACAGCCTAGCACGAAGGTGCTTTTATTACCTCTTGTTGTTATTGTATTTTTATAGAACTGTCTTGTCCTTTATACTTTTCCAGAACACCTGTGTAGTAGTTGCATCGCGCTTAAATTTTTGTACTTATTTTTACTATTCCACCCTTCTGCAACCTGATTTAGGTACGCCTGTATTTTTCGCAAATTTCTGGATAAGTGCATTATGATTTATTTCATTTATGTCTTCACCTTGCGAGACTTAAGCATGTAAACTTGTTAGTGCTTGTATTTGTAAACTTTCTTCCCGTATTTACCCTATTTGTAGTTGCCGTTGTAGCAGTGCAAATGTTGTTTTCATTATTGTTCTCACGGAGTTTTGAATAATTTCTGAAATTGTTTGTGCCTGCTATATGTGTTTGTTGGTGATCGGCGCCCGTCGTTGCCGCGGATGGCCAAGAAACTCTCAGGCCGCCGGAGAACGGCTTTTACCTTGGCCACCACCCATTTTTTGTGGACAACAAAAAAAGAAAAAAAGGAATATCTAAAGGCTGGTAATGACCTACTCCAGGACTGAAAATACCACATGCGTCTAAAAAATAGGAACGGAAACTGAAACATGAATATCGCGCTTAAGTTCCAATCAAAGGGCACTTGTAGCGATAATATTGGGAACATTGTTTTCCTTACCTGAAGTACCAAACATAATCCAGGATATACAAATTTCGTCATTTGTTTTTCTGCGAAAAAATTCTATACCTTGGGTAAACTACTGAGACATGAATATACCAGTTCCACAAATCATACGAAGCACACCAATATTTCACTTCCAAAAAAGTGTTAGGTTTTGCGTTCCCCGGGCTAATTTTTCCTGCTGGGCTTTTATTTGCTATCTCTGTAGACGAATTATTTCACAAGATCACCAAAAGTATTTTTTCTTGTTTCAAACGACATTCACCTGGTTGGTTGTTTTTCTAAGTTTTCTGTTATCCTTTCCCTCCGCCATATGAAACTTACGACTGCAGACCATAAAATGTATGTTTCTTTGATTCTTCTTTATCGCTTGATTTTCTTGGTGTGCCCTAAGTAGCGCTCGTAACAATAACTAATGCTTTGTGTATTTTTGCACAATTGCGTAAACGAAAATGAAGGAGATATATAGATGTAAAATTTTGAGAAATTTTGATTTATGAATAAAGTTAGGATTGACAGTATACCCTCAGCGAGGAGAAAGAGAATGAAGAATAAAAACATGCAAGCAAAGCGCAATGCCTTCCTAATGTCAGTAAATTGAAAAAAGTATTTCCCTCTTCGTGGCAGACCATTATTATCTTAGCGGGAAGCCATTTTATAGGCTTTAAAAAGGAGGGATGAATTTGCACGAGAAAAGAAGCCGTCCTTCCTTCCGCTATTGAGGCTGACCAAAACTTTTATTTATTACACTTTCGGTCAGCCGGAGTCCCTTCCGCCTCAGGACCGTGCCCCTAAAATTGAAATTTTGATTTTCTCAAAGGTTCTTCAAGTGCGGTAATAACTTCTAATTACTGCGATTGTGCTTCACATTTATTCTTTTGGTTCCTCTAATCCTGATTAATGTGCCTAACGCTGTAGAAGTTCTTGCAGGCTTGTTTAGCTCTGAAACTTGGCGAACTCTTAGAAAAGAGCTTCGCACGCGGGGTTCTTTCGGAAGCTTTTAAGGTAAAAGCCTTAAGTGCCCCATCCTGCGAAAAAGCACAGTTCTTTTTGATGGCCGGTCGCATAACTAAACACTGCTGTGGATATTAAAAATAAAAACCGAAATGTGACTTGGTGCGATTTGAACCCGAATATCTGCAGTACTACATCAATGCTCTGCCGGCTGTGCTACCTTTTTTTCCTTCAAAGCATGGAAAATTTATGCACACTCACAATAACACATAAGGATAAAAGCCAATACAAAAGCTAGCAGGCATCTATGGTGAAGCGCAAAGTCCAACTGCGTTTTGCGTCCTTCAAAAGTCAGGCAAGGGGGTGCACGCATCCAAAAGATTCAACCAGACCGGTGGACCATTCTGCGCCGCATAAACACTCCTAACCGGCGCAGCCAGCTCACAAAAAATGGACTCAGTTGGCCGAGAAGTTCCACATGCCGGTCAGTCATGCAACGCTGCCACCAGCTGTACAAACCCAGCACTACAAAAACGTCATAAGGTACCCGATTAACATCACGACAATGGAGGAACCAAAGTATTCAAGTTTTCTCCTTTATTACCTTTTCCACAAGCATATTCAAATCAAGAAAAACTAACAACTGCCTGTTGAACGTTGGCTGACGGAAGCCCTTAAAATAAACATGAAATGTACAAAACTCTCAAAAAACAGAAAGCCATTCAAGGTCAGGATACTGTAATTTGTACAATTCATACAGCAATCTGACATTTTCTGCGAAGAACTTGCTTACTGTAAGCACATTGTAACCAGTGTGTCGCACCGCTGTCCTTGTTCTTCAAATGGCATGCAGGCCCAAAGCCATATAAAAGTCATGTGGCACACCATCACCTGACTCGACAAGAAGATATTGTATGCGGGAGTGGACAGGAGCAGGTCTTTTTTCAGCGTTCCCTGTAATGTGTCCCAAAATATGGCGTCCCAACATCACCAGCGTTCCGCAAAAACATGTTCTAGTTTTCAAAATAGCTCCGTCGCAGGCGACGGAGCTATCGGCAGATCGCGCAAACAGCCATGAAACGGAAGGGACATTTGCGGCCGAGCCTTTGCTTTTTCCTGTGGCCAGCCAAGAGAACTAGTTGAACTCCGCTGGGCGTGCTTCTCTAATAACTGCAGCGACAGCTAAGCATTGAGCACAAGTCTTTCCGGCCGTCGGACGCGTGCCGCCACTTCCTCGCCGTCGGAGCTGGCTGGAACGACATTTAGCCTGGCCATAAAGGCGGCACTGTCCTCCATTTACCTTTCAAAATCTCAAATTTAAAGACTATATTCTTTCTTGGGCTACTTGACCGCACAAATTCTGGTCTGTCTGTATGTCTGTCTGTCTGCCTAAACGGGAATTTATTAAAACTAGTTACGCTAACACCCCCTGTAGTTAGCTACTACACGGGTAGACAGGGCACAGGATATACGAAATGTGTTACAGAGAAAACAAAGTGACCATCACACAAGTTCACGAAAAACAAGGTCCAGCGCACCGAAGGCTCTTTGTATTATTGTCCACGGCACAAGGTGCAGGCGCCATAGTTCACGCATGGGAGTCAACATGAAAGCCTCAACAGTTCTGTCTGTGGCTCCATTCAGCCACCCGGCCAAAATGGGACTGAAGCTGCACAATAGGTTTATATACCTGAAGCTAAATCGCAACGTTTAAGTCCGGTGCATTATTCATGCTCATCGACATTGTCGAACAAAACATTACGCAAATATGAGGTAGCAAATCAATACATAAGTGATATTTGCAGTGTTCCTTTATATAAAATTCATGGATGCTTGATTTTTCGATAGCAAATGAAATACTACATCCAATGCATTTACTCTGTCGCCTGCTGCTGCCTGCGCCGTTATAGCTTCTGGCGGCGTTTTAAAGGGACACTGAAGTGATATGTAAACATTGCGGGATTACTAGCGCAAATTGTAGCCCGGAGTCCCCAGGCCATGTTTCGACCACTCTGGGCGCGTTTACGCGATTTTATTTAGTAGAAACATTAATTCGAAAATGCTGTCCTCCTCTCTTTCCGCTCGCCCATTTTCTGTGGCGTTTTCGTGTGACGTCAGGAGGTGCCGAGCTCGCAATTGGCTGCGCTACTGCACTGCTCCCCGGCCTTCAGACAGAGTCAGTCGGCCCAGCGTTTCGTCCGCCGGCCGCCGACGGGTCGTCGCAATTCGTTCGCTCAGTTGAAACGAAGCCAGGACACGTTTGTGAATAGGAAGAATGGTCCTTTCTTTACTTGGTTAGTTTGTACACTGTATCTAGCTCCAAGTCAAGATCGCTTCACACAAGCGCTGCACAAGCGCACATGCGACGCTTCGCTGACTGGTACGTCAGTAGGAAAATATAAGGCCTCTTGAAGGCGGGAGAAGAGTCAGCGAAGTCAATATAGGTACTAAGGAAATAAAATCAACTGATATTTTTACCGTACAGCGTAAAACTAGGGTGCGGGAAGCACTTTTTTGCGCTGGGCGAACAACCACAGCGGTCAGCAGCACGACTACGCATCTGCGAACGCTTTTCCGTCTACGAAATGCAATTGCTAGACGTGAGCTATTGTGGAAACTCGGGGTACGCTTACTGCACGAGCGCAATACAACAAATAGTCACCTTAAGCTGCTTGAAATGCCAAAAACTAAATAAAAGTGTACGTGTTTGTACAATATATACGTATATTACCAAGGTCGGCTGAGCCGGTCTCGTGGCCTAGTAGTTTGGGGCGCTGGGTGTTTTGTCCGCAAGTGTTTTGCAAGTCACGAGTTCGGAGTACCCGCGGGTGCGTGCTTTTTTTGTAAGTTAACTTTTTCGTTTTCTCCTGATGTTTTCTACATTGAGTTCACCTTTTTTTGGGCCGCAACGTTCATGGCTCCACGAACTAGTTCACAGAACGCGCGCAGGCTGGCACTGGCGCGCTAAAGCGAGTTCTCGTTGGCGTGCTGTTGCCATAGACACCGACTGCTTGCGGGCAGTGGGCACAGGCCAGAATGAACAGACCCTTGGCCTGGTGCGAACACGCTTTTACGGTACAGGCATGAGTGAGGCAAGCTCCAAATATGGGGGAAAAGCGCATGACATTTGGGCGTCTGCGGGTACGCGGAGGGCGTCCATGCACTGCGTAGGCCTCGGCTAGTGAATGCTACGATTCAAGCCGTCCTGGGAGGCTTATCTTTATGCATTTTCACAGCTGACAACATGGCAGAAGCGCGGTACGATGATTACTGAGTTATTGAGAATGCCCATCCAACAACGCCACCAGTTGTGTTTTAAAGAACCGAAACCGAAACCGAAACTTGTTTGGTTGCTCACCTTGGGCATCGTCCAATCACGGTGCCAGCTCCTCCTAACGTCACAGCTTTAGTTGGTGCGGCCGCCGCAAACGCGCATGGTAGTTTTTCTTCTTCGCGCTTTGTAAAATAATTACCGATTTGTCAACCGGATAAACGATGAAAAGTGTGCTAATTTGAGCCAGTCTACGCAGTGCAAGCAAAAACGGGAGCTTGACAAATTCACTTCAGTGTCCCTTTAAGAAATCAAACGGCAACAGTTACGAATGGTTCCACTATATAGCTTCCACGTTCCGCTTGGAACGCACAAGGAGTAGGGCAACGTGGTTCTATAAACGTTCAATTAGGTTCCATCGATTAACGCGCTTCTCCGCCGTTCGCCAGCGCCGTAATCAAGGCACCTGGCCTGGAGCAGGTAAACGCGCTAAATTGAAATTGACTTGAGCAAACCTCTAGTGGGTTTTCCTAACGAGGAGCGCGAAGGTAGAGGAACAGCATGAGAGGTGAGCGGGAAGCGAAGGGAGACATTTACTTGGCAAATATCGACAAAAGACATTTTTAACGAAACGAGCAGATCCGCGGCCATTTTTTTTATGGTCGTCTGCACCGCGGATACGCGTATTTCCGGTGTCATATTTGGTATCTTGCAGTCTTTTGAGGCAGACTATATAGAAAAAACCATTTCAGGGGATTGAAATCTTGAGTGCAGTTGGCCATTAAGTGCCCGATGAGTATTTTTGGCTGGTGTTGCACTCTTCTGAGCAGCCGTCCCGTGGAAAAGATGTAATTCAAGGTTTTCTTGTGGAATATATCTGATCTGTAATATTGTTACGTCCGGGAGGGATTTATTAAGGCAAGAGCGCAGGCTCCGAAGGCAGGGAAAAGTCGAGCACCGTTGAGCACGACGCGAGCAGCGGTCCGGCCTCTTCTTCCTCTAGCCCAGAGAGCCCAGCTCCCGCATCCTCTTTCTCCTCTTCAGCTAATCCAATGCACTTGGCCAAGCCAATGTTGCAGAATTGGTTTACCGTTACAATATAAAGGAGGAGCATACTGTTAGGTGTTGGCAGGACAAATGACCCGAACCACATGATGCGGATGACGTATTTTGCAATATTTACATGGCTGCTATCATAGAGCTCGCACAGGCTGCAAACCGGCCACTGCCTTATCGTCGTGAATCGGGCATTTTCAACCTGCACCGTGAAATTACGCTCCGATCAAAGACGCCGTCCCGGTCGAGATCGGTCACCGTTACCGGAAGGGTGCGGTGAGGATGAGAAGCGATGAGTATAAACAGAGAAGTCTTTCAGCCGCGAATGACGATGGTGGGATTGGGGATGAGTGATCCCAGAAGGGTGACGCCAGCAAGGACACAACAAACGGACAAGGGTGCTGGAACCACGCCATACGAAAGGGCTGGGGACAGGGCATGATCTGCAGGTCTCGGCTGGTCATATCTCGTGTGGTCTCGGTTCTTCTTTATCGGCTTCTAACAGTCTGGGAAGACGTGGCGAAGGACATCGAGTGCTCTTAGCGGTGGAGCTCGGGCTACCTAACATGGCCCGCATGCCCTCGATGTTTGCACCGAAGGCGAGACCCGTGCGATCTTTCCGGTGACAATATTATAAGGGTCCATCAACAATACTCGAATATAATTTAGTCGCTATGGCATTATGACTGTTGCTTCACTGCTCCTCTCACTGTTCTACAGTGTGACGGTTTTTTACTTGTAAGTACCATTAAGCGCTCACTTTGGGTTGTGCGTCAACTCCTCTACTGATTAGTAGGAAAATAAGCGGCTGTATGGATTCATATGGCATCACAGTCTTGTACTTCCCATTGATGTTAACCAGGGATATCCGGAAGATGCTTCTACCCACTGTGGTCGGGAGCAATCATATTGAGATGAAATCGACTTTCTTTTCCTCGACGAGTAACAGCAGTGGTCGCTGTCAAGGAAGTGCCAGTTGCAACTGAAAGTAGAATTCTAAGGAATTCAGGGTAGATCATTTCACCGAGACACCACGTGTTTCATGAAAGTATTAACTAAGAGGCCCCTGGACCGCGCAAATTGCTATCAGACTTGCTTTATGTTCCCTAAATGTGTCTTAAAAGTGCGTTTGCGTCTAGTGCTGAAGTCTAGACAACTCTGTAGAAGGTGAATATTATGCTCTTGTAGAAATTTATGAGGTTTTAAGAGGAATTTTATATAAAGAACCTTGGCCTTCTTTCTTGGATTTCAAACAAATTAAGAGCGCCAAAAAATGTCTTCTCGGCCATAGGGCGTGTATAGTGAAGTGAACTTTTAAGTGATTGGATAAATAGCACAGCGCGGCCTAACTATTTCTCCATAATTTCAACTGGGAGTACACGGAAGCTTTTATCAATTCCGAGCCGTTGCCGTTGGTCCCGTAGTTTGCACTAAATATGTCTGCCTTCTTTATTGTCTGTTGGAATAAATACTAACAACCGGTCCAAAATAAATATTTCGTCGACTGACTTAGTGACATCCACTGTTGTTTATTGAATCTTGCCTAGACCAATAACTTTCGTTAAGATTAGGTGCAAACTTGACATAAACAAAGTAAAGTTAGGTACTGATATTTTAACCGAAAGGTAGCAATATTTGTAACCTAATTCAGCAATCGATCCTATTAATGGCATTGTAATTGAAGAGAGTGGGTCGTGTTGCGTTATCTATACAGGTCCGCCATAGTGCTTGGCTGCCTCTACTTTTTTACTGTTTGAAATTTCTCTTAAAGCCTCACACTGAGCTTTCCCTGGTGTGCGGCGCCATTATCAACGAAAATTGCAAAGACGTGCTTATGCACTCATGTTACCTCATAGCAATCAAATGAAGGAAGAAGAACGCTATAAAGAGACAGCACCTCGGCGGTAAAATAAATGTGCAGCCGAGTGAGGGATTAATAAAACGGTATTGGTAATGGGACTCGTACTTTCCAAGATGCACTGCGCTTAACATTATAAATTTGTCCTGTGTTGAATACCCCAAAAATTTATTAAAATGCTCACATTCAGCCCTCTCCTAGAAACCGAAATAGATAAGCATGAGGGGATGCTAGCTGGACTTTTTGAAGCCCTATAACTGGGGAGAGTATATGTGATTAACAATAAACTTCTTGCAATATATACAATAAAACTGGACCGTGAAGGTTGCAGCGAATTTCATCCTGAAAAACTGGACATAAATGGAAAGGTTCACCATGACACTTGCAACCCACCGTACAATAATTGGATGAATGAAAAGGTTATTCGACATTATCCAAAAGGATTACAAAAAAAAAACAAATGGTTAGTTGGCTAGAAATGATGGACCTTTATAATCCCTGCAAATGATCAATAAAGAAATCAATGTTTTCTGGTATAATTCACTGAGGCGTTTGTTGTTTAAACTGGATAAATGAGAAGCAAACCCTATGTGACACTGCCACAAACTCAGAACACGAACCTAGCGGTTGCTGAGATCTGTTGCAACGACAATGCAATGCTTTGTAATGAACCATGAAAGTTTTTTCTTGGCCTTGATCCAACGTGCACCTTCCTGAAGCCTAGGATATAATTATTATGAAAACGTCTAGTAGTAATTAGTGGTCGGTAAGCGAAGACCAGATAGTCGGAGAAACGAAGCTCACAGGAGTCTACGAAGTCCTCCTTTACACACGTAGTTTGAATGAATATCTCGTTCGGAAACGAAGATGTAAAATAATAGAAATAACTCTACATTCTGGCTAGCGAAAGTGGATAACGAGCGAAGCTTTCTGGAACGCGATGTGGAGGGAGAGAGAATGAGAGCGAGAGGAGGGAGGCCGGAAGGAGGAACTGTTTATTTCACAGCCGATGTCCGCGCTGGCGCTTCAAGAGGTTGAGATCAAGCGATTCCCTTTGTGATGGGGAGCAGGTGGTAAATAAGAATTGTTCACGTCGTAGCGATGCCTCAGATGTAGAAAACTCATCTGGCATACAGGAGGTAGCGGGTTCAAATCCGCGTAGCGCTGGGAACCCACCTGCTTCTATAGTGGTACAGGCATCCCTGGTCAAGTGCAGGACCCTTCAAAGGGGAATTCCTTCCTGGAAAGCTGCCATTACCCTTGTGAGGATCCCCTGACCTTTGTCCACCTGGCGGCGCCCCCGGTCATTATGCCGTGCTGCTGCATTGCCAGGGGCAAAAGACTGTGGCGGCATGTCCTCCCACAGGCGGCTACCGAGTTGAGAGTCCATCGTGGTCGTGTAAGTTCCAATGTGCGTTCGTGTGCCTTGGTGGCGCCGGGCACCTAACGGTAAAATAGGTACAAGCGACTCCCCGTCCCGGCGCCCGGTTCTTGTGAGGGACTATAAGGCTTGTGGAACTCACCCGGCTTGTGCGGGAAATCGCCCCCATTGAATGGGAAGGCTGCAGAAATGCAGGAACTATTTTTAACACGAAGCTGTTTTATGCCGGGGTCCACCGAAATCTTACTGACTTCATAACCGTCACGGAAATGACATCGGCAGAAAAACTTCGATTGACGCGGCTGCCCCGAGATTTGAACCACGAACTCTTTCGCCTTAACGGGAGGTGCGAAACATGCTCCCGACAGCGCTATGAACAGACGCGTAAAGAAGGCGACAAACGCGCCTTATATCCTTCCCTACAGTGGTGCTGCTCTCTAGGAGATGGGAAGCGAAGTAGTGCATTATGACGCTAATGAGCACCGGCAGCTGGCGCATCGATGCCAGCGCCTACGTCTACGGTGGCGCGCAGCGTAACCTGCGGAGAAGCCTGTAAGACAACGACCACGGAGTAAGACAAACGCCGACTTGCATATGTTGCGCTTGTGGCACGGTCCGCTGCACCTTTCGCTGCAGCGGACCAGGTGTTCTCCCAACGGTTCGTTGACAGCCCGTATGGTTTCGTTCGAACTGACGGTTTGCGAGCGCCTGTGGTTTCAGTCGGATTTAGGCAATGCTCCGGCGCGTGCAATGTAGTGTCTAACGTTGATGCATATAACGGTGCCATACCGACGAAATGTAATTAGCGATGCGCAAGTTGATATCGATGCACAATAAGCATTCAGCTGCTCCTGTGAAGGTACATTTCACTTTTGTGTTTTACCGGCTTCCGATGGAAGAGGGATCAACCACATTTTTGATTTGCCCAGGTGGACAACCCAGGCCTCTCACGTGGAGATTTAGAGTAGTAGAGAGCGACGTTGCGGTGCGTGGAGCTCTAGGTATAAAGCCACACACTTGGCAATGTGGTCTCTAAGTAATGCGTACGTAATGGTAGGGGTTGTGTTTGCGCTTATCTCAGTTGTGTGGCGTATTTCCTCGGAAGAGGATCATAGGGTCTTGGGAAGCTCTCTGCGGACTATTCAGAGTGTCAGGCGACAAAAAGGTACATGAAATTTGCGCTAAAGTTTATTTTTCTCGAGCGTCGACGCCGGTTATCCGCAAGAAAGACACATTCATACACGCCCAAAGTTGCATTTCTTCTCACTGATCTTGAAAGCAGCCGCTAATTATGATAGCTCATCATCATCATTATCATCACCAGCCTATCTACGCCCACTGCTGGACAAAGGCCTCTCCCATTAATCTCCAATTACCCCGGTCCTGTGCTAACTGCGACCAATTTATCATCGCAAACTTCTTGATTTCATCTGGCCATGTAACTTTCTGCCACTACCTGCCAGGTTTGCCTTCTCTAGGGATCCACTGTTTTATTCTTAATGACCAACGGTTCACCGTCGCATTGCATGCCCTGCGCACGTCCATTTCTTCTTCTTAATTTCTAGTAATATGTCCTTCACAAGCATTTGTTCCCTGACTCACTCCGCTCTCTTCTTGTCCCTAATTTTACACCCATAAATATATGTGTGCAGCGGTGGCGTAGAGGTAAAGCATCCGCCTCGCCTGCAGAAGGACCGTGGTTCGAATCGCGGTGCCGGACAATTTCAACCGGATTAAAAAATATCCGCGTGTTGGTGGAGTTGCAGAATGAGGCTTAGGGTGCGGCCAGACCCCGGTAACGCACTCCGGCCAGGCCGGTAACGCACTCCCTCACCAGAGCAGGGTTGGCCACCCTGGTGTAGTAATAGCCACAACCTCCCGTGAGTACGCCAACCAACCCCCACGGCCCTCAGTCTCCAGGGGCTGCGAAGCAATTATGACAACTAATTTATTTTAAATGCACATCCAAGTGATGAGTCGTATAAGCTTGAAGTCTTCATAGTGCTTTGAACGGCGTGCGGATTTGGCGGTGATGGTGTTACAATATCACACGGATTAGTATGTTGGTTTTCCAATCCGCGCGCTTGGACGCCTTATCAAGCTCACCTAAAGGCAACCTTTTTTATACATTCATAAGTACATAGCTGTGACGACAATGGCAATAAGCGTTTCCTTCGGCAATACACATTTGCTGTTTTTTTCGTCCTTTCGTTCTCTCTGTATCTACCACTCTCACTTTTTAGGAGAGAATTTCCCCTGGGGCGCTAGTCGCAATATACGGTTGCTTTAGCGAAATTGTTGCTTTCGTAAGCTGGCTTCACAACTTTGCGGTTTTTCACGCGCCGGCAGACGCGATACAATGCAGGATCGTAGCAATGAAAGCTCCGCCTAAAATTAAGCAGCATCGAAGGATCCGCTCCGGACGAGGAAGAGCTGCATGGTGTCATCTATTTTCGGGTCTTGTTTTATTTCTTGACAGAAGCGAATTCATCAAGGACATATGACTCGTGAGATAAACATTGTGGCTAGCAGCACTTTTGTGCATGGCGTTTCTTTGCCTCAAAACTGGAACTGAATCCTAACGAAGAGAAGGAAATGTTTTCCAGTCCTCCCCTCTTGAATCTTGTCAAATTTTCTTTGTTCTTCAGTATTTAAATGCCGCCATGAAAAAGCAATGAAAGTTATCAGGACGTATTTATGCTTTTAAGAAGAAAAGGTTCAAAAACTTGCTGGTTTTAGCAAAAGCGGCTTAAAAAAAGTAGCTCATGCGCGTTAGGAATGCTCTTTGTGGTGAAGCTAAAATGCAAGACAAGCATAAAGAAAGATGCCAGCTTCAGGAAGTCTGCTCTGTTACACTCAGATGGTAATTGGGTTTCCAAGATTCTTTGAAGCTCGTCGATGCACAAATCTTTCTCCGAAAGATTGAAGTTTTCCACACTAGTGAATTGTATTCCGGGAGCCCTAGGGAACGCAGTAACAGTAGTAAATTCACTCTTGACTTGTTTATAATTATCTTTATTCCAGCCGTTGAATCGCGATATATTTATGCTGAAAACGTTTTTCCAGTTCTAATCGCAGTAATTTCTCTAAAAATTGATTGATTGATTGATTGATTGATTGATTGATTGATTGATTGATTGATTGATTGATTGATTGATTGATTGATTGATTGATTGATTGATTGATTGATTGATTGATTGATTGATTGATTGATTGATTGTAGGGTTTAACGCGGTGAGGCGCGCCGTAGTGGAGGGCTCCGGATTAATTTTGACCACCTGGGGATTTTTAACATGCGCCGAAATCTCGTACACATGGGCGATTTCGCATTTCGCCTCCATCAGAAAATCGGCCGCCGCGGTCGGGAATCGAAACCACAACCTCCTGCTCGGTAGCACAACGCCTTAGCCACTGCGCCTCCATGGGGGGTAAATTCTCTAAAAAAACAAATATTTGCGGCAGTACACGTTGCCAATCAAATGGGGCCTCCTGGTGTATACCATGCACACTTAACTGAGCACAGTACAAACACCTGTCCTCAATTTCACAAGACTCAAGACTCTAAGGCAACCCACGGCAGACACACAGGTTTTACAACCTGCTAGCGCGGTGACTTTTAAAAGGGGGCCTTCAGGTCTACTTCGTTCGAAATAGTGACTTCCTAAAAACCATATTCCCCCATGGTCTGTTTGACAAGACTGGAAGATTCAAAATAGCCGAGCTGAAATACCAACTTGCAGAGGCAAACTACCAGCGAAAATTGGCGTTAAAAAATAAGTCGACACATTAGTTCAGAAATGTTCCCTTCCTTTTCTCGCGGCTAAAAGTAGCAGCGTCCAAATCGGTAAGCATATACCGAAGACGTCCGAAAAAATAAATTGTTCAAAATAAAATTACGGGGTGAATTACAACAAATAAAGAGTGTTTGTACTCGCAACTCTTGTATGTCATATGCGGTTGAAATTTTGCAATATTCACGAGCTGATACCTATTTTTATTACAATCGTTTTTTGTTGTTTTAAGCCATTAAAGTTTCAGAAGTTGAACTATTACATTGTTTTCTATACTTGCACGCTAACAGTAGAAGACACCAGTAATATCAAAGCTTCAGCCGAATGCCCATCTTTTCAAATACACCTGCCACTGAGATTAGATGCCTGAGAAGGCTCGGCTTGCGCCAGTGAATCATTCTATATTATTATAGCCAAACCTTCTTGTGCGTCAGTTGCATGAAGGGCTAGAATTTTGATGAAAAATTAAAGCTAGCTGCGCCAAGAAGAAGATATCTAATGATAAACACAACGTCATTAAAATTTCTTGTTCTAGGATTAGCACTATTCTTACTGCTTCGTCCGAATGAACCAGAGAAGAATCTTCGCCTACTCTACTTGTCCAGCGGCTTTCGCCATTTCCCTTGTGGCATCACGAGTTGGCAGGGCACCTTAGCGCGTGGGCACCCTGTCGACGCCACTAATGAAAGCCTAGTGCACGAAAGACGTCCGTCCAAGACAGACAGCCTACTATTCGTAGAAACGTCGTGACCCAAAGTTGTGTGCGAATGCGTGCTGTCGTCACCCGCTCCCTTTTAGCCTTGTCGGCTTACACCTTTATGCTCTCGCACTGAATCGCATTTGCAGAAACTATGCAGTTCCTGAATCCGCACCACTGATGGGATCAACTGGCGCTGCCGGTGTCTGTTATTCTTTTCTGTTAGCCAACTAATTTTGACGTTGAACATCCGACTGGATCCTTAGCGAGTTTTCTATTTCTGGAGATAGCCGCAGAATGCTCTAATCTGGGAAAGCGTTTCAGAGGTTATTTTCAGCATATGATCGTCACATTATTTGTATGTCTGGAAGTTATCCTGTGCTTATTTTTGGTTGTGGTACAGCGTCCTCCAGCTCGATCAATCCCTTTCTGTTCACATGTTTTGATCGAGATTTTTCGGAGCCGCAAAATACGCCACTGCCAAACGGGTAAGTTAGCGTAAATAAATAAGCTGTGAACATAAATTCCGCTGAAGGCGTTTTTTATGTTAATTTCTTTTTTTTTACAGAGAAGTGAGTTATCTCTCGCAACTCTTTCCACTCGGCGCATAACTGCACGTGAGATCCCTTAGTTTTCGTTAAGCCCAACTGCTGCACTGAGCAGGTAATTTTTCCGGATATTTCTTTTGGAAGCTCGAAATCTATTTTCAGTCCACAAGTATCAAAATACAAGTGTTAATTAACCGCGAAAACATTTCACCGTCTGGTATGTCACATCACCTCTTTCTATAGCTCACAATAACCTGTGAAGAATACTTTTGGGGAGTACACGTGCACCTGTCGTCCCACTTTTCGGCACTATGTCATATTAGTCCTTGAGTTCGGAGTATTCTAATGAGGAAGTGTTTGTTAATTGGTTAGGTCCCATTCCGCCCTCGTGGTGGAGAGATGCAAGAATGAATTTTTACTTATTCCCCTATTCTTGATAACGATTAGCTCGGTTCGATTGTATACATAGGCCAGCATCCTGATATATACGTTGCTAAAACCGTGTGTAGGGAGCTGAGGACCTTCGTCATACCGTCTGTGCTTTTTCTCCCACTCTTCCGCTCGCTCAAACGAGAAATAAAGGGGTTTTCAATTAACCAATATGGCCGACAGCTCATAGTATGAACGCAAGTGAAATAACACCAGATGTTTCGGAGATTTCCCGCACAAAACTAAGAGCAACTGAGTTGAAGAAACTGGGTATAGTTTTGTCAGCGTAATAATTTAACCCAAGACCACAGCAAAGCAACAGGGGCAGGAAACCCTGGCACCACCAAAAATTGTTTGCTATAGAGGTGTAAAGACAAAGCTGGTGAATGTTTTTCTGATTGCCTGTTTGGAGACAGAAGAAAACCCACTGTACGGGGCACGATGATAAATCTCCAACATCTAGTCGGCTTAAAACCTATTTATGTGGAAATGAAGACGAAAATACAAGTTTAATCTAGCAGAAACTACTGCTTTGTCCTGGTGACAATACTATTAACTAATCGCAAATTAAAACAAATAATAGACATAACACAAAACATGTTAAGCAGGGGCAACTTCCTTGCCACTTAACTGCCATTTTTATATGACGTCACAGAATGTTGTTTTTGGGACGGGTGGCCGGGGACCCAAACCGTCGCTACAAGTGAGTGGGAAATTGTACAGGGGCCACCAGTTCCATTTCATCGCCTCACTTGAGGGAGAACGTGCTGTTAACGCACGGATAAAAAAGGTTTTAGTGCTGCCCCATGTGACGTCATTCGTGCCAACAAGACGTCACTGTAGCGTGAAAGTGGAACGTTTCAATACTTCGTAAGTTTATTCGGTTAAAATGCCTTTCATTGTTTGAAGGAAGCTGAGTGATATACAGAAGCATAGTTTTTAAATAAACAAACTTGTATTTTCTCTTCGTGAACCCCTTGAACCGCGCTAGTATATCCAGAGTGTGTAACCACTTATGTTCTTTGGGCTTAATCTTATTCACTTCAATTGTATAAGCAACACTTTCCATGTAATTCTCTCGCACTGTGCAATCATACTCGATTGCATGTTGAACTTCCATGCGAATCTTCCTCATGGAATGTAGACTAAGCGAATGAACATACTTTAGAGCCCGGCAAAACTGGTGGATGCTTTGCGGCCTTCGAATTTGAAGCGCAGGGCTGCACGTACTGAGGCCCATGCTAAAACAGATGTACCAAGTAGGCAAGCAGCAGAGTACGTTCTCCTAAATTGCTTGATTTCTTGGCGATTCTAACCGAGCATGTGCCCCAAAAGTTGGGCAAGTGCAAGATTATGCTATCCCAATCTCCACGTCAAAACGAGTGCTTAGGCGCCATAGCCACGTTTATTTAATTTGGTTTCAGTCATCTTCATACGTGCCTAAAACGATTAATATAAACATTAGTGAGACAAGTGTGGACTACGGCAATAAATCAAAGCCTAAGTGTTTGAAGTCAAGGACGTGATAGAAGCCCGTCTGGTCGGGATGAATTTTTATGAATAAAGACAAGGATGCCGACCACAAGTTTGTTGATTTTAAAAGGAAAATTACCGTTTCGGCTTCAACATGGGAGGCTTGGTCACACTGAAATCTTCAAGGGAAATAATCGCCTTATGTATGTTTCACAACACTGCGCAGGCAACTTGCGCAGATTGGCGGCAGGTTTCCCGCGTTCCGATTCAGCGTGTGTTCCGTCGTCTGTATGTGAAGTGTTTCCAGTAACAGGCATGAGGTAGCATTCCTTTCTTTTGCGAGTACGCGTGCAGCAGGCTAGTTTAGTGTGTTCGATGTGCTATCACAGTGCTCGGCAAAGGTGCTGGTCGACACGTGGTTCTTGTTTACATCGTTTCGATGTTGCTGCAGGCGCTTCGAGAAGTCTCCCAACTCACCAATATACACGCACTGGCAATGCGTCCGAGGAATGGCGTAAACAACTTTTGGATACCTTTCTTTTTGCAATTTGTCGTTCGCTTTCACAAGTTCATGTCTTAGTTTGCGAGACGGCACATCCGCAGTTCGCACGTCGTACGAGCGGATGACATGCCCTCGCTGATGCCGGGCACGTACCGAATTTCCGCGCGCTTTTGTAGTCCGACGTCGACAACATGCGCAGGGCGAGCGCGCTGCCGCTGAGCAGAGTTGATGAAGGCCTGAGGATAACCGCGCGATAAAAGCTCGCAGCGTACCGCGTAATATCCACCACCCGGCCCTCTCGCTTGCTGCAGATCCTGTCAGAGTTGACCACAGACCGCTTCTGTGTTGCTGAATGCACCAAATTAAAGCGTTAGTACCGGAGGGTGTGAGTGTCTTTTCAGAACACCATAAATGACAGCACCCACCATCACGGTTGCCCAGGACTTCTGGGAATGCGAGACGCCCGTCGGCCACTTTCTCAGTAATGAATTGGATGGCCGGTTCCATTCCATTTAAGTGAGCAGTGAAAGGCGGTAACGAGTCTTCTGGTAGCACACAGAAGCGGCCATCGACGTAGCGCAGGAACGTTCTCGGTTGCGGTACCAAAGAGGTGAGGGCACACACCTCGAGTTCCTCCATCTTCAGGTTGGTGACTATCACGGAAATAGATGCACCCACCACCGCTCGGTGAACTTGTTTGACGAATCTCTCATTGAATGGGAAGTATGTGTTGGATAAAAAAAATGCAGCAACCGCCCAAGGTTGTGTGCCTCGAGGGTGCTTCTCTCCGGTAGCCTGGAGTTAGTACTCAATGATGAAGTGCAAACGTCCGCAGCCGAATCGACTGGAACGCTCGTAAGCGCTGATGTTACGTCAAACGACACCAGTGTATCGCAGACGTCGAGCTGAAGGTTTTGAACCTTTTCAACGAAGTCCTCATTGTTGCGGAGATGGGCCGGGCTGCTTCCCATGAGTGGGGAGACGGCGCGATGCAGGAAGCCGGAGAGACTGTGGGGCGGTGAACGAGCAAAGTCCACTGTTCACCCCAAAGAGACACAGGCTTGTGTAGCTGGGATAGTCTATCTATTGCTGGTGCTCATCCATTATGGCAGAGGAGCTTGTAACACAACCCCTTGTGTTGAGGCGGTACAGCTTCTGCAGTTCTCGTTGAACCTTTTGAGTCGGGCCCTCCCCAAGACTTGCATAGGTGCCCGCGTCGCCCAACAAGGCGAGCATTTTGGTCCGGTGCTCCTCAGCGTCCATGACGGCGCTGGCGCTACCCTTGCACGCCGGCAGCACAACGATTTCCTCGTCGTCGTGCAGGCTTTTTACAGTGGGAATAGTGGGGATACCTCGCGTTTGGCTCGTAGCTTAGAGAGGACGCTGACGGCATGCGTACGGGCCTCGTCACGGAGTGAAGGCTCTAGAAGAGAAGACCTCTACCGCACATACGGTCTTTGCCTTGGGATCGGGTGCAGGTCCCGTATTGAAGTGCAGGCCTAGTCCTTTCGCAGACTATTCAGCCTTTGTCGGTTGGTAGGACGAGAGGATGTGCACAGCCTTCCTGGAAGTGTGAAGAAAGGTGATTGCACGGCGCTCTTTGACCCTTTCCGGCTTATTTTTGTGAGCGTGTACGCTTTTTCCGGTTCTGCAGAGACGCTTGAAAATTCGCGGGCAATTGGTCGCGTGCAAGCTGGTCCGGATAGCACTCCTCATGATTTGGGTGAGCAAGGAAGGCATCATTTCGTAGCTGCTTCAGCCTCTCTTTGAATTCAATGGTACCAGCTTGGAGTACAAGCTCTTCTGTCTTCGAAACCAGGCTACGCTCAAACTTCGTCTGCACGGGCCCGTAGAGCTGCAGCGAACGAGGAATTAATCTTTGGGACTTACACGCAAGGATTAAAGCCAGGTGCCCCTTGAAAGTAGCAGTCCGCGTAGTGAGCAAGGCGTACCGGCGAATATCAGTGAGGATGGATTGTCAATACGCCAGGCGAAGGAACTTAAAATCAAGGATGTGGCGGAGGCCTGTCTGGTCCGGATGCATTTTGTAAAGAAATACAAGGATGCCGACCACACGTTAGCTGGGTTGAAAGGGAAAATTAAGGTTTCGGCTGCCACACGAAAGCCTTTTTCACAATAAAATCTTCAAGGGAAATAATCACCTCATGTACCGTCACAACGCTGCCCAGGCAACTCGCATGTAAACTACCTGACCATCTCTTGTCTTCCTACGTTTGGCGTGGTTTCTAGGGGGACCAGTGAATTGACTGAGCAATCGTGCTTCGTTTCACTCTACCGCCCCCTAATATTACCTAATCGCGCCTTGGCCAGTGATATTCGAAATAGCTTCAGCCCGTCGCCGTCTCAACTGAAAATAATTCGAAGGCGTTTTACAGAAATTCTATTTCGTCATTGCTCTTCGCCCAGACATTTGAGTAGGGCGAGCTTCTCAAGATTCTTAACCTGGATAAGCATTTACCAGGCTCTCCAGGCGCTACGTGAGTTTCCTTACCAACTCTGTTCAGTTAATGCTTGACTTGCCTTGTCTTGTGAGCTGAGTTCATCTGCGAGCGCCAAGCAAACCACTGCGCCCGCATGGCTACTTTCATGTCGATAGAACACCGAGTTATGCCCCACCTAGCCTATGCCAACATGTGTTTATAAGCTTGTTTCTTTCATTGTAATGAAGTTTTTTGTGGTGACTTTATTTATTTGAGCGCTTTTTAAAAGATATAATATTTTGATTACGCATGTGGTGAAGTGGCCGCATCTACACTTTTCCCTCTGTTTTTATGCGTCTTACACCCAAAGGAGCACCGCGCTCATGTTTTCCTAAGATAACTTGCGCCGTCAGCGCGCTCTTGTTCCCAAATCCCCTTTCCTTTTTGTTCAACTCTAATCGCCCATATCTACACATTTATTTTCACCCATTTCTGGTTTACTGCCCTTCGTTGTATGTTGTCTGGTTGTATGCCTCTATGTTTTATGTACCCAGTGGTAAGATGGCCCAGCGTTGTTGGTGAGCACTCACATTAAAAAAGGAAATTATAAATAAGTGTCGGAGCGTGCCAGGCGGCTTTTCACTCGTCTTTTCTTCGCCAATGCTGGCTTTCCGACTCATTCTCAAGCACCGGCGGTGCTCTGGTATGAGCAGTTTGTATTTCACGTTGCGTTCACATTCATGCGTTCCCGTTGCGTTCAATTAGCGTTCACATTCACAAGGTTAAACTTTCCTTCTGGTACATGACACGTAATCTTTCAAAACAATGCGCTGAGAGTGTACGGCGAAAAAAAAAACGCAGGGATATAGGCAACAGGAAGTACGGACACAAAAGCGGTAGTATAAATTAGTTTTTACGGCCAAGCTGCTAGCCCTTAGTTGGTCCCAAAATTTCGTGTCGCAAGCCAAAAACCCAGGCAGGACCCAGCAGTTCTCGCCCAAGACGCGGAGCGCCTGCGTCTGTCTAATTAGGCGTGCAGCATAGAGCTCAGTATTCGTGTAACGAAAAAGCACAAAACCAGCATCGAAACTGTGTGATTGAATATAAGGCGCCGGGGAACTATAGACACCCCGCCCCCCTTCCCTTCCATGTGTTTTGGTAAAGATTAGGTTTGCAGCTGCTCCCCAAAGAGGAGAGATTTGACGTCATTGGAGGCTAGCGCATGGGTCAGGGTAAGGCAGGACCCAGCAGTTCTTGCGCAGTTCACCGAGCGCATGCGTCAGGACCCATCATCATTTTTCGCTGCTGTAAGCGCGCCCCTTTCTAGTTATGATTCTCAACATAGAAACTGCATTTCCAAAGTTGGCGCTATAATTAGATAGAGCGAAGTGCCTGAGCGCGTAGCGAGAAAGCAGGGGCACTGCCCGGTGTGAACTCTCCGAAAGAAGATGTGTTCAATGGTGTTACTTATTCCATAGCTCTGGAAGTTCGCAAAATCGTTCATGAGTTGGCTTATATAAGGGCAGATAACCTTTGTTTAGACAAGTGTACTGGTCAGGAAAGTGCGAACGTCCATGGGGCCGGTAACCTATCGGATATCCCGAATTCCGAACTGCGGTTGTAATCGTTTGCAGCCCTGCGCTCTACAATCGGGGTCTATTGAATAAATTCGAATTGTCGGAAATTCCACACACCAGAGATTTTTTTTTTCAATTGGTTTGCACTTTTCTGTATTAATAGCAAAACCCGAAGCCCCAGCCATTTTACGGAAGCCGCTACCAGCGCAATGACTTTGCGCGCAGGGGAAATCTCTTTCTGATCAAGGCTGCGTAGATGCACCTGTTGCAGCTGTGTTTATTGACACCAGGCAAACATAGCAACCTCCCTGTTAAGTACAGGGCCAGAATGTTCTGAAGCAATTAAGCAGTTGGAAGTAATGTAGAGGTAACGAAATAAACACAGCGCTGGGTATTTCCGGTTAAAAGTAATATATGGCGCCCCAGTGAGCAATGTGTGAAAACTCACAAGACTTACAAAATAGCAATAACTAACTGAATGGCTTCAGCCAACCTAGCGTTCCGATGTTTATTAACAAAACGCGCAATTAATTATCGATGTATTCGGGTCCCGTTACTCTCATCGCCATGCACCCTCTATCTCAAAAGTGACTAAAAAACGCTCATTAGCTGGACCTCCTATCCTTTTGAAAACATCTTGGCTAATGTACAAATTCAAAAACTGTTTTCTTAGAACAGACACAAATTCGATTCTAAAATATTCCAGCTTTGTTGCGTGTTCGAGCTTGCTGCCCAATGTCGATTACCTTTCTCCGCCCATATAGTTCTTTAATTGCTCTTTCAGATAACGTAGTATTCACACGGTTGACACTTAGAGGTAAACAATAGACTCATACCACCAACCGAATTCAGGCATCGCTGGTGACAGTCCCCTAAATGCCTATACGTGGCTTCTGAAGGATTGCTGCGGTAATGAAAGTATTGGTGTCACCTCAAAAATTATTAACGCAGCGCGCCTTTGCTAAGGTTCTAGTTGCACCTCAACTTTCCTTTCGAAATGAAGCTTTTATTCAAAAATTAGCTCTAGGACTGAACATCCTTGTTTTGCGTACTCGTAGGTGGGAACAGAAGTAGAAAAGACGATTTCAAAGCACCGAACAGATGTTTGAGCAAGGGTCATTAGCGGGCAGTCTGCAACAGTATAAAGAATTGCATTTCATTTTCGTCGGTTTGTGGCTAACTTTTTCGGTGTGAGCCTATTCACCGCCCAAGGTCCCTTTGCTAGCACGGTGTGACTTCCAGCTGGGGCTGTAATAACCACACGTGCTACAATGAATGCGCTGTTGGCATCTAGTTCTTCACCGACAATGAAGTGTTGCGGAAGTTTTGAACTTCACTTTTTCAGACACACTTGAATTGTTGCCCACTCGCCCTCCGCGGTTTTTCTCTAAGACAAGTCCACTCCAGAGCGAAGCCAGATAAGACATCTTAGAGCACGTGGAACTGACAGAAGTCGCTTGAAGGAGTAAAGAAATGTACATATAAAAACCACCTATAAACAACATGTCAGTTCAAGCCACCGCCACCCATGTTCCGTTGAGGTGACAGTTTCGTTTCCCGCGTCAGATCTAGTATGACAGCATGACAGGCGGAAGTAACGCCCGAAGCATTTTGGGGACGTGATACCTAAGGATTTGCTTTATGCAGGTATTTCAAACTGTTGAGCCGTTCTTTCTGTACACAAAAAACCACACCGAAGGCTTCAGGCCCTGGCAAACTACATGACTCAGGAAACTCTTTCCCAATATCATATATGCAAGAAAAGAACGCTGCAAAGAATTTCAGTATCCACCGCTCAGCATAGCCAGAGTCTCACATCTAAAGAAGTGGGGAAGGCTGACGTCGTTTGCCAAAAAAAAAGCCTTGGGTTCTGGATACGGTGTATTTTAAAGTGTCCCGTGATATTTTATGGTTCAAAGATACGTTTTTCAATAAAAGATTTCAGTGCCTCAATGATGGCGATGTTACACCAAAACGCACTGCAGAAAAGCCAACTCTACACAACGCGAGGGCGCTTGGTGTTAATGATGGTGTTGATGAAATCCGAGGCTTTCTCTGAGAGAAATACAAAGTTCACAAGCCAGTCATCCACAGTAAAACTAACGACAATGCCGAGATAGCAGAATCAGAACATTCAGATGACACAGAAGCAGGCTGATAGATATAAAATATTAACATCACATTCGCTTAGCTCAGCGTGGTCGTAGATTTCGGACTTTGCCTTTGTATTTGAGGAAGATTCGCTTGTATATCACCCTTCTTCCAGAAAGGGGCAATAGATATTTTTGTCGTACAGTTGCCTTTCTGTTTTTTTCTTATTACCCATTCAGATTGTGGTTGCTTTTTGTGCTTTTGTTTCTCAGTTAGTTTACCTGTGGTCACTATAAAGCGCCGCCTCACTGAATGTTTCCCATCGCGTTATGAGGAGCTGCAGGTATGTTGATAGCCTCAATTAGAAAATAAACCGATTGCATCAATGCGAATGCAAGATACGTTCCCAGTTGGACGCGAAAGAAGCTCTACTATACACTGTTTCCTGTAGAGCGCTCCCATTTTCGAGCAGTGGTGCTACCTAGTACGTATCACTTGCTAAGGTTACGAAAAATCGGCACTCTTTTCTTCCATTGTTCTATGCCACCGCCGTGATCATTGGTCAGTTCGCATCACCTGACATTTTTTTACACTGCGGCAGTTCTGAGGCACCGCCATATTATTGTTTATGCGGTTTCTGTCGACCAACTGTGGTAGTCTTATCTTGTCCTCCCTGCTCTGTGGCTGCGCGCGGCTGGAGTCGTTCCGAACACGAATCAAAGATAACGCCCTTCGCAGCATTTCAGCTACATAACTTTGTCTGAAGATACAGTGTGCCTGCGCCTTCAGTTTCACTTTCAGTTTCAGTTTATTCTCGTATTGAAAATACAGTGTGTAAAAATACATATACAGAAAATGTTATTTACAGTGTTATTTACAATTCAGTGTTAGTACAGTTCGGCAGTGTTATTTAGAAATGACTTCGTCAAAATTAGCGGTGAGGCCACAGAATCGTCAATCTGGGAACACTGATAAACACCAAAATGGCCGCCGATTCTCACTTGCGTGCCGCAGTGACAGTATTCTGTATCTTATTTAGTGACACTGGCGTTACCTAGTCCTTGGCCTTCGGTCTGACTGTCGTGTCTCATGCGACTGACTCCGTCACATTTCGCCGAGCATGAAGGATGGTTCAACGCCGTTCGGATGCATATGCTGCTCATGCGCGCCAGTTATTCGCCGCTACTGCCAGCTCCCGCAAAGAAACGCCTTCCTCCTTCCTGGTGTGTGCAAGAGGCTAAGCCTAATAAAATAGCAGGGGTTGAGGCTAAATAAAAAATGGTGTATAATTATTTAGCCTAAACAATTCAATGCACGGGACGTAAGATTCTGAAGTGCTCAAAAAGATGCTTCACGACGAAAGCACGCGACTTGTGCCACTTACTATTGGCAGCTTATGATGATGCCCGGCTACTCAGAGAGGCTGTGCGCATACGCTGGAGAGTCAGAACTGATTAATACCCGCCGATGAGGCAGTAGCAGCTTCCGTTGGGTGGCACCCGCTTCTTTGTCTCGATGGCTGCATATTGGTTTCTAGAGCTTGCAAAAGATAGCGGTAATATTCGCGCACTTTCATTTTGCACCTTATGTTGCAGCATTAAAGCAACACCCGAAATGTAATATGAGTGAAGTTACGAGTCTTGGCACTCGAAGTACCAGAAAGTGAAAGTTATGGCGTATACAATTTTTTAACAATAGGACACAATAAATCGATATCCTATGAAAATAAACACTTGGTTCATTACAACTGCACCAGTGGAATATGCTTTTGCATTTATGAATTGACATGTGGTCTCAAGCCCTGATCAAGAGAGTCGGCTTGCTTTGAAACCCCACAAAGTATCTTCGTTCCTTACACCATGGAGGCCTTTCACCAGTTTACGAGTTCGGGATTCCCCAATCCCCGTCAAACTAATATCTCCAGAAAAGTACAAATAAAACCAAAGTCCCTTTTTTAAGACAAGGATGTTAAGACAAGTAGTCCCAAATCATAACTGTGAAGTCCAGATCCAACTTCTAACCTCACACCAGCCAAAGTCTTAAGTCAAAGTCCAACCACGCTTAGCGAACTTATTTCACCATCATCATCATCATCATCATCATCATCACCCCTTTCCTGCAGTCCGTTTAAAGTTGGCTTTTCGCCGGTACGTTATGCTCGAACGCACGACGCCATCGGCGGGCATACAAAGCTTCTTTTAAAAAATGATCACTCAGACAGGAAATATGGTTACTTCTAATACTGGTTTAATTATTCTGATGACATTGTGAAGCGTGATGCGCGCATTGACGGTACTACTTTTTCTAGGCGAAGTGAAACCGAATAGCTTCGCCGGAGGAGGACAATGATATATAGGAGAGGCGTACAGGATTAAAAAAGTTAGGTAACGGCAACGTCCACAAATAAAGGTCTTGAAGGACTCACGTGGCTAAAAGCTCAGAGAAGGACTACGACAAGGTCTTCAACGAGGCGCACAGGGCCCGAATGTAAAGAAAATTTTAATGATATCTTCAAACCCGAATATTATGGGAAATGGCACCTCCCTGTTCCTGCGAAATTGGAGTCATAATTAAACCCATCATCATCCTTATCCCGTTTTTTGTCTCTTCAGGCCCAACCAGATCTGGTATACAATCAGCGGACTGCTTGTTTTGTGCATCATCCGAGTTCAAGTTTAACCTCCGAGCTGTTTCACCATTAACCTCCACCAGTTTGATTGTCTTGTCGGCTTGCCACCTTCTCCAAATGTTATGTCCCTGGTCTTAGCTTTCTCTTATAACTTCTTCTTCTTTGTGGGCATCAGTGGGCACTACATTTTGTGGGGATTACCCCCAACATTCGTGTTCTCATCAATTTTTGCGCCTAAGCGTTGCTATGATAAAATATGTCATTTCTAACTGCTATTCACCACCCTATTCTGTGGCCCCGTGGCCATAACACGGTTGTTCGCCAAGAATAGTGTGGCTGAGCAAGAAGTCATCGTCGGCGGCCGCTTTTACGCTCATTGAGGATAGTAATAGTTTTCATATAAATGAAATCCTGAGTTTGTCATTAGCGACTCTCAAATGACAACCTAAATTGTTTCATTTTGCTCTACTACGGCGTCCAAAATAGCCCTTGAGTAATTCACCCCATATTCCGGAATATGGCTTTGCCCCCCAGTCCTCTTTTTATTTAATAACTTCCTTAAGACCCTGTATGGCGTCGTGTAGATAAATATGGCACCAAAATTCATAATGGGGGCACTAAATGAGCTGCCCAACTGCTACCTAACCATTTCATTTCATTTCACTGTTCCTCAGTAATTACTTTAGCACGTTTTCTGCTGCTTGAACACTACCGAATGCTGTCGTCGAGGCACTATTCGAAAAGAATTTGGTAAGTTTGTTCGCGTGAATACGCGTGCTTCGCGGAAAGTGTTAATCTGCAGTTACCATAAGCTTAACTGTGTCATGCGAGGCTTGAAATGGGGTGGGGAGAAGCGGTGTTCTTGGTGCCGGAAATGAGCTAGGATGGCAGTATAGCGTGACGGTATGAACGGCCAAACAATGAACCGTCAGCTTGAGTGGGTGGCAGGAGTATGAGGGCGTGGGCAGTGGGAAGGGGTGGTGTTCTGTTCCAGGGACAGCCGCGATGTCCTGTATTCACACAAGGTGGGTGTGTGGAATAGGCGTTGATCATTCCGGAAGAACTCAAGGCAACGCCGAAATGCATTAAGCGTGATATTTTCGGCAAGTACTTGGCAATCTGTGAGGATACTCGCGGATTCTCGATTGGTGTGGGCGGCCCAGGTGAGTGCAATATCCGCGGCGGTTGTGATGTTGTCAAGGGTGGTAGTTGCGGTAAGAAGAAGCTTCTTAACAAAAAGATTTCCATCGTAGCATGTACCGGAGATGTTGTTAGGTAGATGCATCCCTATATGGAGTATCAAATCTAGATCTTTATTTGGCGTTAAGGGGGACAGCCGGTAACTTATCGCAGTCTTAGTTGTACTTGGTACACTTAGAGCACGATTTAACAAGGATGACAGAAAGAAGACAAAGACAAGCGCTCACTCGCAACTAGTTTTATTGGAGGCATCGCCTCATATATCTACACAAAAATTCCCCGGTGCGTGCGCACAAGACCACCACAAAAAGTACTGGTGAGATAGCTGCAATAAGAAAGCAGCTTCCAAAACATGAAATTCACTCGCACGCAGTAACACAGATGTCTCGCTGACGCACTGGTACCCTTTCTTCTTGATCTGAAAGGCTTCTAAAAGCTCCCTGGCCATTGTGTTTTCACTTCTTCCTAGAATACTAATCTTCTCTAAGAAAGGTCTGCATTTGGACTGTGGCGCACTGAATGGCCTGCAGTGAACACAATGCGCTGGTAAATGCGCGCCCGTATTTTTCTCTAGTGACGAATTGGGCTGGCGTGCCCTATCAATGACACATCTGCCCGTCCGGCCAATATAGGCCTCCCCGTATGAGGGTGGTATCTCGTACCCCACTCCTACGTCACAGGGCACCAATCGCTTAGCGTGCTTCTTTTCGCATTTTTTCGTATTCGGATTTCTAGATGTTTCCGCAGACGGGCGACCAAGTTTGTGTGGAGCGGAGAACAACACAGGAACTTTGTGCCTTTCGGCCACCTTCTTGAGGTTGAGCGTGACCCTATGCATATATAGTAGGACAACTGCCTTCGCCTCAAGCTGTTTTGAAGCTATTGACGAGCTTGGCTTTTCTCAGCAAAGCATCGGAAACACGAACCAAAATAGATGTCGTGTTGCCGGCCGACAGTCAAAGCTCTCAGACACTAGTATAAACGCACTACTTATTCAGAGCGGATTCGAGAACCGAAGACGCTATGCCCCTTTTTGCTGTCTTTGAATGTGTAGATGCATATGGTAGAAGCTCTTGCGAGCACATGAGTAATAAATCCAACAAACGGGGTCGGACAAAACCTAAAGTTGATACTTCAAAACTGCAGGACGTTATGGCAACGCAATCCTTGCGTAAATGCAAGACCCTTCCCGAGACGATTAAAATTTTCTAAAAGTAATTTGGCGGACTCAGTGAGGTTCGGCAAACTATGTTTTTTTTAAATAACTACAAAATCGTCCACATATCTAAAAACAGGCACAACTCACTCATAGTCAAAATTTGAAAGCAAGTCTCGATCAACACTGGCAAGAAAAATTTTGCCCTATACTGGCGCGACACAGGAACCGATACAAATGCCTTGTTTCTGGATATACATGCGCCTTTCTAAGGAAACGTATGTGGCATCCAAGTAAAACTCTAACAAAATCATAAAGCTATTCACAGTACTACCACATCTACTCTGGACGTTTATCACACCATTCGATTCAATGCACTGCCTGACATAGGTGAAAAGTTCTGAATGAGCCACTGATCAAAACAAATCTTCAACATCAACCGAAAAGGCATACGCTGACGAGCTGTCATTTTTAATAAAATCAATTACCTCTTGCGAGCTCTTAGTGAGAAATGGGTCATCTACGATAAGATGACCTAGAGGCTCTTATAAAAATCTGCTAATATGTGACTGCCAGGATCCCTGCTCGCTAACAATACACCAAAAGGCACCAAGTCCTTGTGGGTTTTTGTCATGAAAAACACACTGAATAAATTACTTTTACTTGTAGACACAACTCAGGCTCACAGCACAAATTTGCAGCTCTAGCTTTAGATATTTGGGCACTTGCCTTGACAGGAGTGAAGTTCTTTTTTACCGCTTGCATTGCCTTCTCATTTAAACTCCACAAGGCATCGTGACAAAAACCACCCTCCTTGTCGCCGAAGAAGGCGTAACCCGTTGTTGTTGAAGTATTGTACCACGGATTTTGTCTTCAGCGGTGAACACTGACATTTCGGCTTCCGGACAGTCCTGCAAAGACAAAGACAGTCCGTTGAAATGGCGTGATGTAACGGGCAACACATGGTGTTTTATCCACGAACGTTGCAGTAAGCCAATTTCCGTTGTGGCGAAAAGCAAAATGGCCGTGTGTACGAGATTTCGGCGCACGTTAAAGATTTCCAGGTGGTCAAAATTATCCTGCGCCCTCCGCTACGGCGTGCCTCATCACCTGCATTGCGTCGGCGCATTACACCCTACAATCAATCAATAATTCAATCAATCGATAAATAATCAATCAATCAATCAATCAAACAATCAATCAATCTATCTATCTATCGATCTATTTCCGATAGATGGCATGACAGCACCTTTTTGTCTTTTGCCACCAACGCCCTGGGAAGGGCGAAACCAGATGGACATTGTCACTAAAGACATCATAATAGACTTTCAGCAGGCGTGCCGCAACTTTGCCAACGGCCGATTGCACGACACAATATTTCGAGTAACCAATCAGGGACCACCAACAAGGCCAGGCATATTTGCATGGGCACTAGCTGGCAATGCATTCCCGGCAACAACATCGCCAACGTCGTGGCTCGAGATTTGACCCACCTAGCCAGTGTTGAAAAAGCCGAGCCCGAACGCATGCATCCACCAGTCACATATCAGAACATCACGCAGCACTATAGGGTATGCCGCAGAACGTACCCCTCCTCACACAAATCGCTGCAGGGGGGCAAATAAGGATCACTTTGTGCCCCTTATGGTAACACGTTCGCACACCCCATAAGACTTCACCTCTTCGACCGAAAATTTTCTCGATTCTGGTGTTTCAGTGGAGAGCCTCGTACCCTCCGACACGTAGTGGATGGCTGTGACAAATCTGCCCTAGGTGCGCGCAACCTGCACCTTACCAGAGAACCTTGGGAGATTGCCTCAAAATTATTCAGCCTCGCTTGATTGGAAGGACTATCGACGCAGCCCGAGCGCAAGGCATTCTGGAATGTATACGCCTCTCTAAAGCCTTTCCTCAATTCCAATAAAGTCTTTTTTGCTCTCCCCCCTTTTCTCTCTCTCTCGCTTAGTCTAGTATTATCCACCCCCACGTCTGTGGGGCCCCTTGCGGTGTACAAACGGGGAGGTGCCTCAACACGAGGCTAAAAAACACGTGTCCTTGAAAGACACGCAGGCCCCTTCCCACCTCCAGCGTGCGTTAATTCTGCGTAATTGTTTTGCGCCGGAAAAGCGAACGGCTGTGCCCGCTGCTTAAATATGAAGCGTGCCACAGAACTGCTGGAAGAGACGAGGCATGACATACACGCACTCCGTAAACCCTGATTCATTCAAGGCCGATCGCCAAAAGCCCGGGTACATGAAAAAATCCCCTTTTCGGCGGGGGCTACCGGTACCCCCCAACCCTCGCAATCCTCTGCTGCCCACTACACATATTGACCATACACTGTTTCTGAACTTTCCAATCTCCCCGAGATATGCGCCAAGTCAGCCCTGCCTTCAAATTTGCTTGATTAAAGCAATATGTTGTGTCCCCTTTCTAGGTTTTCGCCATTGGTGGCGACAAAATCAGAATAAAATAACCACTTCAGTTCCACCCTGCAACGAAAACATTTTAGTACAAGCACTTTGATGTTCTTTTCGGTCTTTTCTGTTCATTTTGCCCAGTAGTTGACATTATATTGTACATCGTAAAACCTTAGAGCCAGATAGTGCGCTAGATATACCATTTATTAGTAGGCGGGGTCTGACCTCGGCTTCAGGCGTTAATAAATTACTGGCAATAGCCGTCTTTGGCACCTATCTCCGATGGTACAAGCGTGAGAAGTGCAGCAGACTTCCCAGGGGGCCACCAATTGCTACGAAAGAAAGAATAATGTAGTTGCCTTATTTGTCCCCTGTCGACGACCTCCTGATTAATTTGTCTTTCAGGACGGTCACAGCGAGTACAACATTCGACAACAACAGAAGGAAACAAAGGTGCGCGTAAAGCAAAGCGCATGCTGGTACAACACGCTGCAATACGTTGACAGTTCCGTCGATTCGCCCTGTGTTGTAAGTGTGTTGCCAGGGGTATCGACAACGTCTGTTACCATCAAACACCAACCAGCACGCGATCTGCCGTTATACGGTTCAGGCTTTGTCGTCTTCCCCCAAGGTGCAGCACTAGGACCATGTCTTTTCTTCAGACACTAAGGACAGTGAAGACGGCCACGCCTTGGACGATTTTCGGATCAGCTGGGGACCCAACATTGCTACTCGTTCCCCGTGGACACGCCACCTCGCATTATGTTGTCTGCGGGTGGTTCGCGGAGGCGATGACCTATGGTGACACTCAAGAGACGTCCGATATGTTGATTTTTGCATTCGATACTGTCCACCTCAGGCAACTACAATAGCATCGTTTGCTTGTGCGAAGATTATTCGCTATATCCTACATTTTCTGGAGAACATTTCCCCAAGTGCCATATACCTGTACCGAGAAAGGAGCCGCCGTCTGTTCAACAAAAAATGCTTAGTGACGGCCGTCCTGTTATGGGAGTCAATGTTTGCAAAATAAGTGAACTCTTCTCTCATACCTTCGCCTTGTTATGATACCGATAAGAATAGTTTATCTTTGGCGACTACTTTTCGAAGCATTTTCTTAGTGCCTTTTTATTCGGCCTCTACATGTAGGGCAACTGTGGTCCTTGGAGATATAGAAAGTATATTTTCATTTTCTGTGTGTTTAAAAGCTTTTAAAAATGCCAAACATTCCATTCTGCTGCATCAACGCCACTAAAGTCATGAACACCCTAAAGAGACTAAAAATACAAGTGGAGGCCTCAACCACATTAACCGTTGCAACGTTAAATGGATCGTTCACCAGATAGCTCAAGCACTTGCTCACATCAATAATTTAATTTTCAAAACACGCGTATTTCCGGCCCAACCAAAAAGATACAAAGTAACACCGTCATTTAGAAAAGGTGGACAACTTTTATCTCCAATTATAGACCAATTTCAATTCTTCCGTTTTTTGAAAAATAATCGAGAAATGGATTGATCGGCGTTTAAACAAGAATTTACCAAAGTTCAACGGCAGTTCGGCTTCCGCGCTGCTCATTTCACCATTTTTGCATTACTGTCTTTCACTGACAAAATTAAAAATGCAATTGATACAGGAAACACTGATGAAGGCATCTTCACTGATCTAACAAAAGATTTCTATTAGATAAATGACGGCATTCTCTTTCATAAAGTGGGTGCAATAGACGTTGTAAGTCCTGCTCTGTAATTAATTCAAAGCTACTTATCTCATAGAACAGAAGCAGTCTGTGTCTCACAAAATCTTTCAAACTTTAAACACATAAGCAAAGGAGTGCCCCAGGGCTCGATATTTGGTCCTCTCCTCTTCTTTATATACATCGATAACCTGCCTAATTGTGTTTTCAACTCCGAACTCTTGTACGCCGACGATACTACAATATTAGCAACTCAAAAATGCCTTATTATTTTCCCTGACAGAAAAACGTACCTCTGACATTCACAACATTTTGCTGTGGTGTGGCCAAAACTGTTTGCATATCAACGTATCTGAAACAACGTTCATGATCTTCCAATCAAGTCAGCGCCATCTTACACATGAACCAATAATAAGTATTAGCCCTCATACCATTCAAGTAGACAACCAATGCATGTTTCTTCGACATGTTCTTTATAGTCACTTAAAATATACTCGTCACATTTCATATTCAATGACACAAGCTGCTCATGGCATCTGGATATTACTGAAATCACGTCATTTTTTCAGTGTAGCCACATTACTTTCCCTTTAATATGCTTTTATTCATAGCCGTTTTACGTGCTGCTTATCTTCATGGGGTAACACGTACTCCACTCATTTGATAACATTATGACATAACTAAAATCAGGCAATTCGCTTATTAACCTTTAGTCCATTCCGCATCCATGCTTCTTCACTGCTTCGGCAGTTTAGTGTATTATTTGTCAATAAATTATTCAAGCATAACCTGACAATCTTGTTTGTCATTAGATAATATAATATCCTTTAATGTTTTCAGTCGGCCAAGTCTTGTTACCTTACGTTCCACTAGGTTTTCCCCAAACCATATATTCGCTCTTACCTATCACACTCTCTAATTATCGAAAACAAACTACCCACTTTGCCGCTTTCGTGTCTTGGAATTCCTTGCCAACAAACGTTAAAGTCTCCTCGTCGCTGCATGTATTTAAAAGAGGTCTTGAATTTTTCCTGCAGTCATAACCACGTTGGTACTTTTTATAATCAATATGCAACTGCCTGTCTTCGGTTACCCCTGACTATGTGTTAATTTTGTTGATTTATTTGATATACTGCCAATATTTTATGTATCATTGTCTGTGCCCATACTTACACAAGGCCCCCTTTCAGCCCTTGGCTCTGGGACCTCCTACTGTGTTGTCACTCATGTGTACATTATCACTAAACAAAAACACAATTTTTCTGTTTCTGATTAAGATTGTGATATGCATATGAGAAATGTTTTAGTCTGGAGTGCATTAGGCCTTGCGCAGCGAGTTCAAGATCCGCGTCGCTTACTTACTAGACCAACAGCTCGGAAAAATCGTTGACGGATAATCTTGGGCAAATTAAATGTGTTAAGTTAGTGCGAGAAATTTCCGCAGTGACAAGCTTTGAAATTAACCCAGCGAGTAATTCATACATTTAGGCAAATCTGTTCAAAAGCGGCAAACGGTGGAACAAAAGAAGTCTTCGCGATTGGTTTTGCCGTTAAGTCTTCTTCACAGCGACTGCATCCAAAAGCAACTCTCTGAATTACGGCTGCTAATCGCTGTAGTCCTGAGTGTCGTGCTGTTCCTTGTGGGTATGTGCATCAAATTCTTTCATGGAACTCTACGTTGATACATATTGGCCCGTGTCTCACGTTTGTGTGTATAAGCATTAGCAACAATCCCGCACTCTGGCAGCTTTACTTGTCAGACCATTTGAAATATTGAAATAGCCGTGTAATCCTTTCCGCGATTCCTCGTGGCTCTGGTGTTTTGGAGGTCTTCTGTCATAAAATGCAAAAGAAATTCATTATGTTTTCTTTGCTATATTAAGACGCACAGTGTAGACAAGCAGCGTAAGGCATCATTCACACAGCTCTGTTTCACCCCGTCACGTCACCGACACGTCACCGTCTTCCGTCATGGGGGACGGTTTCTCGGGCGATTTCTTGCCGAAGGCGGTACGACGGCGCCAGGAAACCGAGCTCTATGCTTCCGTTTCGTCAACGTGACAGGACCACGCCCCGCTCTAAACCAGCAAATCAGAAAACAAATTTTTACGGCTACATTTCCCGAAAAGCGAGCACACAGGTTTGCAAAGTAAAAGTCTAAGCCATTATTTATTTTTTCATTGCAGCAATATAGTAGCCCTGTATCGTATATATCATGATATTTTTTTTACTTTCTCTTTTAAGCACGCTCAAGTCTAGGCTAAACTGGTCACTAGGCAAACGACCCTGTACTCTAGATGGAGAGCTTTAGTATGAACGCTACTCCGTCAATTCCCCGTCGCGGTTTTCTGACAGGACGGTGCCGTGACGGAGCAGGGGACGGCTGTGTGAAGGAGGCCAAAGAATGCTACAGTTTGGTAGACAGTTCCGTGAATTTCTGCAGATTTCTTTTTTTTTTTTTTAGTCAGGACGCATCACAACGAAGGCACCTTCTAAGCGGACGCGTCGTTGGGCGGGTGTGTCTGCAGCATGACACCTCCGCTTGACGTGGTTCCCTACGACTGCATACAAGCGCCTATGTTGCGGCTTTTTAAGTGCAGAGCACTTTATGGGCTCGCCTTGTCGTCAGTAGCTCGCTAACAGGGTGTCCAACCGGAACCGAACCGAACCGAAAACCGGAACCGAACCCGAATTTTCGCCCGGAACCGGAACCGAACCTGAACCGGTAATTTTTCCGCCATTTTGGCACTGAACCGAACCGGAACTAATCGAAGGAACCATTCCGAACCGGTTCCGGGGCTTCAAAACTGTAATTTGTAGTTTTCGATTATGGTGCTCTGCTTCGCCTCTCAAGATATTTTTACCACGTGCCTTACAGCGCCACCAAATATTATACATAGTCTGTAGTTCCACGACCCGTCAGGCTCTCTCCTTGTTATTACCCTGAATTAATTGCAAAGTTGTACGTGTATACTACCAGTTTGCATTGGTGGCTGCCCATCTCACCCAGTTTTCTTTTGCATTTAGAATAAGTTAATTTAAACGTATATTACGTGGCAACGTATCATGGCTTATACTTCATAGTTCCTATGTAAATGGTGTGTAATATTGTGTAAAGTTTTCACTGTGTTCGTGATTTTTAATGTGCCCGTGGCCCTTGTGAAGGCCCTCAGGTACATCATCAACAATAAATCTATATCTTCCACTTATTCTCGTTCCAAAAGGCCGTTGTAGGCAAACAGCAGTGAGACACAAACACTCGCAGTACCCTGCGTCATTGGGATTTCTTGTACAGGGACATTGTGTGCTCTGTTTACTGCTCTAAGACAGTGACAATTCAAAAAAAAAACTTTGGCACCATCTCAACTCCCCTTTTAAAGTATATGCGGCAGCATTTTCTATCATCTTCAATATGCTCAATCTTAAAATTAAAGGGTGCATAGATTGAAGACGATTAATGGGAGTAAGCGGTTATCTGTGGTCGAATAGTGAGATGGCTAGGGTGAGCTATTGTGAATTAGTGGGATGGGTGTATTCAATAATTTAGATTAGACAAATTTTTCTGATTTTTGGGGTCCTTGGCATTTGCAAATTTCACGGCACTCCTCCTCTCCAGTAATCCCGAAACTTTGTTGCGCACAAAATATGACAACCACCTGAATGCTATAAAATATTTTTCTTTGTGCACGTATTGCGCGGTTATGTTGTTTCTAGTGTAAGATTGACATGTCGTAATTTAGGTTAATAAATATTTGCCTAAAGCATAATTTATATTCATTCAAGGGTTTTCAAAACAGGTATACAGTAAAACCCCGTTTATTCAACCCCCCGTGATTTCAGTTGACAACGAACAAAGGGTGCCTTGTCTACCTCTTCAATTTGCTTGAAATTTATTGATATTATTCCCTGATTATTCTAATGCTCAGACTCGCCAATATTTTTCCTTGGAAAATTTTCTCTTACTGTAAAAATCAAACTCGGCAAGGTGGGCCCCCGTCGCTACCCGCCCGTGCGCCTCGATCAATTTATCGACGTCTATCCACGAAAATATTCATGAGGGGCAATTCGCATATTTATGCCGAATTTAAGCCTGATGTAAAATTCTACAAAAAGTTTTGTCGCTGACAAGAATATGAATTTTGAACAAAAAATGTCAAATTCGCCTCAGAGCCCAATTTTAGAGCGTCGATTTAGTGTCCCCACTGATGCCGCTGTACGTGATTACGCCCTCCAGGAATGCCCACTTTCTCTGACGGTGGTGACCAATGATCGTGGATGATGTGGCAGAAGTCAAACCTCGGTTCCTCGCGTTATGGAGCCGGCGTCTAACCGATTGCTCCATTTCGACAAAGTCCAAGCCGCACTACGGTGACGCTCCATGCCACCATAAACGGTAGTGGACGAAAGGGTCATCTGCTGCCTTGTGGACTAACCGGGCAATGGGCAGCCTGCAGGGAGAGCTGTCCATTGCCAGAAGGTTCAGGAGAGGGACGCGACAATGGGAAGGCGGAAGAAGGGGGGCCCAGAAGACTACCTGCCTGCTGCCAGAAGACTGCGGCGAGGGCGCATAATTTGGAGACGATGTGTGGTCCGTCACTAGTCGGCGAGGAGAGTGCATCACAAGGCGGCACCGCGGCGACTACAAAGAGTCATGATTTAAGAGCGCAACCCTGAAGCGCCTGCTCCAGTGGTTTCGCGTATATCCTTTCAGCGTCGGCCTTGTTGTAACCGGGAGAACGAAGAGGCCATCGAAGATAGAGCGAGCAGGAAAGCGGAGGAGGAAAGTATGGAGAAAGTGTGAGGGGGAGGGCGTTATGCCGAGGCAGCGCGAGACATGCTCTCCGGCGGAAACGCGCTACGATATAACGCCAGGGAATAGCGCACGCAACCGCTCGTTCACTGATGACGCGATCACTTTCTGAGATTGCAGCAGCTATGCGCCGTCGCCGAGAAGACTGCAGTTCACGCTGCACTCAAAATTTGCATTAGGGAGTATTCCAATCGCCAGCCATTTTTTGTTTCCTCGATGAAACAACTTCGGGGTATAAAACTGTACGTTTATGAGTCGGTACAAAAATAAATACAATTATGTAAATGAAGTAAAGCAAATTATTAGAAAGTAAACGGGCGGAAACAAAAAGTAATGCTTAACACACATAGTAAAGAGTAACAGACAAAAGCAGCCGCCATACAGCAGCATCCTTAAGTGTCCCCACGAACTTTTTATTTCGGTTCAGTTAGTGCTGCAATCGTTGAACTCACATGAAAAACACTCAAGTTTGCCAAGTCAGAATATTTGCGCAAAGAAAGCCAGATTAAAAATTTGTTTTTATAGTGACTTGACAGATGACCGAAAACGCAGCACAAAAAAAATACACAAGAAAACACCTCTTCTTTTTTCTCCGAACCCGTTAAAACCCGTTTGAACCGGTTCGAACCGGTTCGAACCGAACGAAATGGTGCCCTGGAACCGAACCCAGAACTGAACGCTAAAAAATTCCGGTTCGACACCCTGCTCGCTAACGGTCGATGCGACTGCCGGAATCAGGCGGCGCAGCGAGATAACGGACCCAACCAGAGACTTCGTTCAGTACCGGGATCAGGGAGTCACGCCGGGGCTTCGGAAAACTACGCGGTTAAGGTAATCATAACCGCTTAAACCTCGTGAACCGCTCGCGCTTGTCACACATCTCCCCGTTGTTTAGCGCAAAGAAAACTGCAGGTACATTTCAGGCAAAATCTGTGTATATAACCGGCAGCCCCACGCGTTCATTTAGTTAGGAACGCTCGTTGGGTTGTTTTTTACGATAGTAAGCGAAAAAAGCTGCTGAAAAAAAAAAAAAGGCGCTTTTGAAATGACGCAGAAAGGCTCCAGCCGCGAAAAAAACAAATTACGTGTTCGAAATGACGCAAAACATCTCCAGCATACGAAAATAAAGCAAGCCCAAAACAGAACGAAACTCCCGCTGACGCACTTTCAGGCAGGGGGGGGGTGGGGGGCGGAAGCACTGCGAAAGGCGGGAAATTCGAATGCATTGGGTGACAGCTAGTTGAGGGGAGAACGGCTGCTGCAGGCCATATGGGACTAATGCTCTGCACTTCCGACAGCTGTCCATCGAGTTGAACGGCTTTAGTTTTCGACCCATTTTGTGTAAGCATTAAATTCGCGCGTTTCGTCATCCCGCCGCTGCAAAGGCGTTTTACGCAACTCATCTGAATCTCAGCAGACAGGGACAAAACGCGATGGGTTTTCCTCCTTTTCCATCATAGCCACCAACTGTGTCTTATTTCCGCGTTCTCGAGCACTCATCCTATGAAAGCGCCGACACAAAAACAACAAAATAATGGTCCGCTTGAAACCCGGCTGGATAACCTGAAACTACGCTGTACTTCTCAAGACGCATGCACGCAATTTTTAGGAACGCATTTTGGTGCACTTCAAGGCAGGTATTTTGTACTCACAAAAAGGTTTGGCGAAGCATAACAGGTGAATTTTGATATCGAGATGATTGTGTAACTAAGGTACCCCGTTTTTTACGATTCAGGTTGGCGCAATAAGAACGCCATCTAATTATGAAAGCAAACAGGCGAGACGTTTCACCTGCTGATGTTGGTACTGACGACATAGATTAAAAATGGGACGTTGGCCACCCTAATGGCCATTGTCGGATGCGTCTCCATGCTACTTGTGCGTGACGACTGCATTGACTGGGAACACCAAACCGGTCGCTTCGGTCCACAGACCGCCTTATAACTACTTCATAATTTAGATTTATAAAGGAGGCTGCGAAACATCGACGAAATGCTCCACGACGTCCGTTATTGTTGAAAACCACATCCGCCTGGAGATGCGGAGTGATTTACACTGACTTCCCATGAGCCCACAGCTGGAAAAAGAATAAATGAATGCTTATTATGAGAACAAAGCCGGAGATGGTTAGGCTATTTTTGCGTGAAGCCCACTGGAATAAAACTTCCTTGCTGTGTGCAACAAATTCAGCCCATCGAAATGGAAAGAGATCGAAGGGCACATATGTCGCACTCCCGTCACTTTACAAGCACCATGAAAATCGGCTGCCGAGTGAAATAGGTAAACACCAGAGGATACAAGAGTGTATAGAAAACTTGTTTCAGGGTGAGTCGGCGGATATTATCAAAAAGTGTAAACTGAGCTTAGGAAGGCGCCACACAAAGACAGGTACACAATGACTGTGCCTGTGTTCGTGTACCTCTCTGTGTAGCGTCTTCCTTAGCGCAGTTTACACCTTTTGATACAGACCGGAGTGGCGGCTTATGGGAGGCAAAAGTTAGGCTGTGATGCCTAACTTGTGAGGAGTTTATTTCTTGTGGATCGTCATTAGGGTAATAAAGGTGACATAAAAAACGTTTCAGAAATTGCGCTATTTTCAGCCAGGGAATGTCATTCAATTGGCCATGTTTACAGGCATCCCCTCTCTCTCGTTTGTCTCACACGCTTCCGGCTGACAACCGAGGTTGCGGAAACTTTCTTAAACTTGAACTCTAGTGGAATTGAGCGGCACCAGTTTAGAGTCAACACTTTTTCCTTTTTTGTAATGCGCGAATTTGGGACTACCTTGCAAATCTTGCGATAACTGTAGAAGATGTACGGGTAGGTTGCTCTTGCAGCAACAATACGAAGCCTAAATTTTCGCGTTGTCTTTTTGATGGCCCGCGAATCTCTGATGTATTTCAAGATTTGGCAGAAGCAAGAACGTCGAAAATTACTTTTGCCGCGGAGATTATGTGGTTTTGTACAATAAACAGCCCGAAGGAACAACGGGCCGACAAGTTCACTGATCCTCAGGCAGTGTGGAGTTTTTGCTGGCCACAGGAACGGTAATTTGGACGGCTTTTAAGCTACGAAAAGGTAATCGCAAAAAGAGTGCGTTATGTTTTCGTTGCATCAGTCGTAATAAAACAGTAGCTGTTAAAGTGGGGTAACAGAATAACGAAGCAGGAACTACATTCTCTTCCGCTGCCACGGAGTCTAACGAGCAAACACTTGTCAGAGTCCTTTGAGCAGTAACGTGATTCACATCAACGAAATACAGAAGATAGTAATCAGGACAACTGGATGTAATTTTATTTACAGTGCTTGTGGGATAAAGTTTGAGGATGGACTTCATCTGGCGTGCGTACATACTTCAATATCATTGGTCGAAGCACTTACTGCGTGCGCCTTAAAGCGGACGAGGACGTGATGGCGCTGATGACCCCAAATGTAATAAGAGAAACACTGTAGCAAGGAGACACAACCGCGTTATGAAGTTTTAAAGGTGGTCACATATTCGTGATGAACAAAGTTTTCTAACATGTCCACAAATTCAATAACCTGCGGATTCCTCGCATTTACCGCCAACGTAACGCCGTTGGCTCGTATTGTAAGCGCTTGCGTTACGTACACAAACACTCTAATTTTATTAACGTTAGGTTATATGTCATTTTTAGAATACAAAGTGGCGGCAACATTTATGCTTTTTTTTAATAATAGAAGCCTTTCTGGTAAGCTTTGTACGTTTATCTTCTAAAAGATTGCGTTCTGATACATCTATATGTGCACACGTCACCGTAGACCACATTTCACAAAGGTAAGAAAAAAACCTTATTCGCTGGTGTGTTTTTACAGGTTGAACGCCTTTTAACGTGAATGGATGATAGACCAGATAAATTACCCCTTTTTTTGCATCTATACACATGTTCTGACGAAACTCAACTCCGTGGCCGGGTGGCTATAGCCGTAGCCTGGATAGCCGTACGGCGCAGCCAAAAATGCCTGCCTTCGTTTAAGGCTATCATGTACATTGACTTGCGTGAAGCAAGCCACAATGCAGACGTAAGATGAAATCCCGCTTGTCAATTTACGTCCCGCTCTGTCTGCTGCGCAAGCTCTCAGGCACGAACTGCTTCACGGGTGAGTTTAGATGCTATATTAGACATATCTGCCCCTTCGAAACGCCCGTATTGTATTTCATTGATGTAGCCTTTTACATACATGCAAAATTAAGGTTTCTGAGGATACTATTGGGAACAAAAATAACACAAACCTTGGAACCTCAATGTTGGTTTGTTACCTTTGTCCTGACACCGTACTTTTTATCAATTTAAACAGTTGCCGTCTTCCCTCATATCGTTACTGCTCACGAATCAATGTCAGTGTTCCTTCGTACGATTTAGTAAACGTCGCCTTCTTGCTTCCTTCCCGTCTGCAATTCCCGCAATAAACGTAATCCTGGGATGTAATTAACTCTACTGTTTCTGTTGCACATCAATGCGAAAATAGGTCCACCACCGCTTCCTCCATTTCCACCAATTCGCCTTCTTGCTCCTGCTTTTCACTTCTCCGAAGCCACTGGGATATCTGCCGTTTGTGTTGTTTTCGCCGACCTGTAACAAGTTTGGGCGAGCAGGAAGCCTGTATTTCCTGATTATTTGCGCGTTCCCGAGCGTTTCCTAACTCACACAGACTTCCAGGGGCACAACGTGAGCTCGATTGCTTGCGCGTGTACAGCCTGCATTCATCACCATCATCAGATTACTCAGGTCCACTGTAGGACGAAGGCTTCTCCCATTGACCTCCAACCGCAGTTGGCCCTAAGCTCCATACGCAGAGCCCCGGAATATGGGCTCCTTCTCTTAATAAAGTTCTCTTCTCTCTCTCTCCTCTCTTCTCTCTCTCTCCTCTCTCTTCTCTCTCTCTCTCTGCGCTGCTCTGCGCTGCTCGACTGCAGGTTTACACCCGATCTTTTTTTTTTTATCCCTAATCAGATTAATCGCCTTCCCCTTCTTCTAGACTCATCTCTTGGTATCCACTCTGTTACCTTTATTGTCCACCGGTTGTCGGTTGCTCCCAATACATGGCCAGCCTAAGTCAATTTTTTTCTTTATTTAAACTATAATAATGTCTACTGTAGTTTGTTATCTGATACCGGCAGCCCGTTTCTTGTCTCTGAGTGTTACTCCTAACATTATTCGTCCCATGGCCCGTTGAGACGACTTAGGTTTGCTTTTTAGTTGTATAGCAAGGCGCCAAGTTTCAGGTCCGTATGTCATATCCGGCAGGATGCACTGGTTGTAGATTTTTCTTTTTAGTGACAGAGGTAGCTTAATTTTTATTATTTGGGCGTGCTTGGCGAGTGCTCCCCAGCCCACACCTATGCTGCGCCGGATTTCTCTCTGTGGTTGGGGGGCAGCACTAAGCATCTGTCTAAGGTGGTGATATTCTTTTACTTCTTTCACCGTTTTCTTTCGTAAGCTGAACTGGACGTTTTTGGCATGCTTATTTCTGATTACTTCAGATTATTTTTAGCCCCGCGGCCATGCTTTTTGACGGTAGTTCCTCAAGCACTCTTTGCAAGTGTTCTGCAGTCTCACTGAGGAAGACTATGTCGTCTGCAAACCTCAAATGGCTCAAGTATTCCCCGTTTACCCTTAATCCTAGGTTTTCGCAGTCAAGCTTTCTAAATGCCCCCTAAGACATTCCAAGAATAGTTTCGGCGAGATGGTATCTTCCTGTCTTACTCCTTTCCTTCCTTGTGTCTCTTCTAGAAGACGTATGTAGGTCTCCTGTATTCCCTGGTGTTTTAGTACTTCTTGCACCGCGGTGGTGAGTACGGAATGAAACGCTTTCTCATAGTAATCATTTGTCGTGTAAAAGGGTTTAGTTTATTCAGCGGATCCCTCTAATACTTGATTGACAACGTGGATGAGATTCATGGGTAAGTTTTTTTATAAACCCAGCATGGTGCCTGGGTTGTTGGAAATCTAGCCTCTGACCTATGCGGCTTATTATAACTTTGGTAAATAGCTTGCAAACTGAGAGTAGGCTGATGGGTATTACTTCGTGAGGTCCTTGGGATTTTTCGTTTCTGTGAATCAGAATGATGTTGGCGTTTTTCCAGGCTATGGGCACTTTTTGAGTCTTCAAGCATTCCGAAAACAGTGCAGCAAGCTTTTGTAGTACAACATCTCCTCTTTCCTTCAAAAGATCAACGATTATGCCATCGTCACCTGCAGCTTTATCCCTTTTCATGCCTTTGAGACCCTCTCCTACCTTCTCTTTGGTTACTTTTTCTTTAGTTCATGCCTTTGAGAGCCTCTCCTACTTCCTCTCCAGTTGAGGCTAGTGCCGCCTTTATTACTAACTGCTTAATCAAACTCATTATACAATACACTCCCGGGTAGCTGAAGCAACGGACTGCGCAACTGCCTTGATATCAAACAGACGTCAGTTGTAAAAAAATTAGGTTAAGTTTGGAACGAAAGTTGTGGAAGTGCATTGACATTTAGAGTCATGCGGGATGCTTTCACAAAAAAAAAATACTACGACCTGGTATTCAAGCAAGAAAGTGCTAGAAAGCCATGTAAGAAATCCCCTCACTTGTTTTGTTTGTTTGACGGGCTTCCGCGGCTTAACGCCAGCACACAAACGCACCAGGATGGTTCCTTCTTGGCAGAGATCAGGAACCACTTGAGGCGTTGATTACGAGAATCAAGATCCCGCCCCGTTGGCGGGATACAATAGAACAACACTTTACCGATTACCAATGTAAAGCCAGTGAAACTTTTACAAGCAGCAGGTGCAATCAACAGAATGAAACAGTTTGGCGAGTTCAACAAAAACATACAACCTCTCCCGGACGCGACTACGCAGACGTACTAAGCCGTGTGACTACATAATTCTAAGCGAGCCAAAAATAAATAACTCTTGCATCTCACTGTCGCTCCAGCTCAACAAAGCAAAACAACAGGGAATATTGCAGGAGTTTCACAGAAATAAGTAGAACGAACGAGAAGTAATGCTTTATTAAACCACCACTTCATCACTGTTGAGATACGTATGGAAGGTTTTACCGTAGCCAAACCATTTCAAGCGTTCGCAGAAAGTGTGCTCTTCATGAATGTCAACAAAAGAAAGAATATAAAAAATGGCGCGGTAACTTATGTAATCTATGAAACAAAAGGAAAGGCCTGTCAGCGGCTATTTCCAAGTAAGAGTAGCGACTTGCTAAACTAAGAGACCACGCCCTCACAAGTTTAGACTTGGGAAACAACACCAAATGTGCCGGTGACATGGCCTCGATATACGCAGAAAGCTAAGGCTGCACGAGCCTACTCATGAACGCTGCATCGGATGCAACATGCGTTGAAGCTGTGGCTGCAGTGCAGGCCAAAATTGTTTCAAATTTCAACGCTATTTATATAAAAACACCGCAAAAAATATATGTTTACAGTGAATCAAAGCGAAATCCTAAAGTGCTTCAAGGCAGCTGAATCATTTTGCAGTTGAACCTAGCCCGCATGTTTTATTCCTAACTGCACTTAATTGCATTTATCCTTTAAACGGGAGCTCAGGTTTGAGTTTTACACAATTAACTCTAAAGTGACTTTCGTCCTCAGGGAGTTTTATTAGGAGCCATTATTAGGAGCCAGTAATAGCACTTCTCATCACTTGAAGCGCCGGCTTCCAGTTGTTAGGCAAGCTTTATTTTGGTTGAGGAGATTGTGTAGGCTTTCAGTCAGCTTGGAAGTACTGTTCGCTGGTTCTAAAGGACATCATGAACGCGGTGCCCTGGTGCCAGGCTTCTGTTCACAACATAAAACGTATTCTCTATAATAGCATCAGAAGCATAACCTGCACTGTATACCCTTTGCCTGCGCAGTAGTAAACGACGCGGATTACATGCCCGGCTCAAAGCAAACTCGCCACCGAGCACAACCTTGTTATGCTCACTTGCTGAGCCAGCTCTCAAGCATATTTATTCGCTCTCATTAGCTAGATTGCTTTAAAAGCAGAGTTCCCTGAAACCACAAGAAGTCTATGCCTTCCTTCACGTAATGTCCAGAAGCGCAGTCGGTGCGGTTTATCTCGCCTTACGCGGCGTTCTTAATATGCTCATTAGCACCCAACTGCTTGCGTCACAGATAATACAGCATGCAGCTCGCATCGTTACTCTTGACACGTGTCGTAAACCACCCCACGTGACGTCAGTAATAATTTAGGAGAGCGTGATGGTGGTTAGCGGCCCGCGGTGAGGCACTGCATGCATTGTCGATGGGGAGGCCGTTTTGGGATAGCCATTTCACAGAAAACGACGCCCCTTGGCCCCTTTTTGTTTCTTTTGACTGCATTGATGCTGCGGTGTATCTCGTACGGGTGGAAAGCCTGGCGAAAAGTCGCGTAAAGGGTGTGAATACAATGAGAATGAGGATTCTACGTACGGCTGTAGCAAATTTCCCCGTTATATGGAGGCTGTGCAAGTATAGACGTGTACTTCTCGCATCTACTTGGAAGCGTGGTAGTGTTCGCGTTCTTTCCAAACGTTTTTCGCGGGTAGGTTTTTGTTTCTTTTACGGTTGCTTAAATAGAAAGGTTAACTTTATTTCCCACGCAACGTAACCTCGGAAATAAATTTAGCCCACGCAACCACGTTTGTGAGAAATTTTACTTACTGACTTTTCTCTTTGAACGACTTCAACTCTCATCTCAAGCCGTGTAAATAAACGTCAAACTCGTTGGAAAGACCAGACTCTTTCTAGAAACTAAGCTGCTCTTAATTTGGAGGGTGCGCATACGCCGGGAGATATTTCCGCTGCGACCATTTGAGTGCAGTTGGTATGTTTGATTTAACCTCAAGATCAGTTTGAGGTTTTACTGCTGCTCAAAATTATTTCCAACGGTGTTTTTGAGAAGCACAGAGACTTAACGGAAACTTTGTCTCCCACAGACATCCGGCCACAACATGCATCTGTGCGCACGCTCCTGTAATAACACGTTGCAACTCTTTGCGACAGGTCGTGTCTTTTCATAGGTAGGCACGGAATAACAACCTGGACTTTGTTTTCATATCGTAGTTTTAATGCAATGCTTCACTAATCATGCCTAGCGGTTTCACCGTGGCGGAAGATTCAACCCTCATTTAACCGAAGCTGCGCCGCACCCTTGGCAACCCACCACGTGACACGACGGGCCGAACTCTGCCGACAATCGCGTTCGCTGGTCGCCGTCGCCTCCCCCGCTGCTGCCGGCTTGGCGCATGCGCTCTCCGCAGCTGAGTCACCATCTGACCACGTGAATCGCCGCGTGCATGCGAGCTTGTTCACGAATGAGAGCGATGCGCTGCTGTCTTCTCTTCTACGAGCGTTACGCGGAAGCTTGGGGCGTTGAGCCATCGTCCGGAAGTGGCTTCCTACCACCCCCTGAATATCGATCGCCCTGCGAGTTGCTTCATTGTAAAGGGTCCCAAGTGCCAAGCGCGCGAAGCTAGCGCCTGAGACTGAGGAAGACGGAGCAGCGCGGCTTGGAAAATGCCGGAAGTGGGACTGAAACCACACACAAAGGCAGGACCTTGGACAAATAAACAATAGTTACACCTAAATCAAACCTTAACCAAGTCAAACCAAGACTTAACAAGGCAACGCCAAGATTTCGCTATGCATATTCGGGTGTGGCTGAACTACGCCGCAGCATTTTGTTTTCGTACAACCTACAACACAAGCCCAGCCACTTGTCGCTCGGTTAGTGCCTTTTAAAGCAAGGAAAATCCTAGCGCCCCATTTTCTCATCCCTCCGCAAGAAAAACGAGAAAAGAATATGTTTCCTTATTTTGCTCCGTTGGGCCTTCACAAAATCTCTTCACTTCGTTACGTTCTAACTACTTGCATTAAGCATAACAGAACCGAGTAAAAACTGTTGTGGATATTTCGCCGTCACCGATGTAAAATACAAATCTGCTAGCAATTGCATCAGCCACTGAGTTTAAAATTTTAAGAAAACCTACATTAACCATTACCAAAACGGGCCATCGGGCGACATCTTATTCATGGATCGAACAAGTGAAGACGACAGCCCCGTAAAGCAAAAACTAAATAGCCGACTCATTCAAATGGAAATCCTTATTTTTGGGGGGTTGAAGTGCATGCAGAGTTTTGGAAACATGCTCCCCGTACGCGGACGTCTTGCGGATCGAAGCAAACGACGCACACAAAGCTGCTTCAATGTTTTGCGACCACTTTCGTTGCTCATCATATCTAGGTGCTAGCGCAAACCTTTTTGCTTCCATTACACTGGAACGAAGTTGGATGGCTTAAATCTTTCGAGACGAGTCCACAGGGACTGTTTTATGAACAGAAAAACTTGCAGCGACAGTTTACGTGCAGTCATTGCGGGCACAAATGCGGATACACGATAATAATGTGCGAAATTCATGCAGTCTTTGCCACGAAGCATGTAGGACGACGAGAATAGGAGCAAACCGGGTAGAAAAAATCCTGAATACGTATAGGGCAAAAGAAATGAGAAATGCGTGCAGTTCATGCGGAGAGAGATCACGATAAGAAAACTACTTTTACCGTAAAGTGAAATCAGGGGAGTGCGGTCAGCCTCCTTGATCTCGGGGGGCTGCAACTCCGAGCACCATCCAGGGCTTTGTACTTTCCTTTTTAGATTTAGCCTATAACAGTTACCTGGCAACATGAATAGAGAAGCTCCGAAGCACCATATCAAGTTACTCCTTCTAGCTCTTCAAAAACGTAAAAGGTCCCCACCATTGTACTTGTTCGTAGTCGCGCGTTATAGAAAACCTGCACAAATATTTATCATTTTTATTTATTTTATTTTACAAGTACGGCCAGCCTTATTGCCAGGCCTTAAGAAGCAGGAGTGGGCATTTGGAACAAAGATCAAACGGGATAGTAGGCGATGTACAGAAACTGCACAATAATCCGAACAAAACCTTTTTCCTTGCCGATTCGGAAGCAAATAAAGATCCAACAAGATAGGAGACAATGAAAAAACTGCACAATATTGAGATCAAACAGAATGTTTTCTTTGCCATGATTTCACGGGAAAAGTCGAAAGATGAAAGCTGGTATTTATTTGCTAATGCAGAAAGAATTGATGAACCCGTGGGACAATCAACAGTTGGGGTGGGTGGCGCGTTTCATTGGCAAACAGCGCGTGGAAAAAAGAAGCAATTAAACGTGTTGGTCCGGCACAAAAAAAAATAGGGGCCCTTGAACTCTGTGAAAACGGACGACCTGCGAAGCTGGACACAGTACATGGATTACGTGAAGCAAAACAAGTTTTCTTGTAATTTGCCACAGAGCATACTTCCTTGCCGATTACCCTAATGCAACTTGAAATGACCCAAGCTTTATTCTAGCGGACAAACATTGAGCTGTCTGCTCCCCCCCCCCCCCTTCGCTTCTTAGGCATCTTACGTATGTGTAACACACACCCAATCGCTCGAGCAGTGAGGGCACCGAACAGATGGCATTCGGCCGTTTTAATGTCCCGCCAGCACAACGGACATGTCATCAGTAAACGTATGAAATCCATAGCTACGTGTGAGCGCCCCTCCCTCCTCTTTCCACTCTTGACCCACTCACTTCGAACTTGACCAGTCCGAAATTGTAAGTGTGCTTGCGTATAAGTCGGCGCATAATGTGAACCTCCACCGCGCAATCGTTGGAGATGTGGCGAGGGAGGGACTGCAGGGTTCCTTGCACATTGATAGGAGAGTTCACTATCTGGTCTCAGGTGTCGTACTTCCTGCGGCAGTGAAACAGGCGCCTTATGCACATAAAGGGGAAACGGGGTGCACCAGGCTCTCCGTGACCGAGTTCAGGCGAGGGAGATGAGACTGGCGCGGCGAAGGCGGTCGTGTACTTGAGCATGACACTCTTTAGTAAGGACTCCTTGCACGTTCCACACAGTATCAACTTATCGTTGGAAGCAAATGCGGGAAGTTCTCGGCCACCACCAGAAGCGCGGCTTCCACATGTGTGTTTCAACCACATATGCGTTCAAACACCACATATGCGTTTTAACACGTTGAGAGATTCACTAATCCGGATACGAAACCCATAATAGGCCCCGATCCATAAACCTGGCCCTCAAGGTCTGCCAAGGTCACTTTTGGAGGCATCCAGGGCCTCTGGCGGTTGTGAAGTGAAAACGAACAGAAACTAGTCTTTCGTACCGCTCAAGTCAGACACGCTGGCTTCATTCAAGTTTACGTCGCGTTTACGCCGATAGAGCCGACGGTGATACACAGCGTCCGTATGTTGTGTGTGGTACCATTGTAGACACGGTACTCGCTTCGACAAAAGCGGCACATTTTGCAAAATAATAATCTCTCCTTCGCCTAAACAAAAACAAGCAATCTCTGGAAACCGACATTTACGACCTTTTCAAATTGAAGCAAAACCGAGCTACCACTACAAACTTGGTTCACCCGCGTTCAACCTAAGCAGTTTTTGACACTGAACCCTGCTGTCATTATTAAACGACAAAGCCGTTACAATACCTGTCAAAATGGTGTCACAGAGGGAATGACAAATGCGCTTTGAGTTCCAATATTTTACTCGTGTGAAAGCAAACCAAACTAGTTTTCGAACGAGATCTTCATGCGTTTGTCATGAACATTTTGTTCTTTCTTCACGAATAAAAACATGCGCACCAGAAAAAAAAGTTGCCGGAAGGGAAGTGTTGAGAAAGGGCGGGGTTCACACAAAACAAATTGGCAGTTTGCTTCTTTTCTCTGGCACTTTACTCGAAGCGGAAGTGAAGAGCGAGAGGAGACCACTCGCCTGCTTCAGAAAAGATAACAGCCGTCAAGAGCGGCTTTCGAGCGGCAGCTACAAGATAAATTGCCGGCAAGAGTTCCGAGCGCAACCTCTGCGATCAACAAGAAAACAGCTCAAACATGTTCTCTCTGGAAATGCCCGCAACAAACTTCCCTTCTTTGCAGTTCCTTCCTATTTTTAGTCACGCCTTGTTGGGAGTGGCTTCGCCACCGAGGTTTGATCGCACGTAGATGCGTGAATGATCACCTGGATTAACACGGCCGATGCTTAGCATCAGTCGTGCTATCCCCGAAGGACACAAATTCACTATATTGCCAGGTTAGCACGCATAATGCTTGGCTGTTTATACTTTGCGTAGAGGCGGTGTGTAAGCACTTACCGTAGTATGGTTTTAGAGAAACAGACCAGGTGCGTGCATTAGCTGTATTTACGTCACATCGCTGTTCTGGTTCTAGACTGACAACACAGTTACACACAAATGCAACAATTTTCACGTGAAAAAAACTTCAAATAAATGTGTTCAGTACCCAGATTTACCTTCAAATTTCTTTTGTTGAAACATCGTATGATAATTATTATAAATTGTGCTGTTGTGTTAGGATGATGGTTTACTGTTTTTAGCTGACGTCACAGCTAGCCAGAGGTTTATGACGCAGTCGAAGCAGTACCAATACATTCATTTGTAAAGCAAGGAAAGGCTTCATTTTTAGCAGCATTTCTGGAGTAAAGTAGTTAACTATTCTGAAGCAATAAAAATTTAAAAAGAACACAAATAAAATGCACTCGTGTTAAGCAAGGGCACAGTACAATGGTGAGGTGGAAGGGATTCACAATAAACTTCTGGCAATGGCGTGACAATTCGCTCGCCTGAGAATTTTGAACTTGAAGTATATAGCAGGCTGTTGTTCTCCTTATGTGTTCTCGCTTATAATAAAGCTAACATGACATGACAGACTGTATAGCTGCCAGGATACCTTGTGTGTTTGTTAGCAGATTGGTTATTGACATTACTGCAAGCGGTCAAGCCGAATTAGGCACTATAAACTTTTGAATTCTATGAAAGGGATACGGCAACGCGATAACGCAGAAAGAACACGGCAACGCAGAAACACATTTAAATATCATTCCATGCCATATAAGCAAACCAGAAAAAATACGCTTAATCTAGTTTGTGGTAATTACGTCACGTGCTACCAGAGACTCGCATTAACTCGCCCGTCAGCTGGTATTCAGCCCATCAGTGTCATCACATCTAGATTAATGAAAGCGCGAAACTATGAATGATTATGGGTAAAAACGGCATATTTTAGCACTAAAGCTCGCGATAAATTAGCGAAGCAGAATTTAAGGACATGTTACGTTTTGGTTTTACTCCCTGGTGCAATACCATTCAGAAACTCATCTTGCAAACACAGTGTTGCTCTCGCAACAATTTTTGTACTGTGCTTCCGGAAGGCGCCAAAACCTACGCCTCTCAAAGATTATGAACGCAGATTAAATTCTAATCATGTAACTTTAGTTCTATGACAAAGAGGCGCATAGAACATGCCAGATTAGCAAATATCGGTCCTTCAAAGCCCACAAAACACTTTTACTTGTGTTCCGAAAGACGGAAAACTGTGAGCGTTTCAAATTGTTGCAAACCACTGCGCCTTGCGCCAAATATTTTCTGTGTGAACACTGCATTAGGGTTGCTTCTGTAAAAAAGAAATACTGCACTACCCAAGTAAGAGTTAAAAAATATTTTGTCGGCGTCTTTGGAATGCAAAATATATACACATCATTATTATTTGACCATGTACACGCTCGTTAGTTGTGTTTGTTGTAGGATCAAGAATATGAAAAACATTGCTTACTGCTAGAAGTTCCCGTTATTAATATTTGTCATTCACGATGTGTTTACACATGTATCTTAGCTTTCTATAAATATTTTGTCGCCCTTCAATGAAACGTTGGTTTTGCACCTCTTCTGAAATAACCATGCCCTCTTCTTATCCTGCGTGTGACGCTTGCTTCGAGATGATTAAGGCTCGGCTTTTTTTACGCTTAAAAGAAAGCAAAGTTGACATGTCTTGATCAGGTGAAACTTGTTCTATGTCTTGCATTGCTTTGTTCAGTACTACCATGAGTATACTTAATTTCAAACAAGCATCAATGTCCAAAGTTTATCTTTCGTGTTTGTCTCCCCTTTTTTGTGACTAAGTAAGAGAACACAAACAGCTAGAAAAAGACCGCTTTAATTCGGCACCATCCAGAAAATAAGAAGGATTTAATTGTGGCTAGTTGGTTCATCATGGCAAACAGTCCTTGAGCTACGCTAAACCCCGAGTTGGCGAAAATTTCAGACACCTACGACTGCATATGTGTTGTATTAAGAAACCATTACATGTTACTCTAGCCATTTCGATAGTGAAAGTACTGTCAATTTATGCAACCATGACGTTGCATTGAGAGTACGTTGTAGTGGACACCGCACCGGTGAAAGTATCATGTTCTCTCAGCATCTCAACGTGGTCCTTTGCCTTCTGAATCGTTTTCTCCTTCTCTCTCGAACACTATAAGATGCTTGGCCAATAGTAGCCGTTCGCCGTACATACACAATCTTGGCGTAAATAGCCTTTCTTGTGTAATTAGCGTGTACAGATTATTCCTGTAGACCTAGATCTCTACCGCGTACTCCTTAATCGCAGTCCGCAAACCATCACGTCGGCCCAACTCTTGTAAGCGGCGCCCGCGTGTTTGTTTTGGTTCACGGTATGCGTTATAGCCTTGCGATACGAAGGTCCCTCGTTGGAATCCCAGGCGCTGAGTTTTTTTTTCGTTTAATTATCCTGTCCTTGCACAATCGGCCGGTTTAAGTACCACACATTGGTCACGCCGGACTCCCGTCTTTTTAAAGCGAAGGTTTTCTTAGTAGCAACGATGGCGTTCTGTGAAAAAAATAATGCATTTGCCTAGAGACTGGCAGGTCGACAAAAAAGCTCTTATAAGATGTCTGAACACACCGCGCGTGCGTGAACCCTGGCGTACACTCTGTCAAAACGGTTCTTTGACAATCGCAAAAAATTAACGGTTCTACGTACGACAATAAATGCATCTATCATTAAGAAAGAGTACAATGGCGTACCTTTATCTCATTGAGCACGTTTCGGTATACATTTACATATTTCGTAGATACGTTTACTTATTTGCGCAAAAAATCGCCGCATTGGTTCGTTCTAGGTTAGCGATTTGGGTAGCTGAAGCTTTAACGGTCGATTCGATTATGTTTCGGAGAAGTTTGGACGCGCTTTAAGCTTTTGCGCTTCTCTCAACTTTCTTTAGATAGGGGTGGTAAATTTTTGCGGAATGCAGCATTTAAGTCTTTCGCCTTAATAAACGAATCAGGCTGCTTCCCTTACGTGCTCGGTAACTGATTGGTCTTGTCTGTCTCAAGCCAATCGGAAGTAATATCTCCTGGTAGCGCCAAACGTACCTGAAATTTGAAGGTGTATCTGTTGCACGTCGTCACTATCACGGTGCGAGTTTTTTGTCTTGTTGCTTGTAAGAAATTTAGTCAGTTCATTTTTGACAAAATAAAAAATAAATATTGGGCCTGAAGTTGTCCCGCAGGCCAGACACTATTGCGCGTTTATTTGAATGTTTTTCGGTGTTCCGAAACTTGTGCGGTTTGCCAGATTTGATTGCGTATTGTCAAATATTCTCCGCATTTACGAAGTGCGTTCGCTTATGTTTCTACGCGTCCGCAGATTAAATATTTGTTTTTTTTCATTTGAAATAGTCACAGCTATAAATATTTATCACCTGACGCATTTGCTTTCCTCCAGTAAGAGTCCTCTCCACATGTGCATTTTCATGTCTGAGCTTATAACTGTAAACACCGAAACATTCATAATACAGGAGTGCGACGTTGTAGTTGTGATCGGTGCTTTAACGTGTTCCAGGTAATTTGCGAAAAATCTCGGTATTCACCTTTTGTGAACATATACAGACGCAATGAATGACACTAGCCTGATAGACAAAAAGCAGATATTGCATTACAGATATTTCGGTGTTGTAATGTGCGAAGTACTTAAAAAACTGGTCGGTACTTAAAAAACTGGTTGATATCTCTGTCATAGGAGTCGGTAAAACACGAAAGTTAAATGTGCAGCGAAATCTGCAGCTGAGCATGATTTGCGGGTCGGCGGCTGTATTGGGAATGTGCTTGGAAAGCGACGTCCTGCTGGCGGGTCGCTTCGGAAAAGGTGTACTGGCGTCATTTCCGTTACGGATATGACATGAGTGAAATACCTTGTCTATTCCGCCATAAAACACCTTCGTGCTAAAATATAAAACTAGAAAACGAACACCCCTAAATACAGTAAAAGCTCGTTAATTCGGATCTCGCGGGACCAGGAAAAATGTCCGAATTATCCGAATGCCGAAATAATGAATGAATAGGAAAAACAACATTAAAATCACGTTGGAGAAGCATACCTTTATTTGCTGAAGTATTTTGTAATAGTCGTCTGCTTTTTCGCGCAGATTCCGGCTGACACTACAATTTTTCTTAACTCTTCCAAGTGGCCAATAGCACAGAAACTGTAGGAACTGGTCAGGCAAACGTCCTCCAATATCAAAAGCGCCTCCGAGACTTCTCGTGAGGTGCGATGAGGTCGCGTCTCCATCTCTTCGCATGACTCTTCGTCAGAATCGTGGTTGATGACGATGGCGATGCCTCTCAGGTTTCTGTTTCCCTCCGTTGGCCCCAGTGCTACTAATTTACCACACTTTCGTGCAGCGGCAGCCGTCAGCATTTGTCCGAATTAAGCGGTGCGGGGCCCAATTCTGACGAAATAACGAAGGTTTGGTCCCATAGACTAACATGAGCTTTTGCCGGGACCAATGGAGCCGTCCGAATTATCCGAATTTCCGAATTAACGGGTGCTGAATTAACGAACTTTTACTGTATAACGTACTCTTTGCTACTAAAGGGTGCTTACCCGCAAAAAGACCCTGTGTGCAGGGGTGCACGCTTTACAGGCCCTCCAAAAGGAAAAACGTTTGCGCCTGCTGGTTCATAGTGACACAAAAAACAAGCGCGGTAACAAACAACAAGCACCGGACGAGGCGTAGCGTTTGTTTTCTGTGTGGCTTTACAGGCCGCTTGCTTCATTGTAATGGCATCCCTTCCGTGAAGGATATGACGTCAACCGAAATGTTGGTGTATCTGGGAGTAAAACACTTTCGTGTTACAAATAGCGTATATTTGTTGGCCCCGAACATGTGCTTCAAGTAAGATGAAGCAGCCTGTTGTTGTGTCGTTCTCAGAAAGACAGCCGGGAAGCTCACATACTTAAGTGACACTTTTTCAGTGAAAAACTGCCAAATGGGCTTGATATATGTCCTGGAAGCCTGCACAATCTACATAAGTCAATCTATTTCAATATTGCTTTTCAATATTTCTGTTATTGTAGATAAAAATTAAAGTCAAAGTCGTCATCGTTTCCAAAAGTGCGTGTGCACGAGCCCTTAGAGATAGCAACTTGTAGCTCAAAAATAATTTCGCTACAGAAGGTTTTATCGAATAGAAAAGAACTCCCTGAAAGCGCAGACGTTCGACATAATATTTCACAGGACATTACTCTACAATTCAGGCTCTAGAGTGGGTCCTCCCACCGCTGTTAGAAAGCCATGAACGTATAAAAAGAAAAAAAATGGTGATGCTGAGCGTCTAGCATTTCCTATATCGCGGTAACAAAAGACGGCCTTACGCTCACATACAGCGCAGTAGGCTGCCCGGATGAAGTGCGCACGTAGTGGGATACTGTAGAGATGGCTATAATGTCCATTCAGGGAGCTTCAGAAGTGGATTCATTTTAAAAATCAAGTTACTTTCTCGTTTTGAATGGGCATTTGTTTTGTTTTCTAGAAAACCATCGGCAAATGCTCGACAATACTTTGCTCATCCAGAGAAAACAAAATCACATATTCCCGGCCAATTCAGCAATTGAATGGGTTCTTTTGAAGCAATTCACTAATTTTTTCCCTTTGAAAAGACTCTCGTACCCGGTAGGCCCAGACAAATCAATGCTACTAGAATAGCAAGTGAAAATTTTTGTTAGCCATGGTGTTTGAAGCATTCGTTGACCATCTTGAAAAAGAATGAAAACATTTTGAATTACCCTGCTCAGGGAAACCCCGCACGACATTTCCTTTGATGCAGCTGCGTGGCCGAAAGAATCATTAATAAAAAACAGGATTTTCTCCTGGGTCAGTGGAATTCATTTAACGTCTAGGAAACAAAAAACCAAGATGTTTTGTTCTACTCGCACAGATTTCGACCATATTTATTTAATGGGCAGGGGTGATCAGATTTACCTGCTAAACAAAAAGACTGCGCGTTGAATTTCTGAGGCTTTGCCCAAATAAAACTTGAATATTGCCACACTATGAACGTTAATTATCCCCGCAACAGTATGCGGTGACTACGGGGAAATTGCCGTGAATACTAAGTGGAGCCGGGAAACTTTCTTAGAGGAAGAAGAGGTTCTACCTGCTTCTTCGCTGCCCTGTGTGCTCTACACTAATTAAACGTAGTCTCCTGTATAGCAAAACCAAGACCATCTGTCTCTCTCGTGACAATATTGCCTGGAGTGTAATATTATCTGATATTAAAATCAATTGCCTCTCGCCAATCTCGTTTCAAAAAGTTGGAGTCGGGGAGGGGGAATATCATCGCAGCTGTTCTGACTATTTAATAAGCTTCATTGGGCGTCCCTGTGCTAACCATAAATACCGTAAATAAGATCCTTTCAGCTGAAAACAGCTGAATCCTTTCAGTCGACATGCTTCGCATTGCGAATTACACCTTGAGGAAATCGCTCATATTTCCAGAGTACAAACTCATTTTTGGGAGCTCGCAATTTTTTGGCAGGCAGAATCATCAAGAATAGCCACGTTCTGCAGTTCTTTTGAGCGATAACTAGAGCGGCTAGCAAGTAAGAAAGAGCCCACAGACTAAGCTGCGCCGTAAGTTTCAACCGCAGAGAAAATTACCGGTAAGCAGTTTAAATTGGCCGCGTTGCCAACTGAGTTATGGTTTACCCAACCCGAGCAGTCGCTTACTAGATCCAGCCTTTTCGCCAACAGCGCTGCACTTCAACTTTCACAAAATTCTTCGCGTCGCGGGGTTTTGAATCTTCCACCCTCTTCAAAAATTCATAAGGCGGGGCTGCCAAGAAAGCCTTTAACACAGAAGCAGAATGCCTGAAACTTTGCGCACCACGGCAGGCCCTCTGCCTTGCACAAATAGCAGGGCGTATGTCATGCTTAATTTCCTTTTAGATTTTATATTTTAACAGACCGTTGTAACTGAGCGGTTTGAAAAACGTTTTGAGTAGCTAGACCCACTTAACGAGTATCGTTTGTCATTCCTCCTTTAGGTGACCTTGAAATATGGAAATATAGAGAAGCTAGAAAGAAATTAGATTTGAAAAGATGGATAAAAAATTTCTTATTAATCCAGCCGGAAAGAAAAATAAGAGATGATAATGCCCAGGAATTTCAATAAGCCGCGCACTGATTAATGACTGTACCGTAACTATATGTTAGTGCCAGTCTGTTTACAGACCTGTCCTCTTTGAAAAATAGTCACTATGGTATTTTTTACTTCATGGTGTTATACCCCTGACCGGAGTTGTGGAGAGCCTTTTGCGTGACGTTAGGTCAGGGGCACAACGTCAAGGGCGAGGCGAAACTCGCGAAAAGAGGAGGCCTGTGGTCGCCCCTTACGTGCACTATTTCTCCCACCGCCTTAAAAAGGTGGTGGGGAAATGTGGTGCCGACGTTGTGTTCTCCGCCCCAGAAAAACTAGCACTAATGTGCTCTGCTGTGAACGGCAAGAAAAGGGCAACCGCTGTGCTAAGAGGCATGCCACGCAGTTTGTTGGTGCAAACAAGGTGTTGTTTACAAAGTGCCTCTATCATGTGGAAGATGCTATAAGGGCAGACTGGTAGGTGCATTAATGACAGGCGCCGAGAGCACCATACAGCTGCCCAAGCGCTTGCTGCGGGAGGCCATTTAGCTGACCATTGCCGCCGCTGCCTGTGCGTTCCACACTGTGTTCCACTCTTTAAAAAGACACTGATATTGCGCTGTTTCAAGGGCCAAGCCAGCGGTGAATTGTTTGAAACGTGGTGCATCATGAAAGCTGCTGATAACTGTGCAACCTCGACATCTATAAGTTTCTCAAAAAGAACAAATAGATTATCTGAATGCTAATTTGCCACGTGCGTAAAAAAATCACCACTTCAGTTTGTCGTGATTTTTTCTTGGTGCTTTGGCCATGTTGAGGCATGCGCCATTCCTATACATCTTCCTGCGGTGTAGTAAAAATTTCCGTTGTTGTTTAGCGCTACTCCTTTATGGTCTCTACTTATTGTACCGTCTTTACCGCGATACTTAATCATGTTTCACCGGTCGAAGCAACTAGTTTACATTTATGCGTTGATATGAATGCGAAAGACTAGTTGGACATTGTTCTGTTCTGCCGTTAAGCCTTCTGCAGAACGTTCACAGTTCTCTCGTCGGACCAGCTCTGCGGCTTAGTCCATATCCGCTTCTTTCTACTGTGGTCCCGGCGAGCGGCATTTCAAACTGCTCTGGCCTCTTCCGCCAAGGCGCACTACCTCGCCCTTACGTGCGCATGACTAGGGCCTGCTGCGCCATCGGCAATAGCGATGTAGAACGAAGCTCTGAGCCCATGCTGCAGCGTATACAAAGGCCGTACACAACGATGCACGATCCCTCGCCCCCTATTGAAACCTTCCCCCGGCGCAGCTTTTTCTCTTTTAGATGCGACTGCATCTCATTCACTCGCCTTGTCCCTTCATACGGCGTTGTTGTTGTCCGTCCAGACCCCTCCCCTATTCTCCTCGCCGCGCGAGCTGCGCTCTCCGCCGCTCACCCCCTCTCCTCTCCGATAGCTAACACTCTCTCGCGAGGGGCATTGGATTGGATTCGATTGGGTTTGCTTGGCTTGGCTTGACTTGAATTGAATTGGATTGGATTTGAATTCGATTGGATTAAAATGGATTGTGTTGGATTGTGTTGCGTCATAGCCGCGCCACGTTGCGTCATAGCCGCGGTCGTTCTAGCACCGGCGTTTCGATTTCCATCGATGCGTTGAATGGAGCCTAACAATTCTGCTATCGCCCGCGCAACAGTAACAAGCACCGATCACTGTGATAACAGGAATGCTAACACCACTGAAGACAAGGCCGCGTGTTAAATAAAGAATACATCATACGCGTTCCTCACACGTTTCACGCAATTAGATGATGATGATGATGATGATGAATAAATCTTTATTTGTCAAGCTGGTGCAGATGTTAGGGCACCCACCCGGTGGGGGCAATTAGAGAATAAACCCAACGGAAACACCAAGTGAACCCCCAAGATGCGTCGCACCTCCACAAGTGTCCCCTCGCGGGAAGGTGGGGTAATTTTTTCAACAGGAACTGCTGTTTCCCTACTATTTTTTGTACCTCACAACGTCTTTTTGTCCGCTTTTCTGCGCCTCTCAACGCTGCCTTGAAGGAGAGGTACCGAATGCTTTCGCCATAAAACGTTAGGGCAAAGACTTGGGTAACATATACAGCAACCCCTTATGCAATGGACAGATGCAAATTCGCAAAATCATGGAATCATTTATATTGTTTATTGAGTGTGAAAAAGGCCTACAAAGAGAAAGAACTTAAGCTCACTTTAAAAAAATACCCAACTATGAACGTTTCAAGTGCTTCTTCAACAGCCAAAAGAAATTGGCAATTTGAATGCTGGTGCTCGGCGCTGTTTACGAGCTCACTCTAAGGATGGCAAGGGTACAACCGACAACCACCTATTCCTGTTAGTGGACGGCAAATGATTGCAAAAGTATCCGGAACGACAGATTGTGCAAATCACAGCAACGTGAAGGAATTCGCATCTATTTTATTTCAGCAAGCGTTATACGCTGTGTTCTTTGAAACATAATATTATTCCTGAAACGTGAGGCATCATGCTACGAACAGTGTCATTATGTTGAATCCTGCATCAACGTAGAATTAACAAAAATTACAGCCTCCGGAAGGGCTGTCCGTAAATCTGAAATCAATCAACGCTGAATAGGGTCTGCAAGGTAACGGCTCTTTACGAGGGCGGGATCTAACGGCCTTGACCCTTTGGTTGAGGTTTCAGTTCACCGACGCGCAGTGAGTTCCACGTTCGATGTAACCGGTTTTGCGTCAGTAGCTACGCATGAGCACTTGCCGGTCGCTTTACCTTCGTAAAAATTAAGCAAATATCGAGCTTAACGGGGTCGAATCATTGTACATCCACTGTTCTAGCGCTCAACGCTTCGATTCAATCACTACCACTTAGCAAAAACAACATTTGAGAAATGGAAATTGCTAAAACGTGCTTGCAGTGAAAATCATTCTGATGTATGGTAGCTACCAGCAGACAACCAAGCGAATAGGCGAAGCTGCGTGCTCTCGTCAACCACGGCGCCCTCTAAAGTTGGCGGCTAAAACTTCCAACAAAACGACCAGCGCTTTACCTGTATAGCACCGTAGTTGCTACTTCTGCTTATGACTACAGAGTTACAAGAACAGGAAAAAGTTATCAAGACAAGAAAAAAAGGTGCTCAAGCGAAAAAATGTTGGCTTGCGAATCGCCCTAATACGTTTCCTTGCACTGATTGCAGACAAAAGAACGCCATCTCTTCTCATTAGAACCATCTATTGAGCAAAGTCGCATAGCCGCGCCAAACGCCATGAGGTTAATCGTCGTGTTATTCCTGTGCAGAGCTCCTTTAATGGTCGTCCTTTCAGTGCTTTCAGCGTTTGTCTAGTCCTAACTTGTTGCATCTCCGCACACTCGTCGAGTCAGCACGTACGGGCATCGCTAAGCGGGTGAATACTTACGGAACGGCCGAAAATCGTCGTTTCGTTTTAAAAGAAATACCTTAGGAAAGGTACAGAATGATTTAAGAGCTGAAGGAATAGCAGTACAAGTTTGATGTTTATTTCAAACTTATCTTGATAAGGAAAAATAGTGCAGTAATGCCTTTTTTTTATAAACAGGACTATGTTGAAATCTGCTGCAGAGACACCAACCGATTCATATTTTTTTCTCATACCCAGCATACAAATTTGCATTTCTTTAATGTGTATAATCTTAACAAATCCAGTGAAATTGAGGCCGCCGATGTTTAAAATGGCGACACATAAAATTTTGAGTTAAATTTTATCGCATCAGTTTATACCTTGGTCAAGCTAACAAGGTGGTTAATTTGTTTATGAAGTAAAGTTGGAGGTACGAAAAACCCCGCCACTGCTGTACATAAAAATATATCGACAAGTTGGAGAGACTGCCTTGTGGGCAAAAAATGCACATAGTTTTGTGCAACAACCGCAGCAATACATGGTCATACGATGCAAGAAAATAGCAGAATTCCTCTGGAAACTTAAGTCTTCTTACGAGTTTAGAAGACGGAAGCATTTGGCTGCTCTCAGATTCATTATATATTCATTATATTCCATTGCACCCGCTTCCCCATTACCAAAGTTCTCCGAGGTTGGCTTGCACCCGGTGTATTACCAATCCATCACGTCCGAACGTCACGTGACATGATGTGAGCGACCATGCCTTACGCTTACTCTTGGTCCACCGCTGCAACGGGGGGAGGTAGCCCTGTAGTAAGAAACTCGGCTCCTTCTCTGTAAACACAGCTTCAATTCCCATATCTACTCGAATGACTTTTTAAAGCGAAGCTTTCGGCCTCCTATTGATTCCCGTGATGTTGTTGTGGTTCGGAAGACACAAGGTCTAGTTGCAGAGACGCAGGAATGAGAGATCAAAACACGGGTTTTGGTGTAAGTGAGGATGATTGCATTTATGCCGGACGATAGGCAAGGACGGGAAAAAAATACAAGAGTGGGTAAAAGAAAAGCTGTGTCGTGGAACGTATCAAAATGAAGCCAGACGACATGGGAAAATTAGTGCCAAAGGACGTAGAAATAGGGCAAGTATCACAGGGCATGCTACCGGTGGTTGTGGCAGGGGAAACGATGTCGAGGCATTCAGGCGATTAGTAGGACAGGCGTCTCACCGGCAGCGGGACTGATGAGGCCAGTTGTTGAAAGGTCGCTGGCAGGAAAAGGTGAGCAGGACAACGAAAAAATTCCCCCGCATTTCCCCGAGGGGGAAAATGTGAAGTGCGAATACACGGTTGTCGGCCCGCTTGCGGCCTTGCGTCGGCCCCCGCAGCCACCGCCTCGCGCCCTCTTCGATCCTCCATCGGGTTTGTAGTATCACTTGTACACCACGCAGTTATCAAGCCGCTATAACGCCGCTGAGTCGCCAACGCACGCCGCTGACGACGTAGTTTGAATGCGTTAAAGATATAAGGCGCGTCAACACTGATATCCGTCGCGTCCGTGGCTTGATCGGTAGAGCGTCGCGCTGCGGCCGCAAAGTCCGCGGATCGAAACCTGGCGCCGGATGCTGTTTTGTTATGGAGGAGCACTGCGGACAACCGACCGCCGACGCCGGCGGTGGATGGTTGGGTCGCTTATAAAGGTATTCACACTTAAAAATGATGGAGGTCCGTGGCGATGAAAATAGCGCCACAGACCAGCGTTGGTGGCAACGAGATGCCCGGTCGTCCTTACGACGGCCGCCGGACACCTGGCCGTCCGGAAGGCACACCCTGGATGTGCCGCTGTGGAGCGTCTTCTCCAGCGTGAACTTCCGCCTCCTTCGCTTACTCCCTCTCGGACCTTCCCTGGGTTCCTGGCTGACTTGAATGTGGTGACACCTTGCGCTCATACTTTTATTATCTCTTTCCTTCTTGGTTTCGTGCCCTATACCCCAATGCCCTGTGTTCTTCACCCATCACGCACTGCAGGCAAGCCAACCTTCTCGGAAGATGATAATGATCGTGAGTGAAGTAAAGTCAGTTAAATGGCCATCTCCCGGAGGGGGACTCGAGTAAATGCGTCGCATAGGGTGGGTGTATTGCGTTAACGGTATGTTTGGGGGTTGGTGGTAGTGAATGCGGTTGTATCAGCAGCTTCTTGACGTAGTTTAATGAGTCAAGGATATAGGCGCGTTCGTAGCTTCCTTCTTGTGGCTTTGTGGCGCAGTGGGTAGGCACCATGTACATTGCGTTCCGCCCGCAGGTCGAGGGATGAAACAGGCGCGAAGTATTTTTATATTGGAGGGGAGGGTGCGGATAATCGGACGTCAACGCGGGTGACATCGTGAGTACTGAAATGCTTGCATTTAAAAACATCATGTGGTCGGAATCGAATCCGGCTCCCTTGCGTTATGAAGCCGACGTCTATCCAATTACATCATTCCGGCACGGTCGAAGGAGTATGAATTTGGAGAGGAGTGCATGGACGTCAAAACTAAACAGAACATAAACCCCTCCGTCTAACGACAGCGATGGCTGTCGTTGAAAAAACAATGAAAAATAGCAACGCCGGTTTTTTTTTTCACGAGGAAATTAAGGCTTTCGCATTTAGTACAGTAAACACAACACACAGCCAAGAATAGCCTGGAATAATGTAGTCCATGAAACTAACTAGGTCTTTCCAATTGTTAGAGGCCCACAGTTTGAAAAAGGAGATATCCAGGACACCGAAGCACTTATGAGTTGTTAGTAAGTAATAAATATTTCATAGTAGAGCTACGTAGACTGATTGCTCGAGTGAGTACGTTGACGTCGTGGCCGATGGAAGTTGTGGTAGCGCCACGGACCCTCCGACGGCACCTGGCATTGATACTGGCCGATTCCGCTCGGAGAAAATGTGAGAAGTTTTGTTGGTTTTGTTGACGTCGCTAGCCGGAACCCATGAGAAGTGCTAATCTATACTCTGACGTTTTTTAGCCCACGATGCTATTTAAGCTGGTGGTTAGGCTGGTGAAAGTGTGCAGAAAATCCTCGCCAAGCGATGACGTCATCAGCCGAGCCGGCACCGCAGCTTTACGGTAGCCTTTCCTCGCAGCGCTCGGGCGGGGCACATGTCGCTACCTCACGGAGGCGCGAAGCAACTAGTACTAACACGGCTTCAGAAATGCCTCGCGAGGTAGCTCGCTCTATCGCTGGTTGCGACAAGTCGTGCAGTTCCAATGGTGCGAAAGAAGAAATAATGCCAAAATGAAACAAGCCAAAAGGCTCCGAAAACGAAAACTTTAATCAACTTCATAATCAACGTCCCACCCGACAGACCACGCAAGCCAAACGGTGGCCCGCGAACGAGTTCAAAATTCTCAGCAAACAATCGTCCCGCTGCGCCCTCCGCTACTCTTGGAGCTTGTGGCATTGAGGACAGTGTGGTGTTGGAAACTTGTGTGGGTGCGTGTGTGTGAGCGTGGATCTGTGGGGGAAGCAGTGAGTTTGTAGGATGCGCCACATGTTGGCGGCAGCGTGATTAACGATGGGTGCGGTGGGGGAAAGTGCCTGCGGAGGAGTCGGTAGTTGCACCCCTCTCCCCTAGACCAAGTTTGCAAATAAAGTAACGATGGGTGCGGTGGGGGAAAGTGCCTGCGGAGGAGTCGGTAGTTGCACCCCTCTCCCCTAGACCAAGTTTGCAAATAAAGTGTTTCTCCTCCTCCTCTGGGCGACTTCTCGATATGTTAGAAAGGCACAACGAGAAGCCGTCGGGACACCGTTGCTACCCCATGCCCCACCACTGGGAACAGGCCTTGGGGAGCTCGGACCTGGCGGTTCAGGAAATTATAACCGCATGGGCCCTTGCGGTCGCCGAAGCCGTATGGGCTTCGGCCATCCCTCTGCCCTAAATCCCATCTCAGTTGTAAAATAAAGTGGTTCTCTCTCTCTCTCTCTCTCTCTCTCTCTCTCTCTCTCTCTCCTCTCTCTCTCTCTCTCTCTCTCTCTCTCTCTCTCTCTCTCCTCTCTCTCTCTCTCTCACAGCACAACGGGTGGCATGCCTATATTGTGCTTTAATGACCCAGCGCTCTTTGCTCCTCGGGGCCCAAACGACGACACGACGCAGAAAACGACCGAGTTTGGAGCATAACCACGGCAGAAAACTTGGACGAGTCACCGAGCATAACCGCAGATAAACTTAGCCGATCCAAGAAAAAGCGAGGTGGGGCCGCCAGTTTCGCTGTTCGCGCAGTACTCGCGCCACTATGCGAAGCTGCCCAAATGTTTTTAGATAACAGTTAAAGCCCCCGATAACTTACGAAAACAAACTTAGGTTTTACTAAAAGTCACCCACAACGCTCTAACTTCTTTTTCAAATGCTAAAATGCTGATGGAATGCCTTCAAGAGCGTTCACTACCTATATTACGCGCCAACGTATGGTGATTTAAGTTGAAGAAGCACGTCCTGCATTTAAAACAAGACAGCCCAGGGGCCTGCGCTTATCCGACTTCCTAGATAGGCCGCAACACTCGTCGATGCAAAGAAAACAAAGTTGAAGTTTTCAGCTGCCGCAGTCGCTCGCTACAGGCTGTTTGCACAGCCCGAGGGCGTTCGAAAATAACTCGCCGACGCGGGGCGCATTGTAAATAATGCAGTAGAGAGCGAAAACGAATGCGCATTTTTTTCCAAGTGATCGGCCGTGCTGTGCCAGACCAAGTTTTAAAATGCGTCTTGGAGTCTACTGAGAGCAAACGTAGCTGCACCGTGAGGGGAAGCGTGAGGCTTCATTTCAGTTGTCTGTCTGCCCTCGCAATGCGTTCCTATAAAGCCAAGCAGATCTTGCTCCTGAATGAATTGTGAAGAAGGTGGCCTACTTAAACTGTCTGGCCTTGCTAGCGACAGCCGCTATCGAACGATAGAACAGTAAGTGCAGCACCCAGACCCTTGTTGTCGTGAACAGCTTTACAGCTTTGAGCCCGGCAAAACGTCAACCGAAGGAATATATTTGGAGCCACTGGTCATTTAGACAAGGCCGGACGCTCAAACGCCCATGATCACCAACATAAGCTTTCGATTCGCTGACATGTGTGCACTCTTTTGCTTCGGTTTAGCCTAATTTTGATAGTTGGCCTGCAAGCATCGCAGGCTGCCCATTACTCCATTTCCGCTCCCGTAATCTAAATACGGTGGTGGTCAACGTCCATGTAAGAAATCACCGTTATTGAGGAACCGTCGTAGAGAAGCGCGATGCAAACATAAAAATTCGGAGGCTCGGTCAGAGAAACGATTCCCACGTGCCTATGAGTCCTGGGGTGACGTGTCCCATGGGCTTCTGCGATGCATTTCTGAGATTTGTTGTAAATCTTCTATGGCATAGGACACGAAATGGAAGCATGGCGTGGACATTCCTAGGGAGCAGCGGAAGTGTGTTTGTGTCGTGTTTTGTACACCGCCAATATTTGCTTCTTGTGAACACGTAGCACAATATCTGAAGATGACGTTTGCAGCGTGCCTTGTTGACTGGGCTGCGTTCCACATGGGATTCTGCGCCTTGCATTCCGGAATTAGATCTGAGTTGAGCTCCCGCTATAACACACTGAAAGGTTTCTGAAGGGATCACCCGTTCCATCTGTTGAGCATGATAAGATATTCAGGCGAGAAGAAATCCTGTTCGGAAGCTTCAAGTAATCCCTTACATCGGCGGGAGGTGCAGGAGAAGCCAATGATACGAATAAAATATGATGTTTTGTTGGAGTACAAGCGTTATTGGTTAACTCGGCATATCCAATATAGTCTGTAAGAATGCGGTTGAAAAGAGGTTTATGAATGGGGAAGTACAAGGTTTACGTTGGTTAACTCGTGTACGTGTAGTAATTAGGAAGCAGTTGAAGCCAAACCCGTAACAACAGGTAGCCACTAAGAGCTAGGATGAGAACTTTTTATAACGCCAGCCAATTGATTCTGAATTTTCTGTATTGTTTTTACTTCTAAGGCGATCACAATCAGAATGCCCCTAATGTTGTGCGTTAGCTCTATTAGAAACTGCGTTTTATAGGAATATTCTGTTTTGTGATTTACGAAATATTTGATTGATTGTAGGGTTCAACGTGGCGACGCAACTCAGGCGATGAGGCGCGCCGTAGTGGAGGGCTCCGGATTAATTTTGACCACCTGGGGATCTTTCACGTGCGCCGAAATCTCGTACACACGCGCGTTTTTGCTTTTCGGCTTCATGAGAAGAGCGGCCGCCGCGGCCGGGCATCGAATCCGCGACCTCGTGTTCATCAGTGCAACGCCTTAGCCACCGAGCCACCGCAGTGGGTTTTTCCAAAATATTTTTTATCGAATCAATAAACTTACGCATGGGCGTTCCAAAGAGGGACGTTAATCTTTTCCTTCTATTCCCATAGTTGTGGTGCTTATTAATGAATGCTCACTGTAAAAACTTGAACAAAAACAATTCTAAAACCCGCGCAATGAAATTCTTGTTTCCGAGATTTTGCTCCATACTGAAACATTGTATTTCTTGACCTATGGCGGGAGCAGCGCTGCTCCTTAAGTACAAAAATCGAAGCCGGTAATGAAGGCTGGCATAAAGAGTAGACAAAAATAGAATAGGCAAAAAATGATGAGGGAGACAGAAAGTGGGAAAGTAAATATAGATTGCAGGGTCGAGAAAAATATATTCTAAGGAGGGGGAAAAATGTATTCCCAAAAGCACACACTGTGCTTTTGGGAAGGCTGCGCGCCTCGAGGAGTCATTGATTGCAATCACAACAAGCGGGCTCTTTATACCGTTCCCAGCTGCTTATACGGTATCGGAAATCTTTTCCCGAAGTGTGCACCCGGAAATGCTCCTGTACCCAGAGATTTCCCTAACACAGATAAATATGCGGCTCGGCCGAAAGGCATTAGTGAACCAAATCAAGTCCGAAGCTGTTGCTGCTATCGCTTTTTTTGTTGGTTTCTCCCATTACTTGCGTTTAGAAGCGAGAAGTTAGGCAACCACCATTGCGTTGCGTGGAAGTTGAAGCTAAGGAGCGGTGGGCGCAGATCACGCGTCGACGTCCTATAGGCCGCACTGGTGTGTCGCCTTACAGATATAGTGCCCGCCTACAGCGCTCGAATTTTAAGGAGGTAGCCAGTCAGATTTGTCAAAAAGAGAGCACGAAAGATGAATCGAACTTCCGATGTAAACCAGCTTTTGTTGGTCACAAAAAACTACTGTCCTAAAGCACCATCTGGCCTCCCGCCAAGAGCAAGAACCACTTCAATTCGCCGCAAGATCATAATGTTGAAATAGTGCTAGTGACACTTTGTTCTTCTTCTATCTTATCTCTTTCTTTCTCTCTCTCTTCTCTCTCTCTCTCTCTCTCCTCTCTCTCTCCCTCTCTCGCTCTCTCTCTCTGGTTTCTGAACGTCTTGATTCTGGCTTTTGGGTTCTGTGAGCCTACTCATCTGTTTTTCAAATGTTAGGCTTCATGTTTTCATATTATTTCATTCTTAATTTTAAAGGGAGACTAAGCAATTCACGTACCCGAATACTACTACAGGAACGGAATAAGGGGTTCGACAGCTGATGGAGCCCTTTATCAGCAGCTTCGGGTTAGACGGTAGTAAACTCACCGGATCCAGCACTAAGGGTTGTTCCCACAGCTCCCTTTTATGCTTCAACCAAGGTTATCGTCTCTCCTACACAAGAATAAATTGCTTCCTTTTTCCTCTTCTTAATTATACTTTATTATATGTAAGTTAGCGACTTCGGCAAGAAAAAATCCAACGACTCACCATGGGAGGCCGCAAGAAACGACACTACTTGAGGAAGTTGCTAGATGACGCCGCGAAAGTTAATTACAGCTGGCAGGGTGGCATGAGGCTAAACTTAGCATCTGTATTGCTGGAGGTCTCGTCGAAAGCCCTAAATCAAACGGCACCTCGCGCTGACAGCTGCGCTCGTGTCTCGCTGTGGCTGCAGCTACCCGAGAGAGACTGCTCAAGCCGCACTACCGTGAATCCGCAGGGAGGACAGCCAGGCGAAAAGAGGAAGAAGTGTACGGTCTCGAGATATTGGCTGCCCAGTGCAAATACGAAAGTTTCGATCCCCTGTATGGCGGTATTCGCGAGAAGTTGCAACGCAGGCGTTGGCAGCCTCCCTGAGAGCGGAGCCGCGGTTACGCAATGGCCAGGCTCTACAGTACACGGGCTGGCTGCCAGCTAGACGAAGGCAGCGGTAGCTATCCCGCCAAGCGCAGACCAGCCGCGAGAATATCATCCAGGCGGTCTTTGGCGTGAAGGCAAGCGTAAAATAAGCTGGCAGCAGCAGATAGGTGAGGGCACAGTAAGTGGAACGGCAAATCAGATGCGTTTTTTCACAGCTTAAGCTGTCGTGTGTCCAAAATTTTCTTTTTATTTTTCGGGGTGCGCGGCTTTCTATAATAAGCTTGCCTTGCCTACTTGGTAACCAATTAAAAAACGGTGTTAAAATACGATTTGTCCTCGTGTGTTTGTGAGCCGCGAACGGTTATGTGTAGCTTGTTTGGTAAGTATTACTCCTTTTATATCCTTATTTACGTTTTTGTTAAGGTAGTGGCTAGTCTGCTACCCAATATTTTCCGTCTCTGGTATTGTTACAGAACGCTGCGCTCCTGGGGGGTTGAATTGAAGTAAACTAAAGCCGACTAAAACGACACGAATTTCTTTTATTTTGCTAATCTTTAATCAATCGCACACCTTCATTCTTCCCAGAGGACAGCGAATGAGAGCACGTCACGAAACGGGACACTTTCACAGTAACGGAATCATACTGAGTGGTCTGGCATGCGTTCAAAGAGGAATAAAGAAATCGTTTAGCTATGTGTAAAAGTTAGAACATTTGTATCATAGAATTTATGAAGCTCTCGAACAACACCGTTTGGAATATTTACAGCGGGACTATTAAGCCTTCTTCTGTCGCGCGGCTTGCTAGCAGGAAATTCCGCTCGGCAAAGTGGACGGGAGAAATCCTCAGCCAAGAAGTGCGAGGGAACGTCGCGACCAGAGAAGTAGCACACGAGCAGGTGTTGACGCTGCGTGCCTCAAGTAACAAACTACGCTCTGCTGTTTAAACAACAGATTGGTTCTGCAGAATTCCTCAGGCCAATTAAGCCTACAGTTTCGGTGTTTCCTGGGTTGGGCTGGGGGGGGGGGGGGGCAGAAGTTCATAGCATACACAAGTGAAGTGTGAAGTTCGTAGCATGTTCATATAGAGATTCTGGTTTTGTGTTTTCTAGGCACTATAAAAAGACAAGAAACAATTTGTAGCGACTACAGCTATTCACTGTTCATTGTAGAATATTCCAAGGATAAGCAGGGTTCTCTAGTTGCGCAGCTGGCTTCATAGCTTTTATTGCTACAGTAAAAAACCGAGCCCAAAGATTTACTGACTGGACTCCCTCTTTCTTTTCTATTGGATTGCACACCGCGCAGTATTTCGGCCACTCTAGACATTCAGCGCGTGAACTCGATAACGCGTACTTTCAAGCGTTCCCTGACACAGAAAGTAGTGCAACGTGGATTGATGTGCACGCCTGCGAAAGATGCAAACAGAGCACCCTCTGAGTTTCTTGCGCGCAAATGTTACGCTGGAAAACGAACAGTAATACAAAGTTATCAAGAAAGCACTTTTTACTGCTAAGCAGTATATGTAAGCAATCCACTTTAAACAGCAAGCAATCCACATGTAAAGATTCACGCAAATGGTAAACATACAATTAAGGCGTTTTTTTTTTTCGAAATGCGCCAGATCCAGAAACCGAAACTAAATCGAATAAATTTGCAGTTACCAGAAAAGCTCAGCAACTTTTCCCTAAAAAAGGGGTGGCAATAAAATAGTCGAGATAACGCCCTGAAAACGCATACGGAGATCGTAGGTCGTATCCAGAGCCAGATCCTGCTGTTTAACGGATCAAAGTAAGCCAAATCCATTTGCCCAATGAAAGTTTGCCCCTGGCTTGACTGTTCAGACTGTTTCGTGGGTGTTTTCGAAAGTTTTTTTTCTACTTTTCGGATCTAGCTTGTTATGAATTCCAACAGCAATTAGGAGATAGGCGAAGGATCTGGCCCCAGATGTCAACGACGACTGCATGAAGACGAATTCAACAAAATGAAACTGAGACCGAATTGAAATGAAACAATGATTGCATTTCGTCTCACCCGTCCTTACGGAATAACTCTGGGTATATATATATACTTTTACTCCCATATTTATTACGTTACTACTTAACTAAATAGCTGCCACTTACAAGCTTTAGAAAATATTCCCCCTCTCAGAGTATGCACCCCTTTATTGAGGTGAAGAAAAAGTTATGAGCCGCCATCTTGTGAAGCGCTTTGGAAATTACTGGCAAAGGAATGAGAAGCTTGCTTACTCCGTGAGTGCCTTGAGGCGTGCCCAGGAAGATAATACTAGGGAATAATTCAAAAAGAGCTGCTAATGGTGCCAAGAGGACTCACCTGCTCTCCATGCATATTTTTACTGTTGTTGAGGCTGCATATTTTAATGCCTTTTCCTCCAAAACTCCAACACACCAGGCTTGAAAGTCAATTTAACTAGTTTACATAATAATGCTTCATCAGCCTAAATGTTTCAATTCCATATTAGCCGAATTCAAAACTTATCACGCCAACACGGCTCAAATTTACGGCATAGTTTTTAATTACTTGTGCTGAAATGGTATTTATTGGGGACGATAGATAGGGGTGCGACGATAAGCGGGGCCAAACCAAGCGGTCGTTTCAGCCTGTCGGAGCAGGGCGAGCACGAGACAAGCGGGTGCGATAGGGCGTGACCAAAACTGAACCATGATAGGGTGCTGGCCCTGGTGCAAGCCCACTGACGGAAGATTGTCTGTTGCGCTGTCCTCGCACTGGCGCATAGCCGCAAACAGTAGATTGTTCGTTGCAATACCTCGGTGACTATCCTCTTTACAGTGCCCACAAACTTCGCCTAGCTAACATATAAAATAAATCACATATTAACTTTGAAAGCGTTGCATTTAGGTCCGGTTACAAACTTGCGCTTGTTTCTCAAATTCGCGTTAGGTGGATCTGACTCATGTCGGTAAAAAACACCCCGGTTGTTTGCCATTACGAGCAATCATGGGAAAGATTTGGCGGCGTTTTTGAGCGACGTTTTAATTTTGGGACGCACAGTGAATGATGCTATAGTATGGAAGCCGAGGCAAGATTTAGGTGCTCAGCAAACTCACTTGGACTTTCAGTTCACTCCTTAATTCCTAAACCGCAACACAGTCTCGTATTGTTGTGTTAAAACCTCCCGCTCAATCAGTAATGAGGTCGCAATGGTGGACCTGCCACCATAAGCACCAGAAACAATGATATTGAGGTGTGTTTGAAGTGAATGTCGACCTCAAAACGTGCAAACGTCATGAGATGGCTCCCCCTCTCATTGTATTGTACGAAAAACCTGAGGCCTCAGTCAGACAGGCATACTCCGACTTCCAGCTTTAGCTGAAGCTACCATTCATTGATGGTTGATTAAAATTCTCAGCTCGTTGTAATCGAGTTCTTGAAGATCAAAATTGCGTCAACCATTTTTGCAACCTTGTTCAGTCAAATTAATTGGGTTACGTTCTTTGGGTGCCAACAGTTTAATGCAATAAACGCCCTTTATATCTGAGCTGAATTTCCGCCTTGAGGCTACAGCTTTCGTTTAGGTGGTTACTATAATGAAACAACTTCCAGGTAAAACGTTGGAGTGTTTTCACACGTGAAATGTTGCACATAGAATATATGTGGGCATAAGAGAGCTCGGTGGTGCGATAAATTCACCTGACCAGCCACACTTATCGTTTGTTTGCTTTTCGTGATTCGCTGCACTTTTTTAACTTATTATTTCAGAGCACAGTTCTTCCTTCTATTACTACCATATCTGCCCCAATGTGGTGCAACGACAGGTTGACCTAATGAATTGCTGGACCCTACGAATAGCGTTGATTTCTATTTCCCGGCTGGCGAACTTGTATACCAAACCACGCAAACTCTGATTTCGTTGCCGCTGAATTGATACCACAACCTATTCATTTTCGGGGCGCCCACAAACGCATGACACAGGAAACGACACCTACTCCTATTTTGAATTTGTATTATGGCTTTCTTGTACACGCCCTTCTACCGCAGTTGCTGTTTAATCTGTGTGGCTCTTATCAATTATGTTCCTAATTTCTTTTCTCTTCCTTCTTTATCGGTGAGTAATGCTGGAGTTTTACAGGTAGAAAGCTTGTTAAACCTTATCACACACACACACACACACATACATCGTTAAAGTGGAGGCTTTGCGCGCCGAAACTGCAACAGGGTATCCCTTGATCTAGTAGGTATGGATTCTAGTACATAGGGTTCTATAGCATGTGGGCATGTACTCCGAGCATCTGTAATTTTCACACAATGGCACATGTGTTTTCGCCCCCATCTTAAAAACTGGCGCCGTAATCAGGAATAAAACACAAACTCGTAATTAGAAGAAAACCGTCCGAACCCTTGAGACACCCTGAATGACCTCATTGACGTGTTCCAAGCAACCTTCATGCAAAACCTGATAATCACGTGCCATGGTGGTTCAGTGGTAGTTGCCTTACGAGCAACCGATGGGTGACAATGATCCGACAATCGCGATTACATAATTTCATGTCAAGGACGTACAATTTCATGAGCAAAAGTGGTTTTACTAGTTTGCAAACAAAATGGGGCTCAAGGTAAATTTGCTTTCAGTAAGCAACACTCACGCAGCACAGTTGTCTTGGCCGTACCGCCATAGTTGTCATATCAACAGGTCAGCAGATTGAAACTCGCGCCTATTGACTGGACGCTATATCCTTGAAATCGTGTGATAGTTAATCTCAAACTCTTTCTGGATCTTCCCCTGCCTTCTTCTAGGGGCAAGGAATTTGGAACGATTACACATTATTATAGGCGACACAACACCGAGCGAGTATTCGAGAGAAATGAATTGATGGTGAAAAAATGACGCCCTACTTCGCGGAAAAGAAAACCAGCCTTAGAATATGCTGGATGCTTACCAGCTGTAGGCTGGCAAAACATTTGTAGCCATTGTATATATTATAGCGCGGAAAGAGGGGACACAAAATAAGAGTGAAGCATGGAATGAACGATACTCCTGCATATTCCTAGCGATCATCCCGTGTATTGCTGCCCTATATCCCATCTTTCAGTGCGAACAATGTCTTCATATTATCTATTCACTTAGGCAAACTTTTCGCCCTTATTTGGGAGCCGTATCTTTCTCTGTGAAGTAGAACCATCGTAAAGAAAATGGCGCTATTTATTTTTCTAATAATTATAAATGGTAAGGACCTGCCCTTCGGAATTACTCAAGGAAATGTGGAAAGACGACAGTTTTCTCGCAGCAGAGAAACTATCCCGTAGAAACCCATGTATTCAACATATCGGAACTGCATGATATTTAAAACTTCACTGTGCACTACGTAATTGTAAAAAGTCGATGAAGCCCGCGTTAACAAAATATTCGTCTTAGCGGCTCATTGTAACATGCTTTGTTGCGAGATAGTGTTGAGCAAACAAGTGTTACACCTGCATTATGTGGTCATATTCCTGCCATGGATCCCCATGTATTGACAGCCAATGAAAACTCTGTAAAGCTCAAAACTCCCTTGTGAATTAACTAGAGTTGACTAGTAAATGAAACCCGGAGTGCCCATGGAGTCATCTCACTAACCAATTGTGGTAAAATGTTTATTTAAAGCTTTGACAAAACAAGTTAGAGCAGTTTTCTGCAATGCAAGGTAGGCTTTTTTACAAGATGTACTTGCTCGCGCAAACCAAAAATGCACAGAACTTTAGCCATAGTTACCTTCGCTGCGATAGAGGACAAAAGCGGCTTTTTATAAACAATGCAAGCTTCACGTAATTTGGCACCGAGTCGGTTTCATGCTTCGTTTTTACTTCCCGTTTTCTAGCGTGGCTGTTCACCCTCAAAGGGTGACCCTAATTCATGTGTGCAACCTTCTGGAAAATTGGCTTGACTGCAACACGCCGATAAGCCATTAATATTTTCCCCCTGTCGTGCCACAAGTCAATTTACCGCACTGCTGGTGCAGGTGTTTCGCGCAATTAGCTTGGCACGACTTCATTAGACGTAGCACCCCGTGTCGTACAATATTACCTTTTTGTTTGCTTTGATAGCTTCACTACACGCCTTGGTCTTCCTTTTTTTAATGAGGTCATACACTTTCCCGAAACGATGAACATATAATTTTATTGCTTTTTCCGCAAAAGTAAAAAAGTAAAAACGTTATATCGAACTTGTATCATGGGTCCATGCCCCCGAGTGAGGGTTGCATTCAGGTTAATCAAGGGTGACAGTAGCTTATGGAACATTAAAGTACTGCGAGGACAACATTAGGTAGGGTTCATGCATCAGGAAATGTGCCAAAGTAACTCCTGTTGAACGGCGATATGAAAATTAATGAGTACGTCCCAGATGTACAGGTCATTCTGTGTCTCCCTTGAGAATTGAGTTCCAATATGTATATACATGACGGTATACAGGATGTATAAAAGCAAATTATTAAAAGTGGGCTGATCGGCCCAGCCATAATCAAGACTATGGATTCAAATTTCCTAAGGGCTGCTTTGCACGTCGTAGTAGAGGGAAATGCAGTACTTTGTGAAATCATTTGAGGACCCCTAACAGCAAGCACAAGATTCTAATTCATATGGACACTAATATTTACCTCTACCAGCGGAAAATCAGCCGCCGCCGATGACTTCTTGCTAAGCTGCACTATTCCTGTCTAACGTCCGTGTTAGAGCAACGGAGTCACTGCCTAGGATGGTGAATAGGATAATTTATGAATAACATGTTTTATCCTAGGAAGGCTTCTGCCAAAAAGATGCTGAAACAAGAACAATGAGTAATGCTCAAAAACTCGTGTGGTACGCGTCCTAAGTCCAGAGAAGCGAAAGAAGAAGGATTTATCAGAGAAGGCTAAGCCAGGGACATCACGTATGGAGAAGGGGACAAGCCGAAAAGATATAAAAACAGGCGGAGGTTATTGATGATACGGCTCGTAGGGAAAAATGAGCTATGATGCACGAAAGAAGCAGTCGGATGATTGTGGAGCAGATCTGGTTGGGCCTAAAGAGACAACAAATATGATAAGAATGATGATGGTTGTAATTATGACTACGAATGCGCAAAAACAGGGAAGTTGGTATTTCCTGCAATATTCGTGTTTGAAGTTCTCAATACAAATTCCTCTACTTTCCGGCCCTGTGCGCCTCGTTGGAGCCCTTGTCGCAGTCCGCCCTGAGAATTTAGTCACGTGAGTCCTTCAAAATCTTTATTTAATGACGTTGTGGTTACCAAACTTTTTAAATCCTGTTACGCTCATCTTAAACATTTTTGTACTCCCCAGGCGAAGTTATCTGGTTTCACTTAACATAGAAAAAGTTGTATGCGTCAGTGCGCGCACCACACTACACAATCTCATCACCTTTATTAAACCAGCACTCGATCAAAACATGTTTCTGCTCTGACTGTTCATTTCTTAAAAGAAGCTTTCTATGTCCCGCAGATGGCGTCGTGCCTTCGAGCAAAATGCACCGTAGAATGTGGGTGGAGAATAGCCAACTTTACAAACACTGCAGGAAAGCGATGATGAAAAGAAAATGCACTGCAGGAAAGCCAACTCTAAACACACTGCAGTAGAGAGGTGACGAAGACGACGACGACTACGACCACAACGACGACGATTATGACGATGATTATGATGATGATAGTGTTGGTGGAACAGGTGGTGATGATGATGACGGTGAAATGCGCTCGCAGACCATGGTTGGTCTTTGAATTAGGGCTTTCATTGCTGCGGGGTTTAATTTTTATTGGGACTTAGGCTCTATAGCAGTAGACTTCACCTTTAGACTTCGCAGTTTGGATTTGGGTTAAATAGGGCCACTGGTTGAAGGGCGAAGCGCTCTACAGGAAACGTTGTATATTCCTGCTTTTTCGCGTCAAATGGGGAATGCATTGTACATTCATATTACACAAGCAGTTTATTTTTGAATCACGGCTAACAATGCGCGTTTTCTAATTAACAGACCTATAGATCCCCATAACCCGACGTTAAACATTCGGTGATGGCGCGGTGTATTGCTACAGCCGTTAAACTAACTGAAATAGAAACGCACACAAAAATGCAACTACCACCTCAATGGGTAAGAGGAAACAAGAGAAAGGCAACTGTGCAAAAAAACGTCGAACGGCCTTTCCTGAAGAAACATGGTTGAACTGCCAATCTCCCCCCGATACCAATGCAAATCCGCAATCCACTCAGCCAAAGCCAAAATCTGCCACCACGCTGAGCTAAGCGAATGGGGTGTTAACATTTTCTATCTATCAGATTGAGATAGAGGCATCTGAATGTACTAACTCTATTAGCTCGGGGATTTTGTTGATTTTGAATATGGCTGATTGGATCGTGAACTTCGCCTTTTCATCAGAGAAAGCCTCGCGTTCCTTGACCTTCATCATCATTACCATCAAGTGCCCTCCCGTGTACAGTTGGCTTTTCTGGTATAAGTTTTGGCGTAACATCGCCATCACTGAGGCATCGAGAGAGAGAGAGAGAGAGAGAGAGAGAAGAGAGAGAGAGAAGAAGCACTTTATAAAGAAGACCTCTAAGCGAGGGAGGTGGCCGGCAGCCGGAGCTGTGCGGCGACCTTCGTAGCCCGGGCTATCATGAGGTCATGATCTTCTGTCTCTCCAGGTCAGAGCAGCTCAGCGCTGCCTCCCAGAGCTCCGAGGAATTGATTTGAGGGAGGGGATCATACGGACCGGCCCACATGTGATGTTGCACCGGGCCTTGTCTCCGTATAGTGGGCAAAAAGGAGAGGGATAAACTGAGGGATGCCTGTGATGGAGGAGGGCCTTGTTGGGAAGGAATTGAAAACTTTGACCTAAAAACGCAACTTTAAATCATAACTAGCATGCGACACTTTAAGATGCACCGTATCCAGAACCCAAGGCATTGTTTTGCAAATGACCTGAGCGTCCCACACTTCTTTCGAGGTGTAAACTATGGCTGTGCAGAGGTATGGATACTAGAATTCTTTGGGGAGTTCTTTTTTTGCATGTGTGATACTATGAAAAATGTTTCCTAAGTCGTCTTCTGCGCCAGTGCATAAAGCGGTCAGTGTGGACTTTTGTGTGGTGAAGGAACGGCTCAACAGTTTGAAATAGCCGCATACAGCAAATCTTTACAGAAGGATCGAGTCCCCGAAATGCTCTGGGCGTTACATCCGCCTGTCATGCTGTCATATTTCATCTGACGCGGGAAACGAAACTGTCACTCCAGGCGCAACACGGCTCGCTTATACTGACATGTTGTTTACAGGTGGGTTTTAGATGTACATTTTTTTATTCCCTCAAGCGACTTCTGTCACTTCCAGTGGCTCTCAAAATGCCTTATCTGGCTTCGCCTTGGACTGGACCTATCCTGCGAAAAACCGCCTAGGGGTAGTTTTTGCAATTGGGGTGTGCCTCAGACTGGAAGTTTACATTTGAACTTCCGCAACAATTCAATGTGGGTGGAGAACGTGATGCAAATGTTCATTCAGTGTAGCACGTATGGTTAATTCAGTCCCGTTTTGAACCTCACACAGTGCTATCAAGGGGTCTTGGGAAGGTGAAATAGGCTCCCACGGAAGTACATAGCCTCGACCCTACAAAAACCACACGCAGTCATTTATACCGTTGCAAAGTGTCCGCTCATGACTCTTTCTCAGTCATCTGTTTGGTGCTTTTAAATCTTGTTTTCTAACTGCTTTCCCGCCTACGAGTACGCAAAATAAGCGTATTCACTGCTACAACTACTTTTTCAATAAAAACTTGATTTTGAAAGGAACCAACAAAATTTGGGGTGTCATTACAAGCTTAGCAAAGGCGCACGACAGTGATACATTCTGAGGATGTTCAACAGTGTTGCCGGAATTCGGTTCGTTTTATGAGTCTCCCGATAACATCTAAGTGTCAGCAGAGTGAATACTACGTTGTTACTGCGTAATACTGCTTTTCACGGAAAATCCCGAGCCTTGTGTTTAAACTTCTTGCCTCTGCCTTGCTTCTCGACAGCTTAATTGCTTCATAACCTGCTGGCCTTGAGCGTAACAGTGGGGTTGTTATATGCATTCTCCGGTGTCAATCAACACAAGCGCATCCCGTCCATCCCCACTGCCTTGCTCGGTGGGAGATTTTACTCCCGTGCAAGCTAACTGCACTGGTGGCCGCTTCAGTCATGTGGCTAACTACAGTATGTTCAAATCTGCTATTCTCAACGTATCAAACGTAAAACGCAGCCATTAATCGAAAATAGAAAATAAAATCTGTACAAGTTCAGTATATTGCCTACTCATGCGTAGCATTCTTATTACACTTGTCTAGAGTGTGACTTCTTTGCAGCAAAGTTCTGGGTTTTTCTTAATTTTGCGCGATCAATTTTCTCTATAAACACGCGGTTATACCGATTACCGGCGGCACTTTCTCCACATCAGCCTTTTTTGCATTTATGCATTTTTCTGGAAATGCATTTCCAGAACGCCCTGCATTTCCAGAAAAATATGCAATTTTCTGGAAATGCAGGGCGTTAGACAGTTCGCCATATTGCTCCTATTTTTAATATTTTTTAAAATATTTGTTTTTGAAAATTCGGTATGAAAAGTTGTCGCACTTTACGCTATTATAACGAATACACGTGGAACTTCCCCCAAATCTGCAGTTTTGTGGAAATACAGGAAGTTACGCGGTTCGCCACTTTTCGCTATTTTTTCTATTCTTCGTTCTTTAGTTCTGTTCAAACAAAGTTTCCATTTACACTGTTATAAAGATTAAAAGATTGCAAGTTGAACTTCCGACAAATTTGCATTTGTGTGAAAATATAGGTCGTTAAACGGTTCACCACTTTTATCTGTTTTTTTCTGTTTTTCTTATATTTTGGTAGTTCAAAACTGTGTTCGACCAATTATCTTCATTTGCGCTATTATAACTATTGCAGGTATAACTTCCGCCAAATCTGAGCTTTTGCAGAAAGGCAGGTAGTTACATGGTCCTGGCTGCAGGCGTACTCGGAAAAGAATGTTACGAGTTAAAAACTATACACTGAAAAAGCAGCTAGCATTGTAAACAGCGGTAGTGGTATAAAGTATCATTTAAATGCGTCCTGAGTCGTGCTCCGCTCTTTCCAAGCAAATAACGCGACACTGAAGAAACTTTTAGAACAGCAATGGTAGTGGCAGTTTTTTGGCTGGGTACTATTGTAAAAACACAAATACAGTGAAACCTAGCGTGAAAGAACCTCAACTGACCTCAGGAAAATGTTTGCTACAGTGAAAGTTAACTCAACTGAAATAAGCATCTTGCAGCTTGTCACCACAAGCTGCAAGAAACATCGTGTGCTCAAACGATATCTGAAACCATTTGTTTGCCATTCTGTGTATTTGCAAGCGGTTATTCAAGATTTAGCACCTTTTGTAGAATGCCGCAATCTTTTGCTGTACTTGTGGACTTACGGCGGCAGTGATCATGAATTCAGCCACTGCGCCCAAGCTCTTCAATTATTTCGACTTTACTGAAATACCCACTCCACAGTCTCTTGCACAAAGGGCCAAGCTGCGCACTTTCCTATGCAGCCGCGATTACTTGTCGCTGTCTCTTAATCGTCGACAATGATGACGCCGAGATCGCAATGCCGGCCCAACTCTGACTTGGCGCTACCCGGAGTCCAGCCTGCGCGCAACATCCATTTTTTTGCCTAGAGGCAGGCGTTATCGTGCGGTGCTCACCCTTAACCAGCACGCGAATGTTTTTTATTGTAGTATTGCCGGTTGCACAGCTAAAGAAGTAGCTGTGGCTATGGCTATAACTTCGGCCGGCTGCGAGATATCTTGATTACCAATCAGCCAAAAGTTCAATTGGCGCCAATCATTCTTTGCGCGTTAATACAATGTGGTCCTCCACAAATATTGTGCTACAAAAAATGCGGGTTGTGCTTGTTGAAGGGATCAATATGGCCCGAAACACACACGATGGGGCAATGAAATATGTTCGTAGAACTGAAAAGCGCACTGCGGTGAATTATGTTCAACCGAAGGGCGTTTGCATTGTGTTCAATGGCGGTTTAGCAACGGATTTCAAGAAGTTTGTACAACTCAATAGTTCGTTTAAACGATGTTCGTTCAAGTGGTATTTTACCATATAAGCCGCAACACGGGATCAAAGCATACACGGGCATTAGAAGGTATACTTAATTCTAACAATGGTGCGCTAAGTTTAAAAGTACGAAAGACTGGAGGAACACATGATGCACGCACACGAAACCACAACCGGCAACTGACTTTTTAAACAGTGAACCTGTTGAGAAAATTATTTGTGTATGGTGTCCGCAGTTTTAAATACGAAGATAATGCGGAGCGCTCGTGCGCGCGGGCCTCGAGCGAGCGTTCGTAAAGCTAAGCATGCCCACCCAGAAAGATTGGCCAACTTTGGCCACCAAAAAACTCCAGCGTTTTCGCGTCGTGGCAACACTTGCTCGGAATGCGAAAGACACGTCTTAGCGTACGCCCGTCGTTCGTCCGTCCTAGTGCCCTCGTGCGCATGCGCTCTGTACCGTAGAAGAGCTGCGACTTCAATGTAAAAGCTGCTGTAGGTGATCATTCACTCCACACGGCCCGGCCGCGGATAGTTCGCACGGCCAAGAAGAGGCCGCGCTTCGAGAGGCTCGGCGTGCAAAGCATCCACTAGAGACGATGAGTCACGCTTGCAGAATGGCGTACGAAAACGTCAACCAAAACGACGAGCTTATTCTGTTCTTGCTCAACATATGGCCATTGAAATGCCATCCCGCCAACGTCAACCCCGACACCACAACGGTACTGAAACTCAGCTTCGTGTCCTTCATCGATCACCTAACACAGCTTTGCCATTCAAGTTCCGCGTGTGAGTAAAAGCTTCCGTGAAGTTTGTTTCCGACTCCTTCGGAAAGCGGTGGATGAACAGAAACAAGTAATAACAAACAACGCAGAAAACACAGATTGATTGAAACACGGTTCGCGTGCCAGATAATTTAAATCGTCAGACGGTACTTTCCCGTCACGCTCAGACCTCGTTTCACGCACTCATCCATCCCGCCCCCCCCGCCCCCCCTTTACACCACACACCACCCACACCCACCACCACCCACACCCACACGCACGCACACACCACACAGCACACACACCACACACACCACACGCACACACACACACACACACACACACACAATGCGCGCCTTCCTCCATGAGGCAAATATTCTTGTTTAGGAGAGGACATGATAGGTGGCTGATGCATGCGCCATGGCTGCCCGATGCCACCGCTTTCCCGGCATTTTACGAAACGGTTGAAAAAAAATCATGAACCCTTTCGTTTAACGACGACAGTGGTTGAAGCGAAACTTTCTCGTGATGGAGTGTTTGGTTGGCCATTCCACCCTGCAATTGTGCCACTCTGGAGGTACGCACCACTCTTCTAGGATAACCCACATAACTCCCGGGTGTGCACTCCGTAGGCCTAACCTTCAGGTTTGGGGTGTAGGGTACGAATCGGTACCTGCTGCTTTGCGTTCACTCCGACCATGTCGAAATGGAACTACACTTTGATCTTACCAAAAGACCGAGAAGCGATCAACGCTCCCAGTGAAAACATGGTTGCACGAGGAAGGTATGTCTTCTACTTAATCTGACAATTTCCACCTATGTAATCAACCCGAAAGCATTGATCATTGTTTTTTAAAGACGACCGTCTTTCCTGGGCTACAAAAAACGCAGCAATTTTTGCCTGTCTGTCTGTATGTGACTCGATTCAGTAACCAGGCAAAAGTTAAGTAAAATCTGCGCAATAGTCTGATATACTCACAGCTAAGTCTAAACGTCTAAGTACGGTGTCAGTGTTCATACGTGTCAACATTGTTGAACCAGAACACGACATAAAGCAAGTTTAAGGCAGAAAATCAATAAATAAGTACTATTTCCAGTCTTTCTTTAGTAAAAAGTTTATGGATGGTTGGTTTTTGCGATAGAAATAAAATACTACATCAACGGCAGAACAACGTCGCCTGCTGTTGGCAGCGCTACCTTCTGGGGAAATTTAAGAAATCGTAAGGCAATAGCAACGAAAGGTTCCACTAGATGGGATCTACGTTCCGCTTGGAACGCTCGTGCAGTAGGGCATCGTGGTTCTGTAAATGTTGTAGTATGGTGCCTCAATTCACGCCTGACTTCGCCGTACGGCAGCGCTGCAATCGAGACACCTGACGTGGAGCAGTAGAACGCGGTAAATTTAAAGTGACATGATTAAACCTCTGTCGTGTTATCTATGGAGGAGCGAGACAGGAAAGGAACAGCATAAGAGCAGAGCGAGACAGGAAAGGAACAGCATAAGAGCAGAGCGAGACAGAGAAGGCAGGCCTTTGCTTGGCAGGGGCACCAATCGTCTTTCGGCGACATTTGCAACGAAAGGAGCAGATACGCGGTCATTTTTTTTTGTGTCGGAACGTGGTGTTTTTCTGGGATGTTTCGCAACGAACTCTTAAAAAGGATATGGACATTACCCCTTATACAATTCGGTTCTTGCCTTTTCGAGATGCTACTGGAGTGCCCTATGGTATATTTGTTGTGATGGGATTTTTTTTTTCATAAGAAACTTTATTCCATAAAACACGAAGTATGTACAAAAATTGTTTGGACCGATAGCTGCAAAGGCTAGTGGCCGGTCCAATATAAAATTACAATCAATTCACAAGCAATTCACAAACACTTAAGCGGCACAGCGTGGAGGGCTCAAGAAAAATTGAGATTTACACAAGGTTACATGTCATACAACGCAAAATTTTACGCATTCACGGATAGACACAACAAATCGAACACAGAAATATTGACACTAAAAAGATGACTCACATAGGAGTTTTGGATAAAATTTCACTAGACTTGTAATGGTGTTTAGTGGTCATTTTAAAATTCCTCGCTGTTTTTACCTCTATTGGAAGGTCGTTCCATATTTTGACTCCACTGAACTCAATCAGGCGTTCACTATATGCATTGTTACATTTGGGAAGTGCCGCATGACTGACTGGGTATAGCTTGTGGAAGTGCCGCATGACTGACAAGCACGCGGAACCCCCTCGAACGACGAAGTTGATTTTTCGGGGGCCGGCTACGTTTGTGAGGAGCATTTATGCGGCGTAAAGTAACCCACCTAAATGGTTGCAACTATTGTAAGCGTGCGTCTGCTTGCTGGAGTTATGACTGGCGGTTTATTTTAGCTGCAGTAATTTGAATTATTCTGGGATGACTGATAGATTTAGTAGGCTGTATTAGGTGCAGTTTTCCGTGCAGTAACAAAAAAAATGTCGAAATAAACAATCGAATAGACGCCGGCTTCATAAATCGAGATACCCTCGGGCTATTCCGCCGTCAGGAATCCTTTTTTTCTTTCCCTTCCCCCACCATCATTGATTATATTCGTCAGACAAACTTGACTTTCCTGCATTGCGTGATGGCGTACAACGATATCAGTGTGAACAATGAAGCTTCGCTTTAAAAGTAATTGCTGTTTGCGCTTTCGGGTGCGTATTTTGTATCTCTCCAGTCTTTCTTCCTGGTAAAGGGTCAGCGCGGCGTTTTCAAAGTTTGCTTTGCATGTCCTAGAAACAAGTTCATGCTTGCTGAGTTACGGGCTGATTAATGCGAACGCAACGGGAAATGTGTGCTAACGGCACTGCACCGCCGGTGCTCCGGTATGAGAAATTGTAGAGTCGGCATTGACGAAGTAGGGAAACGTGAAGTATCGCTAGGCGCGCTGTGCACCTATTTATAATTTATATTTATTTATTTTGAGTGCTCACCAACATCGTGGGACCTTCTCGGGTGATGCACTGGGTACATGAAAAATATAAGACGTATAAACAGACATTATACAAGAAAGCGTAGTAAATCAGAAATGGGTAAAAATAAATGTGCAGATATTGGCAAAGTGCAGTGTGAACAAAAATGGAAAAAAGGATTTCTAAAGAAGAGATTGTAGAAAACGTAACTTAAGTTAGGGAATGCACGAGCAGGTTGGTTTTGGTGGATTTTGTGGTTTTTAACGCGCCGACGCTACACAGGCAATGAGGTGCGCCGTAGTGGATGGCTGTGGGTTATTTTGAGCACCTGTGGATCTTTACCCTGCACCTAAATCTTGAAAACACATGTATTTTTGCTTTTGGCATCCACCAGAAAAGCCGCCGCCGCGGCCGGGAGTTCAATCCTCGTCCTTGGGCTCTGCAGAACAGCGCTTTAGCCATTGAGCCACCCCATCGGATTGGGGGTGGCGAGAGAAAATGAGGGGGGCGGGTTAATTTTGGTGTAAGACGCACAAGAACAGAGGGAAAGGTGCAGATGCGGCCATGCCCCGACATGCGTAGATATGATATCTTTCGAGGAGTGCCCAAATAAAACTGAGTCATCACAGGTAGTGTCAATAAAATGCAAAAATAAGCTGGGAAACGAATGGTAGCATCGGCTGTGTGGTAGACTCAGTGTGCTATCTACATTAAAGTAGCCATGCGGGTGCAGTGGTCCGCTTGCCGTTCGAAGATGAACTGAACTAAAAAAACAAGGGAAGTAAAATATCGAATAAACACAACTGAAAAGAACAATCAGATCGCGCCTGGAGCACCTGGTAGAAAGGTGATCCAGATGCCGTATCTTGAGAAGTTCTCCGTGCGCACAATGGCTCTGTGGTGAGTAACAAATCAATACAATTTTTGGGAAGCGCCTTTGAATATTTTTCCAGTCAAAGAAATAACGAAAGGCTTAAACAATTCCAAGTTGCACTGGCAAATTCGAGATTATGTAAAATTAGGGCATGGTAGAGTGAGACGAAGCACGAACGATCACTCAGTGGCTTCAGTGATTCACCCGGTCTCCCAAGAAATCACGCGAAGCAGAGTTGTTCATGCCAAGACGAGATCATGCCAAAACAAGAGTTGGTCAGAAAGTTTACGTGCGAGATGAAAAGCCGTTTTTTATCCTGCATCCAAAACCCTGCGTTGCAGCTTCGCATTTTACGAGGCAACCGTCCAGAGAGTATGCAAAAATGAGCGGGAAAGTCCTGCGAATTTGTGGTATCACGATAGTTTTGAAAAGATCCAGTTTTAAATGATTCCTGGACATAATGCAATTTCTGCCTGGTAGAAATACCAGGCCGAAATTGCATTGGTATCGTTCAGCCGGACTATCGTTCCAAAGAAGAGACCGCGCGATAAAGCCTCATATCTTCTGCGTAGGGAGAAAGTAAAGAGTGCCTAATAAAGATACGGATGTCGTTGACAAAAACGTTCAAGGGAAGATAGTCTAGCCCCGAGCCTGGAAGCTACCCTCAAGTCATTGCAAAAGGCAGGGTGGTAGCGCCTTCATAACAAACACAATTACACCTGCCATTCGGTTAACTGCACAACCACTGGCAAAGCGTGTTGGACAGGCCACATAAGACAAATTTGAGAATCTACGAATCATCATTGCTACATGGAAGTATACTTTTTCAATTTTCGGGGGTGAGAGCTTAGAAGAGCCAATGTCCCTCAGCAAAAAAGGCAAGGTTGTACTGCACTGGTCATACGGGCATAGAGTCGTGTTGGTTAAAACGAATTACAGGACGTATTGCTGCCAAAAGGCCTACATGAACGACTTTTTTTGAAGGCTTTGGGAAATGAAGGCGTAACAGCGATTGGCCTATTGTTTGGGGGGATTGTGAGCCGCCCGGACTTGTGCAGAGGGAAGACTGCGCCCCATTTCCAGTCTGTTGGAATATGCTCCTTATCAAACGACATGCGGAGTATGTGGCAGAGCAAACACCGCGCCCCTTTTTGAGGGGACTTCGTGAATAGCGGACACAACAACATCCTTGGCAAAGTTAGGGATTTCGAAATTTTATAGGGTTGAACCACAGTGCAAAGACAAGACACAAGACAGACATTTTCACGTTGCTAAGATATATGGGATTGCTGAGTCGGCATTCGTCCTAACTTGCAAAGCCTAGACGGCGCTTACTGAGCACTACACATATGCGTTCAACCCAGCCTTAGGGAGTGTCGCAGAAATCTTCGTTAAAACATGGGGGCATATTTATCACACCTAAGCATTTGAGACCATTCGATATTGGTAATATTTGCAAAGTACAACTGAACTACGCCATCTCCCAACTATCAAGTTTCAAAGTGACAGCTTGAAAAACAGAAGCGGCCCTAGTAATGTCTTGAAAGGTAAAGTGGTGCTGATTTTTAACAGAAGAACTGTTTCAGCCAAGCGTCATCCGTTTATCGCACCAAAAAACTTCGCGGAGCGATGACATCACCTCGCGTTGCCTAGCAACCCCTGCCTAGCTTTGCATAGCTTTGCGCTCGTTTGCTACCATATACATGGCTCCGCCGAGCCTCACCAGCACCTGTGAAGAAAAGACATCACTGCACAACACATGCTATAATAGCTCGCGTACAGCAGCGTCGTCCAGGCTTGCGCAAACGCTTTTTTTCATGAAGAAACACCAGAGAAGGCAAGTTGGAAGACTTTTAAAGCCCTAAACTTGATCCATTTGACCGCTTTATAATGGTGAGACACCTTTATCTCACTGTAGCAGTGGGTTTATTTTTTCGCATGGGCCAGTAATCCCTCACCTGTTGAACGGGCAGTGAAGCGGTGCTAATAAATACACTGTGTTTTTTGGAGTACCTGGAATAACCCTGCGGGCTATCGCCATCGCTAGGCCTGAGGTGCTAACAGATCGAACGAAATAGTCAATCTTGTAGGCTAAGCGCGAGGCAGACACAGGACGAGACAAGAGAAGGGACGAGGACGAGCGCTAACTTCTAACAAAGTTTATTTCGAGAAACAAACGAATATACACCCCCCCCCAAAAAAAAAGTTAAAAAATACACACAATCATCTAGAGATAACACACTTGCCATGCGCGAACATTCTATAGCCTCAGAAATTCCAACTCCTTATCACACAGTGCGAGGGAGGGGGTGCTGACACAGTCCGGCCCCACACTACGAATCTTTTCCGGTTCGATGATTTCGCGCGTGAGCCTACTTTTGATTTTCCCTATAACAAAACTTTTTTTTGAAAATCCGGCTTACAACCCTTTACAACACAGGTGCTGCAGTGCAGTGCGAGGAAGCCATCGCGACCATTCATGACATTGCGTGCGTGTTCCCGGAACCCATTATTTAAACATCGACCGGTCTGTCCTGCATGCTGCTTACCACAAGAGACAGGGATCTGGTACACCACATTTTCTGCAAACGAAACGAAGAGATTTTTGTGCTTCTTGGCACATCCTCGGCTTACTTATGCATGTGAAGATTTCATCTTGAATAAGGTAGCCCGTTTTTTCGTGATTGAAAACACTACTTTACACTGGCGCGTGCTCCGGTCTTGTTTAGGTAGTGCGATAAACCATGAATATACGGAACCACGGACCATTTAGGCGGGGGTAATCACGTTTCTTGCGGAAGAGATTGCTTTAAGATATGCTTCTTCGCCAAAGCTTCCGCTACCAATATCTGTATGTTGGTGGGATAACGAGCATTCGAGAGACTAAAAGTCTGAAGGTTGAAACTATTTCATCATGAGGTGGGGCTCGACTTATGTATGGCATTGCGGAAGCAGTGGTTCACAATGCCTCTTTTAACAATTTTTCAGTTGGCTGAATGGAATGGGAGAAGAGGTTTACCGCTCCTAGGCTGGTACGCCCAGCAGGTGCGGTTCTGGTGAATAGTGAAAGCTATGTCTAAAAATCGTAGGCTGTGGTTGGATGGCAACTCGTGGGTTAGAGAGAGGGGCTTAAAACGGTCTCTGATAAATTCAGAGTGAAAAGAGCGTCTGATTCGCAGGAGCTAGGCTCACAGTACAAAAAAAAAACAAGTAGTCGTCAACAAATCTAAAAATGCGGATTACGATGCTTGTCAATGAAGTCACAAGAAACGGTTCTGTCAAGTTTGGCTAAAAACAGGTCGCTTAAAATTGGAGGAATGCAGGAACCTATGCAAATTCCCTCCTTTTGGAGGCAGGGCTTTCCATCCCACTGGATAAATGTCGCTCGCAAATAAATGGATAAAAGTTCTAAAAAACCCCCGGCCGACACACCAACAGTTTTGGAAGGTAATGCACCCAAATTGTCAATGCATTCTTCAATACAACTAAGAAGCAAGTCATGAGGGATAGAATAATACAGGATTTTTACATCAATGGAAAATGTGGACAAGCTTTGATGAAAACGCGGGGAAACAAAATCTAGAACCTCGTCTGAATTTGTGACAAGAAATGGATCATCTACTGTCAAGAGGCCAAGCTTATACTTTGTAAGAACAATATGGACGCACTTCTGCCAAGTGCCGTTTTCTGAGATGATTACTCGAAATGGCTTATCTGTCTTATGGCTTCTCGCAATGAAGAATAACTTCTAGAAAGTCTTTTTTACAGTTTGCCATGCTTCTAACCAGTTTAGTGAGGTTAAGCTTTTCCCACAGTTTTTTCAGCCTAAAATTTTACCTTACGAAATGACTACATTCTTACCACATTTCAATACGGAAGAAACAGCTGCACTTGCTCGTGAATTGAAAAGGTCAGTTGATAGAACTGCAACCCCCCTCCTTGTCGGCGGGAAGCACAGCGGGGGCATTATCCTTGAGGTAGGCCGCGACTTTTTTCAGCGGCAGCCTGAAGTTGTGCTGCTTCGAACGAACAAGAACGTCGACACCCGCGGAAGCAAAGCCGCCTTGCTCAGAGTCCGAAGCCCTCCCAGAAATTTCACCGACCAGCGACAGCCTTTCAGGCGCTGAAAGCATAGGCTCAACCGCGAACTTTGGTGGAAGTGAGAGTGTTTCTGTCACGTACGCTGGCAAGTTTACAGACTCCAGCTTGTGAACACCGCACTTACCTTTCTCGTCTTGGTTTGACCTTGCTTTGCGGCCAGTCCTCAGACGCGCCAATTCGCAGGTCGAGATGGCTTCTATTGTCTGGTTAGTGAAGCGCTGATATTCGCGAACTTGTCTTCTGCCCACGGAGACGTCCATGTTGTCAAGTACTTGAGCCGATAGCCACTGCCTAAGCAGCCTTGCTTGTCGCCTGCACTCTGACCTCAGGATCTTGCACACTCTTGTGCCGTGGCCGACGGATCGGATGAACCCACCAAAGATACGCGAAACATCTTCAGGAAGCATATTATTCCGCAAGCAGGAAGTCAACCCTCGCGCACGCCAAGTGGTCAATGCAGTCAGCGCGACGGTCGCGCAAGTATTTTGAAGCCAGCTTAAAAAAGGGACCATTATACTAGAAATATATTTGACGAGAGGGTAAAGTTGGGCTTGTTGGTGATGCATTCTCGCAGGCTAAGCGCGAGGCACTTGGCAGATGTGCGTCGAATTGTTCTTACAAAGTAAGCTTGCCCTCTTGACAGTACACGATCCGTTTGTTGTCAAAAATTCAGATGAGGTTCTAGATTTTTTTTCCCCGCGTTTCAGTCAAAGCATGTACGCATTTTCCGTTGATGTAAAAAAACCGGCAATATTCAATCCCTCATTACTGGCTTCTCAGCTGTATTGAAGAATGCTTCGACAAATGTGGGTGCATTACCTTCCAAAACAGTGTTGGTGTGTCGGCCGGCTTTTTTTTTTTAACTTGTATTTGTTTGATTGCGAGCACAATTATCCAGGGGAATAAAAAACCATACATCCAAAAGGAGGAAATTTGAATAGGTTCCTGCATTGATCCAATTTTAAGCGACCTGTTTTTGGCCAAACTTTACAGAACAGTTTCCTGTGACCTCAACGACAAGCACGTATTGCACATTTTTAGATTTGTTGACGACTACTTGATTTTTCTTGACTGTGAGCCCAGCCCATGCGAATCACACGCTCTTTTCAGTCTCAATTTTATCAGAGACCGTTTAAGCCCCTCTCTCTAACACACGAGTTGCCATCCAACAACGCCCTATGATTTTTAGACATAGCTTTCACCTTTCACCAGAACCGCACCTGCTGGGCGTACCAGCCTAGGAGCGGTAAACCTCTTCTCCCATTCCATTAAGCTCATTCCAAACTTGTTAAAAGAGTCACTGTGAACCTCTGCTTCCGCAATGCCCTACATTCGTCGTGCCCTCACCTAATGGTCAATAGTTTCAACGAGCAGTCTTTGAGGTTCTCGAATGCTGATTATCCCACGCACATACAGATATCGGTAGCGGAAGCTTTGGTCAAGAAGCATACCTCAAAACAATCTCTTCCACAAGAAATGTCATTACCCCCGTCTAATGCGCCGTGGTTCTGTATATTCATGGCTTATCGCACAACCTAGAAAATAACGGAGCACGCGCTAGCTGTAAAAGTAGTGTTTTCAGTCCCCGACAAAACTGGCCACCTATTTAAGATGAAATATTCAGATGCAAAAGTAAACCGAGGTTGTGCCAAGAAGCACAAAAATCCCTTCGTTTCATGCGCAGAAAACGTGGCGTGCCAGATCCTTGTCTCTTGTGGTGAGCAGTATGTAGGACAGACCGGTCGCTGTTTAAATAATAGTGCCGCGAACCATGTATGGGTTTGTTTGTTTATTGTTTGTTTACTGCCCGGCCACGCTCGGCTCTGTTATCTGTGTCCCAAGCGAAGTGCGTCTTCCCTTCTTCTTTTTTATGCCTCACGGGCTATCTCATTCAGTTAAGCAGACTGTTTCGCCCTAACGTCACTAGCCCAGAATAATCTTCATTGATCTACAGTGTTCTGGATGTAAATCGACGGTTCCAGAAACACTCGCGCCGAAAGATAAAAGCCTGCATAGCAGACGCTGCAGGCATTCGAATCACCGGAGCTCGCCTGCACACGTCACTTTGTTGACTGCTGCCTTCGCCCCCTGTGTATTCTTTGAGTTGTTAGGGGAGCACAAGTTCGCTCCAATGAACTTGTTTTCCTTGAAGACAACTGCGTCGTCTTTGACTTCATGACAATAGGCTCCGCGAACATGCATCGCAATGTCATGAATGGTCACGATGGTTTCCTCAGACTGCACTGCAGCACGTGTGTTCTAAAGGGTTGTAGGCCGGATTTTAAGAAATTTTTGTGATAGGGAAAAGCAAAAGCAGGCTCACGCACGAAATCATGGAAGCGGTAAAGATTTGTAGAGTGGGGCCGGAATGTGTCAGCACCCCCATCCCTTGCGCTTTGTGATAAGGAGTTACAATTCCTGAGGCTATAGAATGTTCGCGCAAGGCAATTGTGTTATTTCTAGGTTATTGTGCGTATTTTTTCACTGTTTTGGGGCGGGGTATATATTCGCTTCTTTCTCGAAATAAACTTTGCTGGAAGTTAGCGCTCGTCCTCAGTCCCTTCTCTTGTCTCGTCTTTGTCTGCCTCACGCTTAGCCTACAAGAATGCATCACCAACAAGCCCAAGTTTACACTCTCGTTGAAATAGTCAATTACGTTATTGCCGATGACTGTGTTTCGAATTCCGCTGAACATTGCCTAGTGTCAGTGATGTTCTTTTGCATAAATAGTGATACATCAACAGGTTGCTCTAGATTTGTAAAGAGGCACAATTTTTATAAAAGTGAGGTGATACGAATATCCCGTGCTGTCGTGAGCACCAACGCCGAATCCTTCACACGTCATTACAACGTCGCCATAGGAAATCCTTCTATCACATATATCTTGCTATCCACAAGCACATATCTTATTTAAACAAACTTTAAGTAAATATAGTTGTGTTCACCATTTTTTGCGGCGCAATTTTTTCCCTACAATTATAGTAGCCAATTTACTTCCGTACAAACCCGAATGCGTCGTAATTTTTTGTTCTCCGGCTCTATTTTGATTCTTTTGACTCAGAGCTCAAACGCAACTCCGAATCAATTCAGCTCATTTGATTCTTCCTAATTATTTTATTCATCGAGTGCTTCAATAATTACGACACAAATACTTGGGCTTTTCAGTTATTCATGTAGTCCCCGCTTCTCTCATCAACGTTTATATTAATAATTTTACCCGCGTACGACGATGATTGAAACCAAATTTAATAAAAGTTATGACGACACCTAGGCCCGTCTGATGACATAGATAATGCGATAGCATCCGTTTACATTTGCTCAACTTTGTGGGCACATACTCGGTTAGCATCGCCAAGAAAGAGAGACATTTACGAGAACGTACTGTGCTGCTCGTCGACATGGTACTACGTCTCTTTTAGCATGGTACTCAGTACGTGCAGCAGTACGTCTCTAATTCGAAGGCCGCAAAGCCTCTGCCTGTTGTACCGTGCGCTACGATATGTTCATGGCGCTTAGTATGCATTTTATGTGGTAAACTCGCATGGGTGTTAAACATGCAGATGAAGATGCTTGTACTGCGCGAAAATGTTTTATAGATAGTGTTGCTTATATACCAGAAGTAAATAAGATGAAGACCAAAGAACATAAGTGGTAACCCACTCTGGATGCACTAGCGCGGTTTAAGGGTGCCATGAAGACGAAATAGAAATTTGTTCATTTCAAGAACTACGCTTCAGTATCCCACTCAGCTGCTTCCAAACCAGGAAAGGCATTTTTAAGTGATAAAACACAAATAGTATTCTAATCTTCGGCGCTGCAGTGACGTGTGCAGGGGCTAGTCCATGACATCACATGGACCAGCCCTAAATCGTATTTAATCCGTGCCTTAACTGCCCAATAGGCTTCAAGTCATACGATGAAATGGAACTACAGGCCCCTCTACAGTTTCCCAGTCATGTGTCTTGTGGTTTAGGTCGAGGGCCGCCAATCGCACAAACAAGATTCTGTGATCTCATATACAAAATTGCCGAAAAGTCACAATTCGCCACTACTTCACATACTTTCTTATATACGTGCGAAGCAGTGTACGTCTAATCTCCCAGTTTTCATTCCGGTAAAGCATTTTTACTCGGCGCCTCTACGGTGCTGCTCCTCGCCACCACCAACCCGCATTCACAACTGTTATTCCCCTCGCAACCACCGGTGCGTCTTCCACAAGTTTCTCAATAGGCTGATAATTGCACTAGCACCGCTATCAGCAACTACACTTTTAACTCGCACTGCGACGGACGCGTGTCGTTCTCTCGGAGTAATATCAGTGGCGATTAAAGGAGCATCGGCATGCAGAGTATCGCGAATGGACGCAAAAACAACACAAAGCTGCTACCTCACAACATGCTGAAATAAAAGGCTTGAAAACAACGACAACGAGGAGGAACAAATACAAGGGGACAAACCGCTACTATGCGCTAAAGTTTTAATAAAGAACACGAAAATATGTACATAAAGAAACGAGAGAACACACAAATTATGATACGGCATAACTTAGGCGAGACAAAAGCGGACCTTCTTTTAGTAGCATCCAGATAGTCAACTTCAAGGTTCGACACAGATACAGAGGGCGTACTGACGCACTTTTCAAAGATCGTGGTGGTGCCCTACATGCATAGACTTTCCCACTGCGGGACAAAACTTAGTGCTCTTTCATTCTGTCCAAGGATTGCATGAAAAAAAAACAAGTTTTTTTGCAACTTGCTACATTTCATAATTCCAAGCCAATTACCTGAATGCAACTTAAAATGACCCCAATTTCATTCTAGTGGACAAACATTGGGCTGTCTGGTTTCCTCTCCCGTCTTAGAGATCTTACTTTTTTGTAGCACACCAACCCAATCCGCTCGACCACTGAGGTTACCGTACAGATGGCATTCAGCCGTTTGAACGTCCGCCAGCACAACGGCCATGTCATCAGTAAGCCCGTGAAGCCCATCGCTGCGTGCGCCTGCCCCCTCCTGCTTTTCCCGCTCCCAACTCATTCACTCCGGAATTGACCACTCCGGACTTGTAAGTCGGCTTGTGTATAGGTCGGCGCTTAATGTGAACCTCCGCCGCACTGTCGACGTGGTGAGGGAGGGACTGCAGGGTTCCTTGCACATCGATTGAAACGTTCACCACCTGGCCTCGGATTCCGTAGTGACCGCGGCAGTAAGAGAGACGCCTTATGCACACAAACGCGAAAGGGAGTGCGACAAGGCTGTTCTCGACCACGTTCAGGCTAGGGTGATAAGACGGGCGCGGCGGGTATACCTAGCCAGTTTCTTGCGTACTTGGGAATGACACTATTTAGTAGGGCCTCCTTGGACGTTCCGCACAAAATGAACTTCTTACCGTTGGAAGCCTTTGCGGAAAGTTATAAGCCAGCACCAGAAGGGCGAGCTCCTTTCCGCCTGAATCTTTAATGTTTTTGATTTTGCAGACATCTTTGTCGAACCAGAGTCTATGGCATATTTCGCAACTGACGTTGAAATGGCAATCGAGGAAAACGTGTTTGAATTTCGAATTCGCACCTCTGAACGCGTTTTCATGCCTGGCGTCTGTGGTAACGGCGCATTGTCGCTGCGTTATAGGTGTTGCGTTATTGCTCCTTGCCTTGATGGCTCAACCTTCGGCACTTTGCCTCGGCTTGCCGTTCCTGGTCGGTTCGTGATTCTCTTGGGCGTCGTTGACTCTCCCTTCCATGTTCACGGCCTTGTTCATCAAATGGTCTCTGTTCTTCCAGGAAGCGAACGACTCGTGGCCGCCTCATGGCTCGCAGGTTCCCCACAACATGAACTATTCAACGGTGGAAGTGCTTAGCGGGAATCGATTGACCAGAACCCGAACCGCCGCCTCCGTTACGTTTAAATTTTTAGCGTTTCCTATTTTGATGACGTCGTTATGGAAACACAGGGCGCTTCCAAAGTGGCCCCGAAATGGCGATCGACAAATCGCTTTCGAAATCGAAAACATCGCGTTGCATGTTGTGGGGTAACAAAGAAAACTGGGCAAGTTAGTAAGTTTTCATGGTGACCCGCCGCGGTGGCTCAGTGGCTAAGGCGTTGCGCTACTGAGCACGAGGTCGCTGGCTCGATTCCCGGCCGTGGTGGCCGCTTTTCTGATGGAGGCGAAAAGCAAAAATACCCGTGTGTACGAGATTTCGGCGTACGTTATACATCCCCAGGGGATCAAAATTAATCCGGAGCCCTCCACTACTGCGCACCTCATCGCCTGCGTTGCCTCGGCGCGTTAAACCCTACAATCAATCAATCAATCAATCAATCAATCAATCAATCAATCAATCAATCAATCAATCAATCAATCAATCAATCAATCAATCAATCAATCAATCAATCAATCAATCAATCAATCAATCAAGTGTTTATGGTGAAACGGATCGCATAGAACAACATTTAGGAGGAGCAAATAAAACGGGACGGAGCGCTACTATCAACTACACCTTTATTAAAAAAACACAAAAATATATACAGTACAAAAGATGTAACACACCAGTGTTCACGGCCCTTTCATACTCGCGCTCACGAATATTCAAACAGCGTCTTGGCTGACCGATATACACATATTACATTTCAACGGTATCTTATAGATCACGCCACGTGGCAGACATACAGACGTATGGGTGTGTTTGATCTAATAAAGGCCGGATCCTGAGCATGACATAACCATTCTTTCTGACAGCCAAAGACGAGGCAGAAAACACGAACCAATCAGAACCGGGAAGTTGAGGCAACGCGCCGAAGATTGCACCATCAAGGCGACGCACAATAACGCGACACCGACAACGCCGCGAGAATGCACCGTTACCAAGCCGCCAGGCCGGAAAAACGCATTTAAAGTTGTGCATTCAAAATTGAAACGCGTTTTACTGGATTGGCATTTCGACGTCAGTTGCGAAATGTGCGATTGACTGTGGTTCGACAGCGACGTCCTCAAAATCCGACAACGACGATCGCCAACCGATACACATGCCGACTTACAAGTCCGAAGAGAATGGGTTGGGAATAGAAATAGGAGAGAGGGGGCACGAACACGCAGCTATAGATTTCATGCGCTTACTGATGACATGTTCGTTGTGCTGGCGGGAGGTTCAAACCAGGATGTCAAACGGCCGAATGCCATCTGTTCGGTCTGCTCAGTGGTCGAGCGGATTGGGTTGGTGTGTTACACAAACTCAAGATACCTAAGACGCGGGAGGGAAGCTGCATGTTTGTCCGCTATAATAAAGATCGGGTCATTTCAAGTTGCATTAAGGTAATTTGCTTGGAAGTATGAAATGTAGCAAATTGCAAACAAACGTTTTTCGTTCTATGCAATTCGTGGACTGCGTCCAGCCTTGCAGGTAATCCTTCACAGAGTGAAAGGGAACTACATTTTATATCCATTATTTGTTACTAGTTTGCGATAAAATTAATTTTGTTGTTACCAACGCAACGAAGCATATGTAATGAACTAAACTTGTATTTTGTCTTCATGACCCCTTTAACAAGTTTTACGTCATCCACTTACTACTACTGGAAGCTGCAGTTTTTCTTTGTTCACTGTACAGTTGGTTTTGTTTTACCCCAAGCAGGCAAAAAGAAAGAAAATTCCTCAGCGTTATCTTTACACTTCTACAGCGATTCATTTAGGGCCGTGCCAGGAATGCGTGCCCCTCTTGCGTTCCAATGGTCCCAGGTTCGAACCTTTAATGGACTAAACTATACCCAGTTCATTCAACTCGTTTACTGTAAGTTCTGTACAGGAGCTCTCCGAGAAATCTGGCGTCAATTAAAGCATTATGTCTCTTGCTTTACTTTTTTGGGCTGTCGGCCATTTTAGTTAATTGAAAAAACCTTAATTTCTTGTTTGAGCGAAAGGAGACTGGGAATAAAAGCGCAGACGAGCTGAGGAAGGTCATAAGCCCCCTACACATGGTGTCAGCAACGCATATCTCGGTTTGCTTGCCATGTATGCAATCGAACAGAGCAAATTATTATCACAAATAGATAAATAACACAATAATGTGTGACATCTCTCCAGCACGAGGCCGGAATGTGACTTAACCAATAAAGAAATACTTCTCAATAAATAAATACTCTAAGGTCATGCACTAAGATGACATGGCCCCGAAAAGTACACAGACAGCTGCATGTTTACACCTAAAAGTATTAGTCACGGAGGCTTGTAAGTTACCCTAAGAGGGGCTGCAAAGTGCCCGAAGGAAAAACGTTCCCTTGGTTAATAACCAGTTGTCTTTGGATACTCGTGCACTGAAAATGGTTTTCGAGCTTCGAAAAGAATTCTCCGGAAAAATTTCCTTAGTGCAGCAGTTGGGCTTAACAAAAACTCAGGGATCTCACCTGTAGTTATGTGCCAAAAGTGGAAACAGTTGTGAGAGATAACTGACCTTTCGGTAAAACGAGCTGAAATTAACATAAAAAACGTCGTCGACGAAATTTATGTTCACAGCTCATTCATTTCCCGCAATCTTAATCGTTTGGCAGTGGCATAATTTGCGGCTTCAAAAATCCCTAATCAAAACTTCTGAAGTGGAAGTGATTGAGCTCGAGGAGGCTGTATCACAACCGGAAAAAAGCACAGGCAAGCTAGCACATGCACAAGTATTATGACGGGGATATGCTGAAAATAGCGTCCGAAATGCTTTCCTGTACTATCGCATTCAGTGGCTATCTCCAGAAATGGAAACACTCGCAAAGGATCCAGTCGAATGCTCAACGTTAAGATAGGTTGGCTAACCGGAAAAAATAACGCACGCCTGCAGCGCGAGTTGATCACATCAGTGGCGCGTATTGAAGGACTGCATAGCTTCGGCAAATGCGATTCAGCGCGAGAGCATAAAGGTATCAGCCGGTAGGACTGAGAGGGAGCGGGTGACGACAGCACACATTCGCACCTAGGCTCGAGTCAAGACGTTTCTACAAATAGTAGGGTGCCGAGCTTGGGCGTACGTCTTTCGAGCACTGCGCTTTCATTAGAGGCGTCGACAGTGTGCCCAGCCGCTAAGGCCCCCTGCCTACTCGTGATGCCACAAGGGAAATGGCGAAATTCGCCTGCCAAGAAGAGTACCCGAAGATTCCGAACAAATACTACTCTGGTTTATTGGGACGAAGCAGTAAGATTAGGGGTAATTCCTGAACAAAAAATTATGTGTGTGTCATCCAGTGTCCTTTTCTTGGCGCAGCTAACTTTATTTTTCCATCAAAATTCCAGCCCTTTGCGCAACCGAGGCACGAGAGAGTCCGGCTATAACATTATCTCATGATTCACTAGCAAAATCCGAGGATCCTTAGGCAACTCATCTGAGTGGCAGGTGCATTGGAACAGATGAGCATTCGGCTGAGGCTGTCACTTTACTGTTGGCGTGTAGGTATAGAAAACAATAGAATAGTTCAGCTCCTGAAACATTAAGGGCTTAAAACAAAAAAGGAACGTAAAAAAATAGATATCGGCTGGTGACTTTTTGAAAACTTCAACCGCATGTCTCACAACAGTTACTAATGGTTGTATTTCACGCCCTATATTTACAACGAACAATTTATTTTCCGGGAAGTATTCGGTATAGGCTGTCCGATTTTGACGCTGCTAGTTTTTGCTGCAAGAAAAAGGTGGGTACATTTATGAACTAAAGTTTCGATTTATTGTTCGATGCAGATTTTTGCTGGTCGTTTTCGAAGTGCCGGCTGGAATTTCAGCTGTTCTAATTTGTATCTGGCAGTCTTTTTAGACAGACCGCAGGGGAATAGAGTTTTCAAGATTTGGATATTTTTAGTGAACTTGGCCATTACGGCAGCCTTCTAAAAATCCCCCTTTACGCCACATCCGCCTTTAGTCTCCGCCTCGTCTTGGGTTTCGCCAAGAAGTAAAATCAAATAAAATAAAATAAAAAATATCACCGCGCTATTAAGTGGTTCAGCCTATGTGTCTGCCGTCGTTAGTTTTAGGGCGTTGAGTCTTGTGGCTATGAGTACAGGCATTCGCACTGTGCTCACTTCAGTGCGCGTGGTATATACTGGGATGCCCTCATTTGATTGGCAACGCCTACTGCCGCAATTGTTTGTTTTTTGACATTTATTACTTGGAGTTGAGCCTGAAAATTATTTCACGATAGAAATATATCGATTTAACGGCTGGGACGAAGACCTTTATAAAGAAGTCGAGTGAATGTATTATTGTTACCGTCTTCCCTAAGGCTCCTGGAATACAATTTACTGGTGTGTTCAATTCAATTTTTCCTCTAAAGCTTTGCGCATCGATGAGCTTGCGAAAATCTCGGAAACCGAATTACCACCTCAGTGTATCAAGGCAGAGCTTCTGGATGTGGAATCCTTCTTCTGCTTGTCTTGGATTTTATCTTCACCAGAAAGCGCATTCCCAACGCGCATAAGCTGCTTTTTTATACCGCTTTTCCTCAAACGAGCAAGTTTTCCAAACTTTTCTTCTCAAATGCATACATACGTCCTGATAACTGTCATTGATTTTTCATGGTGGCTTTTGAATACTGAAGAACAAAGAAAACTTCACAAGGTTTAAGAGGGAAGGACTGGAAAACATTTCCGTTTCTTTCTTCGCTCTTGTTCAGTTCCAGTTTTGAGGCAAAAAAACACTATGTAGAAAAGTGCTGCTACCCAGAATGTTTACCTCACGAGTAATACGTCCTTGATGTATTCCATTCTGTCAACAAGTAAACCAAGACCGAAAATAAATGATAACCATACAGCTCTTTTTCGTCCCAACCGGAGCATTTGATCCTGTTTATTGTTTAAGCGGAGCTGCAATGGTTATAACCGGGGACTGTATGGTGTTAGCGGGACTTGGAAAACCTGGAAGTTTGAAAGCAGCTTGCAATGACCAAGCTTACTGGCAAAGCAAACGCATATTGCGGCTCGGGGCACAGCGTAAACTTTCTGTAAAAGGTGACAGTGGCAGAGTCGATAAGAATGAAAGAAAAAACACCAAAACCAAACGCATATCGGCAAAACAAACGCTTATCACCGTTCGCGTTGCAGCTATGTAACTGTAAATGTATAACGTACAGTATGACGTAGTGTGCGCCTGATAAAGAAGCCAAACAGCCAGATTTGGAAACCGAACGTCCTAATGTGTGAGATATTATAACGTGAGCACAGCCAAAGTCCCACGCCATTCAAAGCACAATGTAGGCCTCAGGCTTACGCGTCTTATTCCTTGTATATGAATTTAGAGCAAGTTTGAGCGTGAGTTTATTTGTTAGATAATACCTGTATGGACAAATGAAATGCCGAACATGAAAATATGTACCACAACACGCAAAATTGCCAAATACCGTTCGTGGAGACCCAATAATGGTGCGGTATTGGTATATTTCGAAAGCCACAGTTTCCCACCTTTTTTTACTGTAATTAAGCTAAGTGTCAATATGACTTGCGTGTAAAGAAATAGCACTATTTGTGTGTTCTTGGTCATATTTTTGCGATCGTATTTCATTTGCTCATGACTGCCCATAAAATATATGCAAAAAATGCTGCGCCAATGCCCGAAGCTCGTGGGTGCCCGTATGCGAATTCGTTGAGATCGGAAAATACAGTTATCGGGTATACCTGAGGATGTACAAATGAAGCAAATACACATCAACGTTTGTGTACAAATACTACACATACATACATACAATTGTGTATATATGCAGAATATACACAATTACATACTAACACATATGCATATATTTACCCATGCGCACATGGATATACATGTCAACGTGTTCACACACGCTTATTCTTTTGTATGCGAATACATTCGACATAATGAATAATAAGTGGATTCGTTATAAATAAGCTCTAGCTCCAAGATCAGTAGAGTCCATACACAAATCTTTGCGTGTATGTGTGTCTTTAAGATTACCGCCGCCAATTCTCGCGAGAAATGAAATTTTCTCGCACACTTCACCCAAATTACTTGCCCTCTCCATGTCGCATGTCAAAAACGTTCGCTGGCCATCCACAGTCGCAGGGCCGGACCAGCGAGCAAATGTATTAAAATTTATTTCGGCGTTCCCCGATGACACATTCATTCCAATCACCTGGGGATATGACGACGTCGTGGCCTTAGCTTCATTTTTAACGAAGTCATCACCACTTATTCTCCACTGATGACTATTAGACGTTTCTATTATGTTCAAATCCTAGGCTTATGGAAGGTGAACGTTGAATCTGTGTCACGAAAACCTGTACCATTCACTAAAAGTCATCATAATTTCGTTGACACTTATCTAAGGATTTTCTAGAGTCATTTTATGGTTTTGTGGGGTTATCATTTCTGGTTTATTCTTTCCATTCAGCTAATTTACACTGAGAAACTAAAGCACTGCTGATGGCGTTATCCCAAAAAAACATTAGTTTCAAGATTCCTCTTTTGCAGTGATTATAGACGTCCTTCATTTCCGGGCCCCTATCCACTTCTCTGTCTTCGCTTCTCATTCAATGCGGCAAATATGCTATTGTGGATTCAATTATTTTTAGCTTGGTCGCAAGTTGATTCCCCTCTTCTTCCGCTTGCGTCCTTTTTTCTAACATTCACTTCGCTGCAACCTCTCGCGGCCTCTTTTTATCGAATATATTGCCGAACTTCGTTGGTAGTCATATATGTGGTGTCCTTCAAAAGGGCTCGAAAAGGTTGGGCCAGTAGCTTTTCGTGCTTACTTGTTTCTGCTTTCGAAGACAGGCTCAATGGCAACATTCAAATGACTGGTTTGCTCTACTACACAAGACCGGATTTATAATTTTAAGCGCAGTGGAGCATCAAAAAGTACAAAGCCCATTTGGAGTATCGTTTTCTAATTTTAAGGGCCGTGCAGCATTAAAAAGTACATAGCTCATTACGAGCATCGTTTTCTTAATTTTAAGGGCAGTGTAGCATTGAAAGTGCAGGGGCCATTAGGACAATCGTTTTCTTAAATTTGAGCGCAGTACAGCATTGAAAAATACAAAGCCCATTACGAATACTGTTTTCGTAATCCCTCACTCGGCGGCATATCTATTTTACCGCCGAGGTTATATTTCCTTTTAGGCTCGTTTTACCTCCATTTCTTGACGATGAGGTAATGATGAGGGTTCAAGCACGTTTCTCCTGTTATTGCTGATAACGCCGCCACCCGCTAGGGAAGCTTATTGTAAAGCTTAAAACGAAATTTCAAGCATACTAAAGTAATAGTAAGCAGCCAAGCAGTAATGCGAACCTGATATAGATAACGTGAAGTTACCCACTCTTTTCAAGTTTTATTTCGTTATTTTATTCGATTGCTGTATTCGATCACATTTATTGGTATCATTGGGTTAACGATCAGTCACTTTGCTTTATTTTATCATGTTTTCGCCTTATGTGACATAATTTCATAAGTTCAGGCACGGTCCAAGGAATAGGAGTTGACAGCAATGCAGTCAGCGGACGAAGTATTCATTCTAGGCAATTTGTCATGTTTTATTTCAACAGACGAGGAGCAAGTCAGGCGTATGTTTTGTACATGCTAGGGCAACAATGGAATTGCAGACAAATACTTAAGGCTTGCCTTCCTAAGTAACTCGGGAGACGAATTTCAAAGCATCCTTACCGCACTGGAAAAACAGAGTAGAACCGTAGGCCCGAAAATTAATAGGATGAAAATAAACCAATAATGAATAGCCTAAGGAGAGCACAACGGTGTGAGATAGGTGGCGAGGCAGTGGAAGTGGTAACCGAATATATCTATTTAGGCCAAGTTGTGACCCCAGATCCCAACCAGGAGGCAGAAGTAATTAGATCGCTAAGATTGTGGCGACAGCTGCATCTTACCGGTACTCACCTACGGGGCACGAACTTGAAGGCTCACTAAGAGGGTTCAACTTCAATTGAGGACGACTATCCGAGCAATGGAACGGAAGATGATAGGTGTAACAATAATGGACAAGAAGAGAGCGAAGTGGGTCCGGGAACAAACACGTGTTAAGGACATATTAGTAGAAATTGAGAAGAAATGGACGTGGGCAGGGCATGTAATGCGAAGGCAAGATAACCGTTGTTCACTAAGGGTAACAGAGTGGATCCCTAGAGAAGGCAAGCGTGGCAGGTGGCGGTAGAAAGTTAGATGGACAGATGAGATCAAGAAGTTTGCGGGGATAAATTGGTCGCAGGTAGCACAGGACCAGGATAATTGTACATTAATGGGAGAGGCCTTTGCCCTGTAGTGGGCGTAGATATGGTGGTGATGATGACTTAAGCCGCGAGTCACTTGAAAGATTGCATCACTAGTGGACAGGGGTGTTGCTGGGACGATTATATACAACCAAGAAGGCCAAGGTTATTGGTACAAAAAAACTCCCACCTCCCCTCGCGGAACCCCTGCGTATATGCGACGCATAGGGGGTTAACGTTGCAGCGTTGGGCAGCGGAGGAACGGCGCTGGAATGATGGAGCGGAGCGGCGCAGGCTCCGCGTTTTATAGAGCGCATAACGGTGAGGGGACGCGCCGGCGCCGGTGCGTCTGCCGCGGCTATGATGCAACACAATCCAACACAATCCACTTTATTCCAATCCAATCCAAATCCAATCCAATCCAATCCAAGCCAAGCTAATCCAATCGAATCCAATCCAATGCCTCTCGCGAGAGAGTGTTCGCTATCGGAGAGAAGAGGGGGTGAGCGGCGGAGAGCGCAGCTGTCGCGGCGAGGAGAATGGGGGAGGGCCGGACGCCGACGACGACAACGCCGGATGCAGGGACAAGGCGGGTGAATGAGATGCGTTGCATCTAATACCTCTATAAATCTCGAATATTCGTAACAAATGCTATACATCCAGCCTCTTCACACTTGCCTGGCCTTCGCTGCTAGGGGCCAATCCACCGTAAAGCCAGAACTTCTAAGGGAAATATAACCCTTGCCTATGCGTGTGTCTAGTCTTCCCTTTGTCCTGCCTTGAGCGCTGCTTTTTTCTGAAGCAATATTGCCACTCTGGTAGCCAATTACGTGGTCCACGGGCGTTCTAGTGGAAACCTCCATGACGCACGATGTATCTCAATGAAGGGCTCTACACTAAGCTCCTTAAAATTCGGCTTTCCGGTGCATTCTAGTGTATACTCTGTTCTCCCCGCACAACATCAGGAAACCTATAGAAAACGATTTTACTCTAGAACATAAAGGAAAGCGATTTGCACTTCCTCGACAGCGACCAGCACTGTTACTCGTCGAGGAAAAGGTACGTTGATTGTTTCTGTAAAATGCGTCTACACAACTGGAGTTTGTACAAGCGTCTTTCTGATATTCCCGGTTGACATAATTAGTAAGTACAAGGGTCTTATCACATACGAACGGTTCCAGTCAATTATTTTTCTGCGAATCAGTAGACTGTAGTCAGTAGGCTGTAGTCAGTAGACGAATCAGTAGACGAATATTGCTTGCTGACCTTCTAATGGGCACCACCTTTATATTAAACATCGAGCACACCCGACAAGAAAACCTGTAATTGCATTTTTTTGCCCCGGTACGGCTACTTAGAAGAGCGCAACACCAGGCGAAAAATATTCCTCGTGGCAGCTAAGTCTGTTTACGTGCTTTGAAGGTGAAATCCTTCCAGTGCTTATGAACAGCGTCTTTACTGCTGCATCACAATTGTGTCTTTTGGCACGAAATACTTTGACCATCCTCTTTTATCTTTCATCGTATTTACGTTTTTTCTTGTCTTTCAATTATTCGTCTTACTGCGGCAATTACATAACCAAGCCGACTGGCACGTGCCACAACCACCAGAGCATGAAGGCTTGAGGTCGCTGGTGGGCACTTTTTTCATTCACGTTCCATCATGTTCAGGTGTCAGGCGGCACGCGCTACTCTACAACTTTCACGTTCCCAATTCACAGGCTTTTTGGGGGGAATCGAGCACATTACCCCCTCAGTAGTACCGGTTCGGGGTCAATCCTCCACGTGGGAACGTGCAAGGAAGCAACGAACAAAAACTACTACTTTTATTTTACTTTTCACGCCATACGGAGATAGGACAGCATCGTGAAGAGAGAACACATTTAATGGAGAACGGCGATATTAGCCGAGCCATCGCGCTGACTTGCAACGCCAGATGACAGAATAAAAGGAAAAAACCACAACAATTATTATAAAAATGAAAAGATGTCAGAAGATGCGTACAAAACTTTTATTTAAACTTTCCACTGGGACCCTACCAAGTACCCACAACCTCCCTCAACACTCGTCCCGCACCAAGCGGCCTGCATAAAAATAATAAGTTTCTGTCTGTGAACGGTGTACTTGGGACCCACGCATATAACATTATAGGTGTCTCCTCCTGTGTAACATGGGGAGCCGAAAGGTGCAGATGCCTGCTAGATTTTGCAGCGGCAATGTCCCGTGTTGGCCACATTCTATGACAATGCAAGCGGGAGTGGCCTTCTGTTCGAAGCGCGATCTGGGATGCTGCGAACAAGGCGTTGGCAGGTGTCATGTGGGGCGGTGGAGAGGGCCATCTGTGAACTCTGCGGCGAAGAAGAGGAGTCGATAGAACACGTCGTGCTGTCCTGCCCGCGGCTGGCGCCCCAACAGCCCAGTGGGGTGTCGCTGGAGCAGGCATTGGGGTTCGGACAGACCGGGCCGTCAGGGGGCGCGGCGGCTACTAGTGATGGACGTGATCGAGAAGCAGTGACGGCCATCATCGACCGGACTAAGCGTAGACTGGAGGTGTGGAGGAGCCGGACAATGGCGTGGGTGGGAAACAATAGGGGTGGGGGGCCAGGTGCAGAAGTGCAATCAACCTGCCATGACACTCACGGGTGTTCTCGGGGAGTGTCAACCCGTTTCAAAGGGGTATAGCTACAGATCCAATCCAATCCAATCTATGCAGAATTGCTCCCTCGCACTTGCAAAGTCCTGGTGGCACACTCAGGGTGCACCAGAGATTAATCCGTTGAAGAGGTGCGTATGCTTGCCTTGCGTCAATCCAGATAGATAACCGCGCTTTCCATGCGATTGATGAGGCGGGTGCTGCCGTGTAAAACAAGGTGGCGTTTGGTTTGTGTTACCTAATTCTTCAACTTTTAACTTGGTTCATGTTTTTCCGCAGTACAAGTGACCCATTTCTTTGTACCATCGTGTAGATAACACTAGTGTATTGCTGGTGTTTATTGTTCCCTCTGTCAATGAAAGTTGTCGGGCCGTGAACGGCTACATAAAGGAAGTTTCTAACCGTACGATTTTCAAGAGAGTGCTTAACTTTTTCGGGGAACACCCTTAATGAAGATATCATAAAGGTGTTTTTTTCACGTATATGGTTATCGTGACATGTTTAGTTCTATCCAGGAACAGGATAAGCTATGCCGTGTTAAAATGATGGCCGTTCCAGCATTCGTTCAATCCTGCCATTTAAGGTTACACACAGAAACGTAACCAGTCAAGACGCGAATAGAGGAGAAGGGTCTTTTTGTTGGTTTTTCTACTATGTGTACCTTGTGTGCAAAACTCGAGACAGTGGAACATGTTTGCACACAATGCCCGGACGCTGTATATTTTGGGGACGTCTTGCACTGAACGAAGAAAAATAACAGCTCCTGCCAACGTAAGTCACATGATTTCTTCCTGTCGGTGGAATGACGGTGGGCCATGTGACTTGATTATGGCTCTGGGTGTGTGTCCCATTCGGAAATCTATGATGACGGTACGACACGCTGATCCAGATGCGCTTACTGTGAGTAAGAACATCGCCCGAAATGTGAAATTGCTGTACGTGAACAAATTACAGTATCCTGACCTTGTATGGCATCCTGTGTTTGAAAATGTTTGTACATTTATATTCATTTTAGAGTATTCCGTTCACTGTAAGGTGTCTGGCACTTTTTTAATTACCCTTTACTGACCTTGTAGTTGTGAAGAAAGTAGTATATGGAAAAGAAGTTGAGGTTGCACAGTGGTAGAGCATTGGGCTGGTACTTTTCCGACTCGGGATCAAATCCCGCCGGATCAAACGTGGGTTTTCCTATTTATTTACGTTTTAGATGCGACTGCATCTCATTCACTCGCCTTGTCCCTCCATACGGCGTTGTCCGTCCACACCCCTCCCCCTACACTATAAAAAAATAATACTTAGCGGCGCCCGGTTTCGATCCCACGACCCTGTGGGCGGAACGCGAGGTGCATGGTGCTCTTCCCACTGCGCTACAAAACCGAGACAGAATCAAATGCTACGAACGCGCCTTATATTCTTGACTCATTCAAACTACGTCAAGATGCTACTGATACAACGCATGATGGGGCAATGATTAACACTTGCAATAAAAGAAAAGAAGCTCCCACTTACAGCAACAATGATGGAGTAAAGGTCGTTGCGACACCGAAGCCCCAAGCATACCACTTAGAGAAATTGACCAAGATTGGCCAATAAAACATAATAATAATCATAAAACATAATAATCATACGCGTTCCCGACACGTTTCACGCGATTTCAGAATCAATCCAACGGAAACACCAAGTGAACCCCACGATGCGTCGCATCTACACAGGGTTCCCCTCGCGGGGAGGTGCGCGCAATTTTTTCAGCGGCGGCCATTTTCGCAACGGGGCATCAAAGACAGAGCTTTTACGCAGAATGGGTGCTTACGGCTTTAACCTTTAAAAATACGAGAGAATTTCGCATATCAGGCTCGCTCTTTTCTAATACTGCGCCCGGTTTCAGACCCTAGAAAATTCAGAGAAAACTTTGACAGCGTCAGGCTCATTCATCAGGGTTTCAGTAACCAGTGGAATGCAGTTGAAGCATGGCCACAATAATTATAAATGAGCGCCCGCACTTCTTAAGTTTTTAAGAAAATCAAAACACAAATTTTGCGGGCAAAGTCCTGACGTGAAAGACACTCCGGTTGACCTAAAGTGTAATAAACATTTTTTTGAGTCACCATCAATGGCGGGAGGTAGGGGGCTTCTTTTCACTTTTAATTTAATTCCTCCGTTTGTTCAAAACTTATAACAGGGATTTACCCTGAGATAAGAATTTCCATCTCCAACGAAGTGAAATTCCTTTCCTATTTTTACTGATTTTAAGAAAACATTCTATCTTTCATTGCATGCATTTTATTTTCTATACTCATTCCTCCCGTGTTTGGTCTTCTGTCAGTCCTAACTTTAATCATCAATCACAATTTCTGAAACTTTCTACAGCTATATCGTTCGCCCATTTTATAGTTGCGAAGCTGCCCGAAAGTACATCAATTTTCACTAATTGTTACGTGCTTTACTTAAGGCACAACTAGAAAATCAGTTGATAAAGAAGAAATGAGGTTACATTAAAATTTATGGTCTACACTTGCAAGTCTGGTATTGCACCGGGAAAGCATAAAGGAAGGCATAGAAAAACGGCCAACTATGTAAATCTGTTAAGAGCGTGGGAAAATAGAACTTTTGGCCATTCGGTTAAACACTGAGTCTACAGTGACAAGAAATGAAAACGGAGCAGGGGAAATTAATCAAGAAAACGCAAAGGCAAATAATTTACTTTCTGGAAGTGAAATATGCGGGCGGTTAGGTGAGTTGTGAAACTGTCATTACATAAATTGTATATTTAACCGACTTATGCTGTTATTTTTTAGAAGAAACCACGCAGGCTGTACATTGTGGTTTATGTTTTAGTGTTCGCATTTTTTAAATACCTGCACATGTGTATTTATGGTAGAAAATAACGCTTCCAATAGTTTTCGTTATGAGGTGACGTTACGCTGCTTGGATTGCGCGATAAAGCTAGGTCATATGGATGTTTCAATTACATTTCGCCTTTTTATACGTAAGTCATATTTTCACTCGTGGAGTAGGCTCCTACCACGAGCCAGATATTTGTTTGTATGTTGACTTTCAAAAGCTACCGTGCAAAAGGAAGCTCTTTCATGGGGCTTCGCAATACATTGCGTTCATATAGGCTTCGAACCTCGCGACAAAACACGTTTATGTTTTGTATGTTTTTCAAGTATTTGCGTACAGATGATGTGCGAAAGCGGGGCAATGATTTCTGGGCCTCTATTTATTTTTAGCCGAACATAGGACAATGGGCGAGGGCCCATTCTTAAATCACACTTTATAGCTCGCTCCACACATTGAAACGGAACATGTTTTCCGAAGTGCTGTTGGAAAAATCTGGTCATTGCTTTACACTTTTCCGTTATGAGACCAAATATGCCTCATTCGACTAATGAATTTTTAAAATCTTTTTATGCAATCACCTTCCATTGAACGATAGAACTACTTACGAATAATGCTAAAACTACCTTAACTCAGCTCATTTACAAACAATCAATTCCTATATTCATCCTCGAAGAGCCAGCCTTTCAGCTGATTAGCGCGCATAATTTTGTTTGTGTGTTTCTGCTTAGTTTCTTTGCTTTTATTTTTCTCATACTAGTTTTTCTTTGCCTTTCGTCTTTGCACTTTTTGTATATCTGAGCCATGTGTTCTCTCTTTGTGAACGAAAATATTCGGTGCGAGTTTTCCTTGATGTTGAAATATTCATCGTACTACTTCTTTTCTAGATGCGTTTTGTAGTGATGGCTACAATACATTATTTAGTATTGATTTACCAGAATTCCCGCGGCACTGCCACACTTCAGCGACCTCTTCCTTTAATATCAACCACCATGCACTGTAGCCTCGTTGTCCGTTACAATAAACTGAAATGCCGAGAACTGAACTCCGTCGTCGCTTGTATTCGTCGTTTCTCAGGCGACTGGTTATTTTATGCTGCTATTTTGTGTTGGTGCAGAGCAGTAAAAAGATTGCCTAACTGGATTTTTTCTATTTATTTCTATGTTTCCTATCCTTTGGCGCTTACCACAGTTAGTTTTTCAGGCTACCTTCAGTGTATTCTCAACCTGCAACGTGCATCAGTTCGCTTCGTTCTGGCCACATAGAGGCATTGCACTCGTAAAAAAAGAGCCTAAAAGAAAGGTGGTGCCGGCAAGTTGGTGAACTTTATTGCTCACAGCGCAAAAAACAGACAACGGGTGGAGAAAAGAACACAAACAAGCATTTGCTTTTATCATTTTCTCTTTCCGTTGCCTGATGTTTGCGCTGCGAGCATAAAAAATCCACACAGATTGCTTCAGTCTAGTTCAGGTTATTTGAATCTACTATGTAGTGTACCATGACTGCAAAATTCGTTAGCTCAAAGCGAAGACCGGAAACGGTTTAATCTTACTAAACCTATAGATGAAGTAACGTTCCCTAACCAAGAGCCGAATTAAGTACCGGGACGAGACGGGATTTACCGGCTCGGCTCTTCGGGCAGTTGACCAGGAAACCAGAGCGTAACGCCCTAAAGGCCGGAACGGCGCCTTCACAGGGTCAGTGGGGCACACAGCGTCGGTCGGTTTTTCCTAACCGGGTGAAGGCTTCCCGACCACACACTGACCAAAATACAAATGGCTTGATTCGGTGGTTTCTAGGTCTTTTTTTATTTTAGAAGCCCACTTTTAGATCGTTTATTGACGTATTATTTCTTTATCAAATGTTTGTACAGTCCGCAGAGGGTTGAGTATGCGCTCCACTACAGATGGACTGTAGACGAGTGGGAACATTTGCACAGGGAACAAAAACGAAGAGACAAGAGCAAACAACACCAGAAAAGTACCCACCCCCTTCAATCTCGACCGCGTAATATTTGTTTTTGACGTAGTTTGTATCTACATTGGGAATGGTTTATTTCGCCACAGCAAAGAAAAAAATTGTGTCTTCAATTAACGCTTATTTGTGGTGGATCGTCAATGCTCCACGTGAACTTGCCCGCAGTAGTCTGTGAGCTTTCCAGTAAAGCGTTTGCGCCTCTAAGACAACACTAAAGTGCGCTAGACACTTAACGCGTAGGAAATTGAAACGGGACAAAATCTAAACGGGGCCCTGACCACTTCCGAGCTCTGAAATATTTCTGGAAACCAAAGCTTGCTCAAAGAATGCTTCCGATCGTACTCCTAAAAAAATTAATCGGTGCTAAAACAGGGACGAAGAAGAAGAAGAATTTTTTTAGCAGTACGTACCAACTCGTCCACATCAAGCTTTTGTTATTCCAATCGTAGTTTTAACTGCGGTGCATTTCTTAGGCTCGCCTGGTCCTGCGTCGTTGATGGCGGTGCCGTCCACACACTCACTGCGCACGCGCAACTCTCCTCACACCCACAGCTCCGCGATACTACACTATAAAAAAAAGAAATAGTTACCGGCGCCCGGTTTCGATCCCACGACTCTCTGGTCACAACGGGGGGTACGCGGTGCTCTTCCCACTACGCTACAAATCTTTTTTTTTCTTTATTACATGGGAAAATACGCTCAGACGTTGCAGTACGACGAATACAAGCAAACAAAAGAATACCTTGAAGTTATGAGAAGCAAATATACATCAAAATTCAGGCAAACACACACAAGCGTTCAAAAGAGGGAACCAGTCAGGTGGTTGGTCAAGCGAACTACTACACACTATGTACAAATGCCACATTTCTCGGAAATAAGACTTAGTTGATCTTGGTGGCTGAGCATTGCCTATCACATAAGTCGGCATCGCCACAGACTGTACAAACCAATCAACACGAACATGTCATAGGGTGGCTCACCAGGATAGTCGAATGGCAAAAATCGGATAGAGAAAGGCGTAATATCCATGTCTTTTTTGAGGCGTTCGCTGTAGAATGTCCCAGAAAAGACAGAATCTCTGCAGTCTACAAAGCAGTGATCAATTGTCTCTGGTCGAGTACAGAGCCGACAGACGTACTGCAAGACGTATTTGCAGTACAGCTTTCAAAAAAGGATGTTCAGCATCTCGAAAGTAGAATAAACGAGAAAGAAGCTGCCAAAGAAACAGATGAACAAGCCCAAGTCACCCTTGCACAACCGGAAGAAAAAGGTTATCTCGACGCATTGGCTCACTACGCGAACACCAAATGGAGGTTGCAAAAAATCCGGTGAAAAGCCTGGATCCTGAGTCGTGAGCAATGTAAGACCTGTAGGACATAAAGAAGTCGGGTCACAAGGAACGTGTTACACGCCCGAGCACGAGAAAAGATGGACAGCTGCCGTCCCCGCCAGTCATTCACTTGGCGCTGTAGCTTCACCGCCTGCTCCGACCAATGCGAGTCAGTATTGAGAAACTGCGAGAGGGGTACTCCTAAATAAGTTAGGTCTCTATTCCAATTTATTCCGGCGAAACAATCGGGTGTGGTTCCCCATTCTCCTAACCAGAATCCGCAGCTTTTCTCAAAATTCAGGGCCGCACCTGAAACCTCGCAAAATTCTTGTGTAATGGCAAGAGCATTCTCCACACTGGCCTTGTCCGTACAAAATAAAACGACATCATCGGCATATGCTAAAATTTTCACTTCGAAGGACGATAGCGTGAACCCTCTAACATTAATGTCCTCTATTATGCGCATGCACAATGGTTCCAGATATAAGCAAAACAGGAGTGGTGATAATGGGCACCCTTGACGAACCGATGAAAGAAGGTGGATTGGTTGGGTTAGTCGATTGTTGACTATCACTCTTGTCGAGCCATTAGCATTATATTTGAATACCTTCGGTAAGCCAAGATCCTGCGTTCACATGCTGTAGAGCCCGAAACAGAAATTGGTGACTGACGCCATCGAATGCCTTTGCCAAATCTAGTTGTACTAAGGCTACCTGGGCTGACGTACCCGAAACACACTCCAATATAGACCTTGCTATGTGTATGTTCGTTTGAATAGATCGCCCATGAATGCCACATGTCTGATGGTCACCAACTAGTAGCTCAATTACATTTTGAAGACGTTTGGCCAAAATCTTAGCGAAGACTTTATAATCTACATTACATAAGAAAATGGGACGATATCCTTCTACTTTACGTAGTTTGTCAGGATCATTACTTTTGGGGATTAGAACAGTGTGGCCTTCGCACAGCGTAGGTGGAAGAAATACAGTCTTGTAAGCCTCGCGGTAAACCTCAAGTAAAAATGGAGCCAGCAGAGAACAGAATGTGTGGTAAAATTCTGCAGTGAGACCATCAGGTCCCGGGGTTTTGCCTTTCGACAATGATTCAATGCTAGACACCAATTCTTGAACGCCAATCTCCTGGTCAATAGATCCAGACTCGTCCTGGTTTAATTCGGGCAGCAAACTAATGAATTTGTCAATGGAGTCCTCGCTCACTGCTCTTTTGGGAGTTTGGAATACAGTTCTATAGTAATCGACGAAGGCCATCATTATCACAGTAGTGTCATCAGTAATTTTCTCTTTATACTCAATTTCAAGTATTTGTTTAGATAGAGCATGACGGCGCTCATCACCTAGTGACCGGCGACACGGTTGCACTTCAGCAAAGCGCTGTGATCTCGCTCGCACTAGTGCTCCCCGGTATTTCTCAACATCAAACGCCTGTAGCTGCGCCTTCACATTCCGAATGTCATCCATATATTGACCTGGACATCGGCCTTCAAGTTCATAAAGTTCTCTCAACAATTTTTTTAGGTGATTAATGTTGTTTTTATTTTCAAACGTCATCACTGTAGCCTCTTCAATTGCCGTGACTTTCACTTCTTGCTTAAATAATTCCCACCATGCGAGCATTGGCAGATCATAGCGATTTCTTGCATTTTGCATAACTTCTGGCACACGATTTAAAAAGGGCTGATGGGATAGTAAAGAATTATTAAATTTCCACAATTCCCAATTAAGGCGACGATTCCGACACTGTTGGCTACCATGCGTAGCAGATACAAGGCAATGGTCGCTAAAAAATACCGGATGAACAGAGTAGCTATGGACACACGGTAGAGAATCTAAAGAAACATAAATACGGTCTAGCCTAGCGTGAGAGGCTCCCTGAAAATGTGTAAAACAATTTTGCAGTCGGACATTTTCTCCTATGTCACAAAGGTGAAAGTCACAAGCAATGTTTTCCAATGTTATAGCGCTTAAGTCCGATCGTTGGTGCTCACATGACCTGTCACTCGGGTTACACACACAGTTAAAATCCCCTAAGACCATTAGGTGCCGGTCAGTACGCAGGTGACTCTGTAATGACAGGAAATATTCTTCCCGCTCGCGAGGTTGCGACGGTGCATAAACGACAATAAACCTCGATGACTGTCCCGCGATCATTAGGTCACATACGATAAGGCGTCCCTCCGAATCAGTGGATACAATTTCCACACAGCATTGGAGGCGCTTGTTCAGAAAGAGCATGCACCCAGCAGATAACCCTTTGGCGTGGCTAACGCACACTTCGTACTCTGATTGAAAAGGAGCTAGAGCTTCCGCAGTCCCTTCATCAGACTGAATTTTTGTTTCTTGAATGGCCAATATATCAAGCTTCCAACCCCGCATTAGGTGAAGAAGCTGGCCTTGACGCCTCTTGTTACGTAAGCCACGGACATTAACGTTCCAAACTGAAAGAAAGAGCTCCCAACCATGACAACCTACAGCAGTACGTAGCTAGCGTCTCTACCCTCGCCTACCCACAGTTCCGTCAGGATCTGGAGGCCGGGCAGCAGGACGGCGACCAGTAGTTGCACTTTCGCAGCCGGGGAGGCAGCCAAAGCTGCCCCTGATGATGATGCAGGGTCGGCAACTAGAGGAGCCTCTGAGTTATGGGCTGTATCGCAAGAGGTTGTGGCACCCGGCGCCAAAGCCGTCGATAGCACCGCCGAAGCAGCGAGGAGCAGGATCCGAAGCATCCCTGGGCAATGACACTTCGTCGCTGCTCCGTCTCCATGACCTCTGGGTTTCCACCCGAAGCCTCAGCTTCATCAAGGGCCAGGTCGCTTTTGGTACCAATGTCAAGTCCATTTCTTCATTCTCCGTCGACGGTGGTCGATCCTGGTAAGGTGGCGACTCAGCCCATGTTGCAGGCAAGACCGCAACGTTAGCGCCCCCTCCTTGATCTTCAGAGCGGTACCAACGGGACGCATCCCTCCGTGGCACGCAGGAGCCCTATCTTCTCGCCGCTGCTCCGCAACAGCTTCCCCTGAAGAAATCCACCGCCTCACTTGCATCCATGATGTTAGATGAAACAGTGTCATCCTTCCGCTTCACGACCCCGAACGAAGCTTGTCTGCGTAGGTTTGCGCACACGCTGATGACAAGTGGCCGTAACGGGTGGCATTTCTTGCAACGCGGAGTCTTGCACTGCCTCCTTATGTGGCCTACCCTATTGCAGCGCAAGCAGAGTGGGCGGACTCCCAGGTATCAAGATGAGAGACTGTTTGACCGTAGACGTCCAGTCGGGTGCGGCAGCGAGTTGACTGAGATTCCATCCTTCAGCGTGAATGACACGTCTCTGTTGGTCATCTGCCAAGCCTCCATGCCATCACACCGCCACATTTCTCTTGTGATAGACTGAACGTGCCATACGGTTCAGCGCTTCTACAATTCAGCGTTGCTCTATGTGCAGGGGAAAGCCAAAGAAGCTTCATTTTAATATTCCTGCTCTCAGGATCAATGACCAGGCACTTGAGGCCTTTGACCGCAAGTTTCGCCTCGCTCTACTAGCTTTTGTTTCGCTGCACCGTTGACGCATGTGACAAGCCACAAGTGACTCATCTGATATTTACCACAAGCAAGAATGTCCTTGTGTTTAGAACGGCAAGCAAAGCAATCGCAAAAGTCCGGGGCACGGACGGTCGGCCCAGAGAGGTCATCATGCAAGAACACGGAGTTTAGAACGGTGTTACCAGAAGGCAGACGGGAAGTACGACCTTGTAGGTTTCCGGAATCGTCAGCTGACGCAACTTGAGTACCTCGGCCCAAGGCGCGATGGCTGTTTCCAGCAGAATGCATTGCAAACGTGGCCGTAGCAGCCGTCGTCGTCTTCTTCTCCACCACTGCGGGGCCGCTACAAATCCGAGTGTTCGTTGCACTTGCTCCTGTCCCGGATCTGTCCCCCGCTACAAATCCGGGACAGGAGCAAGTGCAACGAACGCGCCTTATGTCCTTGACTCATTCAAACTAAGTCAAGAAGCTACTATACAACGAAGGCACGCGAAGCTGAACATCAACGGAAACGACGACTGAAAACTTTAGAGGGGGATGCTGAATTTCCGTGGGAAAGCAGTGGGCGGGAAGCGCCACGCGCCTTGCAGCTCAACCAGCCCCGTCCGCAGCGCCTCGATGCTGATTGTGGCAGGATGCCCTAGGGAGTGGGCCAACAAAGAATCCAATCAAGAGATAGGTTCGCGTTCAACCACTCGTCATCTTCCGTAGGGGGAACCGCCGAAGAAGAAGAAGAACGAGAAGACAAAGCTGCGAAGAGGATGGCGTGTACATTGCTCTCAGCCGGTGCACCAATGTCAACAACCTTTACCTCACCAAAGCTGACGGAGACTACCGATTCTACCACAGAGACTACATCGACAAGAACATGGTGGACGAGTTTCGGCGCCTCGAGAACCACCGCCTACTCACCGTAACACAACAGCACTTGCGTGCCTTTGCCACCGGTGTGGACCCGGATGCGGAATTCCCTCTGGCGCTAGTAAAAACCAGATCACTCAAATTTAAAGGCAACACAATGGAACCACACGGAACCGCCACGATGCTTCGCATCCTCATCAGGGTTCCCCACGGAAAGATGGTGTAATTTTTTTTTGCCTTTCACGTAACATAGGGGAAATTGGCGCATAACGGAAAAACTCTGGATTTGTCTATCGGGAGAACAGGATATAAAACAGAGGGCCAACTAAAGTGGTGTTCTGTGTCGTTCCCAAATTCATTTTTGTGAGGGTACAACTGTATTTTGAAGGCTTATGAATGGCAGCTTGCTCATCTTGTGTTAGACGCTCTTTTGGCGAGAGGATACTTGCTCTCTCACCTGCGAGAAGCCCGTCTTGTGTGCGGAGCCAACCTGATAAAAAAATGCCGGGTCTACAATATGGAGGAAGGCGTGTTTTGCCTGCTGATTTGCGGGTGCTCAGCCCAACTTGTTTTTCAGCCGTGCGCAGAGGAGGTTGCCTCGCGGCCAAAGAATGCCGAGGAAACAAGACAGATGAGGGGTGCATCCTGTGTGCTGGCTGAAAAAACTGCTGGTCCTGCTGCCACCATCTCCAACACCTCTTTTAGCTTAATGCTGTAGGTGTCGTTTATATGTACTCGATGTCGGCGTAGGCAAGAATGAAGCAGAGTGATCTGTCATATCGCAGGTAAAAACCGCAGGGCCGAACGAATGGCAAATATGCCGTCTTGCGCCGTGTGACGTAAAATTCACAAATGTAGAGCAGTTGCCAGTTGTTTAAGTTAAGGCTCCAACTAAATCTTAGTTTACCTTGTCTGCAGGCCGTCAGCGCCCTCGAACTTCTCACCATAGTCAAGCGTTCAAGAATGTGCGCTAATAAGATTGCATATCTTAATTCGAAACAAGTTTTCTGCCCTTGTTTTTATAGATTGTGACCACATTTCACTCATCTACATGTCTGCTTTCCTAAGAAAAACCAGAAATGACCAAGTGACGGCACCCCAATCTTGCGCTCATCTTGAATTCACCGCGCGAAAGGGGCGAAGTTTCTCTCTTTTTTTTTCAGACGATGTCGCGGTTATTTCTAATTGGTTGTGAAATCTTGTAACTTCATCTTAGAATATTCATTGCGACCTCTTGCTGGGGAGCTTTCCGCACGTATGCAGTTCTCCGTGTGTTGTGCCAGGTAACCTAAAGACAACTTCGGTAGTGTTTTGAAGTATATAAGGGCCGCTTCTTTACCCAATGTTCGATCAAACCATTTGCATCCTCATTTTTTCCCTCACGCACCACGTGCTCCACCTAAGTCCGTGCTCGTTTATTACCTTCTTTGTATTATAGCAGCGCGATGCGAATGAAGGAATAAAATCTTTAAAACGTAAAACAGGTGACTCCGAGCTTATTTTACTCCCGCATTCAAACTGTGCGCATACTGCGGGACATTACTCTACTCACACGACAGGATTTATTCTACCAGAACTAATACCTCCGATTCCTGCAGGCCGAGCTACTGCTGCTGTGCGAGTCCATGTCATGAGCCTAGAAGAAATGCGTCACTTCCTATCACGAAGCAAGTCCACAGAATGCAGCCGACGGTGTTGTTAAACATCGGTCGTTTAAAACTTTTTTATGAAAGCTGAGATACCAAATTGTTTTTTGCACGCGTCATTTAAATAAAGATGTTTTGTAATCTGAGATATTTTTTTCCAATAGCTTTTGACTTTGAACTCAAATAAAATTGCCTTGATTGTTAAATGCTCTTTTTATATTGCGTGACAATCACTACGGTATAATGGATAGCGCGACAATGCTTTTTGTCTTCGTAGGTCTGCAGAAAATGTCATCGGTTGCTGATGGGACGAAAGACAAGGGAAGTTGCTTTGCATCGGGGTATGCCGTTTTCCTGCCATTTCGAAAATATGGTGGCCGCGCTAAAGCAATACCACAGGAAGCACACTTCCTTGGGCTTTTATTTTTTGATAATAATTCACTGTGTAATTAAGCAATACTTTCCAGGTGCGGATAGCTGCTCCGAAAGTGGACTGCACTCTGTCAAGAAACATTCACAGACGAAGTTTCTGACACAGTCTCTAAATGTGACTCATGACATCTAACCAAGTGGAGAGGTCTAAGCTTTACGTCCATATATTCTATCTGTTGGTGACCATATTTTTAAATACCTTCCTCCTGCCACTTTTTCTGAAAAATAAATCTCGGACTTGAGTAAAAGCTGCACCTTTCTTCGCCTCGCCATTTCACTACTCTGCTGTAAAAGAAATTTTATACGCAAAAAAGTGGTCAGTCTATTTTGCTTCCAACAAAACTAGTTGTAAACCAGTGCCCACCAGGGTAAAGGTTTGCAACGCTGTCTGGCAACAATGTGCTCTGATTATGTAGGCTCAATCTTGAAAATAGAGACGCATAAAGGTTGTATTGACGGGTAACGTCGATCAAGCTGTGAAAAGCATGTCTCCTGTTTGTGCCTCTTTCCAGGCGAAGAACATCAAAATCTAGGACTGGACCGTTCTTTTATCATCTTCTAAAAAATCAAACCTTTCAATTTCGTACTTCACACTCTTACATGTAACATCTTTTCTAAGCTTTCACGCAATGCCACCCCGTCAATACTTCTCGCTTTTTTACCCAGTGTATGCCAGCGTAGTATACTTAAGTTCTCAATACAGATTTCACGTAACTCCCGTGCATGGTTTCATTGTCTATCTGACCATCCAAGCATGAGATGCGTTGTAGATTCTCAGAAATCACGACACTTTTGGGGCGTGGCAATTTACTTTCATTTGAGTAGTTCGAGTATAAAGAGAGTGAACCTTAAAAGCATTACTGCTCAGGTTCTCTGTAAAGAATACCCGTCGTTACTATAAAACCATTTGCCTTCGATCGTGTGCTGGGAAAAATAAACTTGAAATGACAGCCTCCTTACTAGACTTTCGTAAAATAATCACGCTGAAGACACAAAAAACCGCAAAACAACAGTTTTATTACACAACACTCACACCTCCTCACCTCACGATGTGAAGACACCACCGAAATTACCTTTAACAGGAGGTATATAACGGCGACGGCCACGGTCACATGAGTTGTAAATTCAACGTTTGTGTAGGATGCAGCCGTAAGAAACAGGTTTATTTACACTGCGACATTAATACAAAATTAGCGTTGCCAACGGGTTAATCTGCACATCCTACAGAGATGGTTTTTGAGAGGGAGGTACATTGCGTTCGACGGAAAATGTAATAATCAGGCAAGAAACTGGGTTGCACTTCATTCATGTCCTGGGGATATACAAGAACAGTATCCAATCGATTTACAGAATACATTCTATTCGCCGCTGTTGTCTTGCTGGAGAACATTGTGAAGCGAAATTAATGAAGAAACAACTAAGTAGCATTATTATGCAGCCAATATTTATGTTGGACACTTAACTGACCTATTATTGATGCAACTTGTATGCAATATTTAGCTGCTGGATGACGCTTACAGTTCACATACAAAGTAAACACAAGCAAAACAAGTTTCAGTGTCCCCAAGTTTTTATACAGGTTCCCCAAATCCAAAATTTCAGACAGAATAATGCGATTTCAATTAAAACGCATTCTAATATTTCCGTCTCCCTCTAATACTAGTGCAGATAATTTTAAAGGGGCAACAAAAAATAGTAAACGGTCACTTCATAACAGTGCTCATTTAATCATTCATTGCCAAGAAAAAAAATATTTCGAAGCTTTGGTCTCTTTTACCCGAAATGTTTAGTGTCGAAGGAATAAAAAATGCCTCAATGCCTATTATTTGACTTTTTCCCTACGATTCCCACAAAAAAGTACCGACAGTGAAGAATATTGGAGAAAATGATGCTGCAAGTTCATCAAGATGCATTTCAAAATGTTACAAATCAGGTAACATTATATCGCGGCACTGCGTCCAACCATTTGAAATGTTCTCTAAAGTAACGCACAAAATCCATAAAATATAAGTTACCGTGTAGCCGAACGAAGTCCCGATGCAAATGCATTCTTGTACCTTATCTCTGTTTCAATTTTTTCCCGGCATCCATGTAGTACGCATGTACAAACCACATATCTTTAGAGCTGCCCTTGGGGATAATTTAAGATACATGCCCAAAAATGTCCTCAAACAAAATTTGAGCAAAAAACATTCGCCCAGGTAAACCGAACGCGATGTGTCTGGAAGGCTGGCGGAGTTTATGTCATTGAGTGGGTATTTGATATCACCAACTTCATCAAAATTAGCTCGGAAAAAAGGTCTACCCTTAATTCTGAATTGTCGTGAAATAATTTTGATAAATGTATTTGGCCAGTTTGCCCGTTCAAAACATTGCAAGGGATGGCGTTCCATACAATAACAGCTAAAACGTAACAGACTTTGGGCTCACATCTCTGAGATCAAGCTTCAAAGACTCTGACATTCGGTTTTATAGTCAATGAGGGGAATCGTGTTGGTATGCCTTAAGGAATGCGTAAATTCTCTTGGGCAAGCAAGTCTGAATACAAGCGCGATACAAAATACCAGCCTTTGCGTACATTAGGCGCCATGGGCTTGTTGGCATGAATAAAACCCATCAGTAGTGGAAAATGACTAGCTGTACCTGATAGGGCAAATGCTACTTCGACTATCAGGTCATCCACCATACACAATTTAATTTGAGCAGATCTATCACCTAAAGAGATGCTTTACAACCCAAGAAGTAATATGTTCGTGTATGCAGCATCCCTGCACCCTGCGATAAAAATTGTTTTTGCTGTTATCACCACATTTCCCCAGCGCTAAGAATCCCACCTTATTACGTTCCTGTATATCGTATAAACAGTTAGGACACTTTGTGCGTTTAGTACAAGACAGCCAGAATGACGAATGCGAATGCAGTGCAAAAACGTGATAAACGCTTCAGATTTATCAATTTCTTCAGATTACGCGACAGTCAGGAGAACGCAGTGCTAGCCCAGATGTTTTAATAGAAAAGCAATGGAATACACATCTAAACTAACCATAGTTCAAGTTTCAATGGTTAGGGTATCTCATAAAAAACGAGTCTAAGAATGATATTGGCCTGTCCGAACAACCACACAACAACGGTATAGATGAGACAGATGCCACAAAGCCGCGTTCAGTTCTCGAGCGTATGCACACGGATGCGGTTATGGGCCATAGGACGACACGAAGAAATGTTAGGTACAAGAGTTCGTTAAAACAGTGTGAGCGTAGCGCCGGAGCTGGCCAGTTGCGCGAGGGAGCACCGCTCATGGTAGTCTTGAACAGCACGCCGACAGACAAGGCAAAGACGATGAAAGCTCGTAGATTTTCCAGCCCTTGAAGCTGCAGTGGCCTGCGGAAAATGATTTGAATAAGCCGTTAACAACCAACGATAGGCTGGTGGGAGTAGCTACCAGTTAGACATCTTCATAATACCCGAGGCGCTTCTCTGAAATATTTTGTAACTGAAACAACAGAAGAAATTTCTCGCTTGCTTCGTTTTGTTTCGCAATTCACCACGTATCGCAGTGATATCCGAAAAAGGCCGCTAGGGCATCCGTCTGAATTAGAGTAGTTCTGTTGTGACAAATATCTGTGGTGATCAGTATCAAGGTCTATACTTTTTCCGCTCGACCTTGTATTGCACAACACACTCTTAAAAAGGCAGAAATATATAAGTGAACGTAGATTCCCATACATTTCCTCTGCCGTCAGCACGGAAGTTGCCGAAACTAGTTTTCAAATGGCCCAAGGTACATTATCTGCTCGTAAGAAGTCTTTCACAAGAAAGGCAATTTGGTTTTACGTTTCAAGTTAAGGGTGGCAAACACAAGTTTATGTTCATAGTATCCGTACATAACAGCAGCCTCGCAACGATTTACTTTAGAATTTAAATTTGGCATATCGAGAATGTGGCTGTATCTGCCAGTAACACTGCTGGCGCATTAATAATATTCTGGTTCCCTTCACATCAAAAGGCAGTAATTTCTGTAGTTCTGAGTGTTTGTCATGGCTGCCAGTAGCTATTATATTCATCCTGCATATGTCAGGCAAGTTAAAGTCCGCACCGAAAATAAACTTGGCTTGATCGCCCCTTAAGAGTTCTACATAGGCGCAAGGTTCCTGCTATAAAGGAAGATCCGCATTCGGGGCTGATATATCAAACGAATGACGAACATCTTACAAAAAAATTACCCTTACAGAATAAACTTTTTTCCCCCGGTATACAAAGAAGTTGAATGGTTTTTATACGCTTCCTAACAAGTATTCTCTCATCACCTCGTCGAGTCGGAGAGTCAAATTTCATATTTTGTAATTATAAATATTTTGTTATTAACGGCAATATGTAACCGTTTGCACTCCCTTATACTGTTTCCCCTCTCAGTGGTACCCCCCTTCCCCCCCATCCGCCAGTTGTTCGACTGAGTGTAGAAAACCATGTTCACACCTGGGTAACCTGACCGCCAATCCTTTTGCTTTTTTCGCCGCGGAAACCTACGTATCCTGCTAGAAGGAAGCCACAAAAAACTAACTGCCACATTGCCGTGCACCGAAACCGGCAACTAACGTGTTATTGTAATGAGCAAATTTCTGCCTAGGGAGCGCTAGGCTAATATTGCACATAGGTTTTTTTGTGTTCACACTACATGTATTTGGTAGTTAAGCCATATTCAGGACCTCGACACCAAGGCCAGAGCAGCTACCACTCTGCGACAGTAGCAATTATGGATCCCGAATAGTATTACTCACTATTGCCACCTTGAGCAGTTCAGAAGAATCCATGGAATAATGAGGTCCCCATCGAGGACGCAAGACGTTCCACCCCGGGCGAGCTGCGCTGAAGCCGTAATCACAGACAGAGTTCCAGGTTCCCTTCGTGTCCTCATAAACATCGCAGCTGGCCCAGTACAGGCCGCACAGCTGCGACTAACAGCCTTTCTCAAACGAAGCCGTTTGTATGCACCACTGTGTTTTCCGCGTGCTGGAAGACAGACGAAGCAGTCGTCTTTCCATTGGAGCGGTTCGATGACAAGCGCCGCACTTTTCGGCGAGAACGACACACCAGCACGTCCTTCATGCTCCGGCGGAAGTTGTCCGAAAGGAACGCGTACAGAATGGGATTGATGAAGGAATTCATGTAGAGCACTAGCGTGGTGAAAATGGTTAGGCTTACTGCTGACTTGGATGCCCCTTCGTACCCTGAAGACCAGTACTGGTAGAACTTGCGCGCGTGGAACGGCAGGTTGCACACGGCAAAGCCCAGCACCACGGCCACCAGGAGCCGTATGACCTTGCGCCTAGCCCGGAGCACCGTCGCGGCGGCTTGCTGCTGGTACTGGTGATGGACGTGGTTGGACGTGCACACCGGAAAGCCGTGCTTCCTGCCCATGGAATGCTTGGGCTTCTTGGCGACGCTGCGCGTCGTGGTGTACACGACGCTGTGCTGCAGAAGACTTTCGCGGCTCTGTGCCGCTGCAGCCGAGTTGCCCCTGGCCAACGGAATCAGCTCCAACGTGGCTCTTCTGGGACCACCGGTGGAGTACGTTGTGGGCACGCTGCTACGCCAGAGCTGGAGTCCAATGATAGAGTACATCACTGTCATGATGGCGATCGGTACGAAGAAGCACACGACAAAGTTGAGCACGTCGTAGGTGCGCGAGTCGTAGAGGAAGCGCCGCATGATGCAGATGTGGACGGTCCTACGCGGATCATCGTGCGCAGGAACCTCGGCCGTACCGCACATGATTAGGCGGGGACAGCAGAATCCGGCGCTGACGAGCCACACGGACAGGACGACGATTCGCAGGCGGCGAATGGTGATGACGTGTTTGCTCCACATTGGTGCACGATGGCGATGTAGCGTTCCACGCAAATGACGGTGAGGATGCCCACGGAGGCGGTGTAGCTCAGCGCCTGCGCACGCGTAAAAGACAAGGAAAACTGTCGCATTATACACATGGTGCGAATTCTTGAAATTTAAATTTGAATTTAATCTTTGTTTGCTGTATATTTCTGGCGACCTAAGCCATCAGAATTGTGCGTGTAAGGACGAGTGCACTTCAAGCCAGAGTTACTTGATATATACCAGTTGCGGAACTCCCCATAGGCCCCATTTATCAAAATTAAAGCCGTTCCACTCAATGTGAAAGCTGTCGGAAGTGCAGAGCAGTGATTCGCCATAATGGGCTGTACCGCCGTTATCCGCTTACTGCTACCACCCCATGCAATTCAAATTTCTCGCTTCGCAGTGCTCGCGCGCCCCTGCCTGAAACTGTGCCAGCGGGAGTTCTGTTCTCTTTGTGCTTTTCTCCCCGCACGTGCCGGCGTTGCACTGCCACATTTTGCGTTTACTATCGTAAAAACCAACCCAACGGGCGTCTTTAACTAAAGGAACGCGGGCGCTGCCGGTTAATTACGTATATTTTTCCTCAAATGTACCTATAGTTTTCTTTGCGCTAAATAACGGAAGATGCATGACAAAGGCCAGCGCTTCGCGAGTACCGAACGCTTATGACTATATAAACCTCTTTGCTTTTGAAGCCTCTGGGGTACGCCGCGAACAACAGCGTTACCCCGGGAGGCCGCTTTGGTGCTCTATATACTTGGGTTGAGCGAGCGAGCTAAGACGACAAGAAGAGCGCCTAAAGCGCTCTGCACTTAAAAGTCGGTCCGCTGTTGGCCCCCTACGCGAGTGCAAACACGAGCAAGCAGGGGTAAATATGACGAGCCTGTCGTCTGACAGCAGAAAATTGTATTACTGAAGTGCTTGCGGCTGCTGCCATAAGTCATGAAAAAACTGATATTAAGAAATACTTCCATAAGATATGCTCTCGAATTTAAACCGCAAGCTTTACATTATTAAGTTTTGTTCATAAGTAAATGTCAGGCAAAACCCAGTTTTCTCCCTTCGTGCGGTGCCAGTGCACTTGCCTCTCATCTTCCGCAAAGCAAGGAGGCTACCACCTTGGAATATGGTTTCGGAAGCGGATTTCCGCAACTGGTTTATACTAACGAACTCTGATCCAATCGTCATATTTGCTAGGGCGAGAGGGTGCTACCTATATGCGAAACCTGTCTTTGCGTTCCAGCTAAGATTTACTGAACACGATATTTTGATAAAAGAATTTCCTTCCGGCTTTCGTAGCATGTCGTAAGCATGATGTCTTGGACAACCCGGTTGCATACTTATCTGATGTTTCGACGAGCAACCAGATAACTTTTGTGAGGCAGAAAACCCAAATCAACGTAATTGAGCCTACCATCGTGAATTTATAAAACTCCTTGCGCTGCTGCACAGACCTCACATCTGAAGTTTGTTTGTGCCGCAGAAATCGTATTCAATACTTCTATCCAAGACACTGATAAGGCGTTTTTTTTAATTACTACTACAGTGGGGAAAAATTCCTTCCCAACCGGGAAACTCGAGGACTTCAGGAGTTCATCAGCTTAGAGAACAGTGTCGTACGCAGCTCGCTCCTTTAATAGCTACGCTTTCGTCGGTGTCCAAGCCTTCAAGTGTAGTGGTATTCAGTGCTTTTGTTCCGGAAAATACCCGCCGATTATTACTGGAGTAAAAAGTCGAGAGCTCATGCACTGATTTCAATAGTTTTTTTTCAACCATAAATACACTTTAAATATAAATATGTTTCTCTATTTAGGACAGTTGCGGTCCCATCTGGTTATAACTGAAATTGATCTAATCGCGCAGCGCGGCTTATTGTTAAGCTGACACGTACACATAAAAAAGCCTGCTTGGATAGAGTTAGAGCTGAGCAGACCAGGTACTAGCGAATTACGGAGTTTGTGAGTTCAGGACACCAGCCCTCCTACACACCTGTATAAAGAAGTACATCCGACAGAGGAAGTCTCCAAAGGGCCACTCGTCCATCAGGTACACGGACATGTTCTGGTAGACGCAGAAGAGTCCAACGCACAGGTCGGCCACCGCCAAGTTTGTGAGGAAGAAGTTCGTGATGGTGCGCATGCGCCGATGAACCACAACCACAATCACAACCAGCAGGTTGCCTGAAACAAAGAGGGTAGGCACGTATTACTCGGGCATTACCTTGCAAAATGTCGGGGTTAATTTGGCCTCCAGGCTCAAAGGGAGCACACAAGTCTCATAGCAAGCCTCGTGAGGACGCAAATTATCCCAGAAGAACGCATTTCTTTCGTCCGCGCGTCTAAGGTTGCTCTCAAATTTTGTGCACTAAAACACTTTTTTTTCAAATTTCTAAAATATGCTGCAGACAGAACCATCACGACGACTATTGTGACCACAAAAGGTGATATGTGGCGTTGAGTGCGTCTAAGCATTTTTCAGTATTTTTCTTTAACTGTTTTCTCATTGATACAGAGCGTGCTCCCGAAGTACGGTGCACCAAACCAAGCTAGCAGGCGCGTCTGGGGCCTGAATTGCCACAACCAACCGCACTTAGTAAGGTAGCGTACAGACAATGCACCGCCTCCTACGCCTTGCCGGCACTTTGCGGCGATAAAGTTCATTTTTTGGTTGCGTTTTTGAGCCACCTGTTGTCAAACAAAGGTGACCTTCGTTTACAAAGAATACAGAATGTCACTTCATGCCTTTAATCGGACTTGTAATACTGTAGGTTACGCTGCAGGTATTTTTTCTCTCTTCCGAAAACGCACAATAAATACACGGTTAGCTCCAGTATGCAACGAATTGTTACAAAAATAATATGCTGTGAAATAAATGTTGTTATTCAGACTCACGTAAGTGAACCCATGCTTCTTTGTGTTCCCTTTCTCCTTAACATGCAGAGACAGCTTTTCGTCAGTCCGTCGTCTTTTCAGTGGTACTAAGTAAAGTTATCGGATAGCACGAATCTTACAGCTAGGAAGAAACAAATGTGCTCACCAAAAAAGCAGCAGCAGAAGACGATGGAGTAGGCAAAAATGAGGCTGACGCGAACGTCCATCCTCTGAAAGATGTCCTCGTCCTCTCCCGGAGACGTCCACACGCCCGAGGAGGTAGGCGCTGACCCATTTCCGGCTACGTCCAGGATTTCCAGCGTGCTACTATCATTGGCGTCTTCCGGTGGTGCCATGGCTAACGTGCGGGTGGCGACCTGCGAAATAGAGGCATCAGTATTAGCCACCAATATTACAAATTAAACTATCTCCCAAGTCGTAGGCTTTGCTGGAAATAAAAAGATGGTAACATAGTTCATTGGCCGAAATGTTTTTTTTTATTTATGAGTGATCATGCAGATACCTAATCAGAGCTATGGTTTTCGTTACTGATGTAGATCTACGCGTTTGTGTACATTTAGCTGTTGTCATACTAGAACTCTGTTTGCACTTACCGAAAGGGTAACCTAATCATCTTTCGCTCGCCCTATTTTCATTATTCATGCGCATTAGATCCATACTCTATAACATCCTCTCTAATGTTATACCACAGTTATTGCGAGGACATTATTCAACGTATTTTTACTATATCCGTTTTATATATATCCGTTTTACTATATCCGAAACATGCGTATTGTAAAAGTGGATTGGCTCATCTTACAGATTCTCAAGCATGAAAACAGTAATCAATGGCGTCCGCTTTTACTCCGCCCAAAGCTATATGAACAACTACGCGTCATGAAATAACCAACGTATCAATCATTGGAAGAGATATTTATGGCAGCGAAGGGAAAATTTCCATCCACCCGATATGAAGCCTGGACCAAAACTAACATTCTTCAAATGCGAAGTTTCTCGCGTGCAACTGTCGGTTGTAGTCGTATGGCTGCCTTTCAAGTGAATGTCCAATTTTGTCGTCGCAGACACTTTCTCTGTCTTCACCCTCTGCCTTAAACTAGTCGCCAATATTACAATTGCGAATTACATCCCTGCTCAGTTTATGTGTCCAACTTTTCCTCTGAAATATAACGCATACTTTATGGGGCGTGCTTGGAGCACATTAGTTAGGAGACCATGCGATGATTTAAAATCGTAAAGATAAAGTGGTTGTGGATGCCACGCAGAAGACCGACCATTGTGCATAGAAAGCAACACTTATTGAATAAGTTTTATTCAGTAAGAAAAGAATGCCCATACGCCGCTGGCCGGACACTGCAAATTTTGTTTGTTTTTTTGTGTTTTTTTGTGTGTATGCGTGTGACGGAAGTGTGTTGGACAGAACCACATGCCGCAGGACTAACCTTCTCCTTGCACAGAGTTTCAGTAGCTTATCTGTATTCCGAGTTACCCAGTATCTATGGTGGTCTGCACAGGGAAAAGGCTTCTTACAGAAATGCCAAAATTCACAACTTATACTCTTGAGTGGCAGGTCAAGCCTCATAAATTCCAGGGCACAAGCACAGTTTTAAAGTCATAACAAAATTGCAGCAACAAAAATAAATTTCTACCCTCCTTGTTTTGTAACCATCGCCGTCATACGGCGTGCTGCGTACCCTCCTCGCTACGGACGTTGAATTGTGCATTTCTAATGCGACAGCATTCGTTGCCCATGGAGAAAAAAATACGCGACCGCTTTTGTCTGTAGCAGCAAAACGGCGCCTCAATTTTTATCGGCTCTCACAAAAAAAAAATGCGCCCACCAAAGCTGCTCGACAACGCCTAAGCACGCGTACAGCCACGCCTGTTTAAGGGGTGTAACACTTCTTTCAACTAATTTTTTAAATATTAAATGCTTGCACAACGTAGTCAACCAAAACCTCCAGTACTTAAATTAGGGGCCGCACGGTACCTCAACCAAACATTACTGCTCTATGCCCATAAGATGACTTATAAACTTGCTGAGAAGGTTTTTCTCACTTTCCCAGTCTTCGTTTCTATCTAACGCTCGAATTGCATCACTGCAAAAATGTAGCGGGGATTGGCTGGCTTTTCTTTAGCGGCAGCAATGAAAACATTTGATTAAAACTATTAAAAGAGCCACATAAGCGAAGCAGAAACAGAAAGCAGATCTGCTGCGACGAATATATCACGCAGTGACGCTCCGTGCTGGCGATAACTACAGCTTTCGCAGCGCTCCCAGACACGAAGAAAATAGGAAAAAACGTTTATCGGAAGGGTTTCAGAGTCCCTTCAAGAGAAAGAGAGCTGTTTGGCTCGCGCACCTGCGATTACACGTGTCGATAAACTGTTTTGGTCATGGCTGGGTTGCACTCGAAAATATTGGTTGATTATGAGGTTTAACGTGCCGACGCTGCACAGGCGACGAGGCGCGCCGTAGAAGAGGGCTCCGGGTTGCATTCGGAAATAAGACAGCCACTGCATTATATGTACCAAATGCAAAAAGTTCGTGCTAAACCACGAGCGATACCCGCGACACCGCAGACAGAGTCCAGAATGCAGGTAAGAAATGAACAAATGCAGAATAAATGCTCCAGACACTGCTCCCGAGGGACTGTAGCGCTTTGATTATCCTACATTCCAACAGTCTTAGTGCATCTGTAGATCATGTTTTCTAACACGAAAAAACTAACTCCATAATCTGAAGCTGACCTTCTTTACTGTAAATATGAAAGTTACAACAAAAAAGGTGGCAGAAATTGATCAAGAGGTCGTTGTTAGGTACCGTGGGTTTACCCCCTTGAACCGCATTTATTAGTTGAAGGTTTTTCCCCGATAATACAGGCACTTTATTATCTTACCAGCTTCGACCAATGTTTACCGTATTTTATTGAATATTCAACTTTTTACAGGATCACCAGAATACAGAGCAAAAGAGAAATTTTTGCTGGATACTTCAGAAACGAGCAAACGCCAGAAGGAGAGCTCATTAAACCGTGGTCTTGAGGCAGTGACTCATTGTACTCTATTACAACCTTACCGTTCTGGTAAATAGAGAGTCTGTGGTTGACAGCAAATGGACTGACGCTGCGATGACCCTAATGAGGCGGCATAGTTCCCAGTGTTGAAATGAAAGAAGTGCCAGATCGTGTGGATTTTGACTCTTGAGGCCGACGTAAAAACACTGAAGTTCCGTGCTGAGAGGCCGCGTTATTGTTCACGAGATAAGTTTATACGCAACCATCGCACTAGCGCTATTTTCACATCGCTTGGATACGAGGGGATTGAATACTTTGAGAACTGTGTTTTTATAGGTGACTGCCTTTCACCTAACGTACATTTTGTTTGTTGAATAAATCGAGCAACATTGAGTTACTGCCCTCAGGTTGTATTATTTCGGTCAATATAACGATAGGCGGAACTCCCATTACGAACAGTTGGAACATAAATATAGTGTGTTGAAAACTATGTTCGACTAAGGCATACACGTGCTAATGTTGATTATCTTAGCGTGAGACACCTTCATAAGACCCTTGACGACAAAATCCAACTTAGGTTCATTCAAAACAATTGTTTGTACCAGTCACACTGACGTAAACTTTAATGAACGCATCAGCAAATTACGTTAAGTAGTAAGGATAACAGATTAAGAAGTAGCGATACAGCGGCCACACTGTTTACCAGTTCTCTTGGCATTACAGGGAAAGCTACAATGTGTAATTCTTTTTGTAGGCAGTTCATAAGACACGTTTAGCTTCTGTCAGCTTCATTCCTAATTACGAGGCGTTTCTTCTTGTCTGCCTTTGTGTTGTGAGTATTGTGCAGCCTTTACAGCTCCATTGCCGATAAAAGTCCTTCTTCGTCCTGCACCACCTCCCCACCCCAATCCTCTTTCATTTTGTCTGTAAATGTTTTTGACGTAGGTGAACTAAATGCCTAGTTGTTAGATAGCGCCCTACAAAATTTCGAAGCAAAACATTTGAAGCAAAAGGACTGTTTTGGAAGATTTTTTTATCTTCATAAGTTTTTTCAGGCAGACATAAAAAAACTACATCAGCGCCTCTTTGGTTTACTGCGAAGTATAGCAAAGATTTTGACGGGAGTATTATAAAGACCCCAATAACAAATGTTAACAGATGTTCCACAAGTAGTGCTTCTGCCAGCTGCTGTGGAGAGCATTACTTGCAGTTCAATGGCGACAGTGGTGGGTAGTTCGGCAAGGTCTTCTCAATGGAGTCTGATGATGAGGATCGCAAGACATTTTTTGATGGCAGCGGAGAAGACTTTTCAATGCGCAAATGACTGCCACGGAGGCAAAACGAAATACCAAGGAGGGGAAACGGTAAGAGGGGAAACGAAACAGATGCAGCATTAGTCAATCATATGGCAAACTTTCACTGTTATAAACTTTTTTCTTTCCTTAGGCAGGCCTCGTTTAGGTGCTAAAATGTATATCAACAGGACAAACCCCCCAAAAGTTTACTGTCGCATTTACCGAGTTGCTTATGGATACACACTGCGTTGTATTCTCTTTCAGTAGGCATATTTACAGCAATACTGAAGCTTCCTAAGCAACCTTTTTTTCGTGCAGCACCTCTTCATAAATTTGTTGCACTCGTGCAGAAAGTTCAACAAGCTGTTAATATGGCACGCAACGTTCATACCAGAGGCCGTAGTACCTCATTATTAAACATCTAGGTCATGACGGAAACACCAGATTCTCTGGAGAAGCGCTTCATCGGAAGCAAAGAGCAATCAACAAAAGTTTCGATTTTACTTACAGATTGATCGTATGCTTTCATTTTCTTGATAACCTGCCCCCTCTGTGAAACCGACGTGCGGAAAGAGTTCCGAACTCCGATATATCTTGGGTTACTTTTTCGCAATGGCGGAAGGATGAACCAAGACGGCTTTAAGCTTTTATGCTAGCACAAACCATTGCAATTATATAACGACTATTCAACGCTTCTCTGAATGTCCTACCATCCCAGCATCCTGCACAGAAACACATTCTTGAGTCCATACTTCATTTTTGGTCGAGGTATTCTAAGAACGTTGCATTTAGATTACTTTCATATTGAAGGGTTCGCCTTCCCGAATGCTGCCAGCATATTCAAGCGTTTTGAGATCCACTTTAATAACATCAGATCGGGAAGGTTTGTTGTGTGGGATGCAGGGTACCTTGGAGAACTTTCGTTTCCTTAACAAGAGCAACTGAATCTTCAAACATCGTGGCCCGCCTGTTTGCGACTGCGAGCCGCACTTCGAACAACGCGTCGTCGAAGAGCGCTTTGATTAGTGCTGGTCGCTTTTCTTGCGCTAAGACGGATGAGTGGAATATTCAAGAACACCTGCACAATTATCTCAAGTGCTGCGCCCGCGGCACGAAACGCGGGTTCCTATGTACCAAAAGAGTGATATTCGACGCGCGCGGCTTCTAACAACTCTTTCAGCTGCTACAGCTGTTTGTAGTGTATAAGAAGGTGTATGCTCCTATACCTTTGCTGTGAAACTCTACAAGCCAAAGGTCATAGAAACAACTTCTGACTGTTGACAGTTGTTTGCGTTATAGGCAGCGCACTCCATAGCAATAATGTTGCAGCCTAGAGTTTCTTGCAGTTTTCTTCACACAATGTGCTGTCCAAGACTTATGGCGCCATCGAATTTTTTTTATATATCCCGACGGGACAAACGACCAGCATTGCTTTGAAAAAAAAACTCGTCAAATCACACTAATGCTTTAAAACGTAATGGTTGATCGAATAATCGATTGATCTCGGCTAACTTTTAATATAGTGATATTCTTTTTAGGGTAAACAATCAGTGATAATGAAAGTTTATTTCAGCCTCCTTGTAGTGACACAAGTGTCGATATCACTTCCGCGAACACTGTAATAAAAGACAATTCAGAGGCCTTGCACTACTGTGAAGATAAAATAGCGAAGCTGTATTGGTGTGATAACTATATTGAGTTATTTATTGCAATTTACTCTTTCGATGGAATGAAGACAAATACACGTAACTTCCTCAGACGTAATTGGGTTTGTGATTGTATTATTTGTTTCGGTATAGTGTCAATAAAACAAGACAGAAAATACAAAACAACACATCACCGTGTTGTTGTCAATCCATTTCATCGCACGGTTTCATACTTTTTTGTCATGGTTTACTAACTCCCCCAAGCTTCCATGATAATGCAAGGTATACAGCAGTTTTTTCTTACCCTTCCGTCCGTAACGGCCATGTATTCAAAGCAGACAGGAATTATGTAACGTTTACAACTCCCCTGTGAACAATTTAATTACGATGAGTAACCGACACTCGGCGTAGTAGCAGCGTCCTACCAATCATTTTCAGTGTAATTTTTTTTCCAATAGTCTTATATTAGATTGAGAGCTACAGAGCATTTTAAACTTGCCTTGTAGCGAACGCGCGCCAAGAATGGCACGCGTTCGCTCCAAGGCATACGCGAACACAATTTTGGTCAGGAGCTAGCCCATGACCGCTCGCTGCAAAAAGAAATTAATGCACTCCGGTTTTCACAGACACTCAGTTTTTGGGTATCCAGTTCCTGCCCTTGAAGTTACTCTTCTTTCATAATGGCCCATTGTCTCCATCGCCGCAACTGCGTTAGTTGCACCTGATTTCACGCAAGGACGGTCGAACGCAGGGTGCTGCGTGGCACCACACACGCGCGGCAATTTTGGGTGTCCGGCCGGGCGTGTTATCAGACTCCATGCAGCCCCCACCCATGCAGTGGCGTGTAAAGCGATGTGCCCGTCCGCTGTGACGCCTTTACGAAGCCACTTCTTGCTGTACGCCTGCTTCGCAGAGCAGGGCCGATGAGCAGCGCCAGATAGTTTAATCTGCAATGAAACGGCCAGGCTTCGCAGTTTCGAGGGATCAACGCTATAAAACTGCCCTTGAGGCCATTCATGGCTCCCTAACGGTTCCAAAGAGAATGATTTTATTCGTCGCGCTAGTCACATTGTGGCGTGGTATTTTGGAAAGCTGGCAACACTGGCACAATGAATAATTAACGATCTACAAATTACTAAATATTTATTAATCAATCACTTAATTAATTAATTACAAACTTCAAAACCCCTTCCTGAAGAAATTTAAGAGAAGTGCGAAAGCTTTCTCAAATCAAGACCGGCGCAAAAGTGCGCGAAAACCTTACCTAAAAGTGCGTCCATCTTCGCTGAAAGTGCGTACGATCTCCGGTCAAACCTTCAATGGCGCAAATCTCAAACGAAGAACAAACCCATGCGACGATTTTTCGCGCACTATGTAAACCCATCTAAGAACGATCTACGTGTATACCGATACCTGGTTTATGTAGATAACGGTACACTATTGTACTCCTTCGTCATGATCGATGCGTGTATTGTCTTGTCTAGAACCATTCCCTTTCAGTGACTTTCAAGTAGCCCTTTTGACACAATGGAAGCCTGGTTTCACGCAGGCGCCGTATTTACAGAGGTCTTATCAGAGCTTTTCGGTCGACCAACCGGTTAAAGGTGAAATGCATTAGTTTTTTTTTTATGGGAAGCCGTCGGCACCACTAAGAAATCTTGTGCTTTAATTAATAAATGCATGCAACTGTGGTCCTGCCAAAAACGCACTCAGGGAGATCCAGGTAGAACCAGCGATATGGACGCAGCACAAGAAGAGACGGCACACGCACAACACCGCTGGACTAACTCCTCTCTTGTCCTGCGTCCGTTTCGCTGGTTCCGCTTCAAGTGCATTATAAACCAACTAGCCCGGCAATTTTCTCATAAGAGAATCGCTGGTGCAAAGTTGGCTGAACTTTTCGTCTGCCAGCATAAATGGCTGAACAAGGTCCACTTTTTGTCGCTCGCTCCTTCCGCGCGAATCAGCGCGTGCGGGACACATGTACGATCTCGAGCCGAGGGGGGTCATTGCACGGCAGCGCTGGGTTGTTCCGTGCGCTTCGACGTGTGACCCCAAACAAGGGAGTGGAGAGGAAATGAGGCTGCAAGCATCGACCGGTGTGCCGACCTAATTGGAGCACTGCGGTGGGATGGACCCGCGCTTGCGTCGTTGGCTGGCGTTCAGCTCCGTGCAGCTCGCGGAGGTAACGCACATTGCGCGAAATCGACAAAAACAGCAAATGACGATCTAGCTGGCAGAGACAAGTCTTGGTGAAGACTACGTTATGAAGTGGAATTCCCGATGATTATAAAGTTATTGCTAAAGCTCCTTTTAAAAGCTTTTGAGGCATGGAACGGGCTGCCATCTTACTCCCAGATGACAGCCCTAGTTAACGTAGGATTAGCAGCCTATCACGAAAAAAAAATCTTGTGATAAATGGGCTGGTTGGAACGGAGACAGATATTAAATTTTTCCTGTGCTAATTACGAAGACAAGAGAGAACATACGAACGCACCCTTTCTCCTTCCTTGACTCCGTTACCTATCAATGTGAAAACGTTTCAGCAAGATGAAAATGTTGCGTAACGATTTTACGAAACTTACCCGCATTCGTTCTTTAATGCTGCAAAAAAGGGCACGCAAAGGGCACGACCAAAATTGCAACGCCTCTGATCAGCTTTCTTTTCAAGTGGTCTGTGGCCTCGAGAGAAGCAAATTCACCTAGCTAACGAAAGAACGTATTTGTAAATTTTCAGAAACTGTACTGAAATTGTTCACGTTGGACTAGCTATGGAATGCGGACTTGTCATCTTTTACAGAGAGTCTATACCATTGTTACCGTTGTTATAGTTACACTGCCGTCACAAATCTTTTACGTCCACATCAATAACAACTGCCGTAGTTGTCATCTTTAAAGTAAAGCTAACGTCTGAAATACCTTCCCAATTTCTCAGCATATAGAGTTAGGGTTGCTATACCAAGGGCTAGAGGGGCTGCTCTCTTCGTCAACTTCTTTTCGTATCTTTAAACGCCGTTTTTTCGTTATTAATATTTTATGCATTTAGCGCGTCTCCCGTGAAAATTTGTACTGTTTTTTTTAGCAAATAGTGTCTGAAATCCCCTGGAAGGATGTTTCCGTAAGCAAGTGAAGCTGTTTTGGACGGCGCTATCCAAAAGTGTCATTCGTGTGGGAAGGGGGCATCTCGCAAAATTGAAGGAAGGGTCTATAAACCAGGGTCTGGTGCCTAGAGTGGACAACCCACTTAAGGGGTAATGTCGTATTCACACAAGATTTCTCAAAATCTTGAAAAGTTTGGAAGGCCCACACACGTGAACGTTTTGTTTTCTCCGGCCCCGCCTCCCCCCCAACTTTTGCACCTCTATAAACAAATCAGCGCACAGCGCACTTGCCCGATAGCCCAATGCCGATACCAGGCACAACAATTTTTATATTCAGCACAGAAGGTTGCTGTATGCTGCATTCCGACCACAAATGGAAAGAAACGTACAACACAAACAAGAAGAGCCCTCAACTGCCAATTAAAAGAGCATTGCTATAATGTGCGCCAACTAGCAAGGCCTTCTCGGCTTCAGCTGTCGCCATTGGGACTGCGTGGCCCAGTTTACTGACGTTAGAATATTTTTCAAAAGTAAAGAAAGAACCACCAGTAAGATACTTGAAGCGGCCATGGGGGTCCGCGGGATTTTGTCTTGATGGGGGCAAACCGTTTGCATCGTGGAGGGAAAGGGAAAGCCTTGGGTGAGACGCAAGTCCGTCTTTTGCAACCCCTGGCCGACGCACATAGGAGCGGGCAATATTTCAAAATGTCCAAGTATCTGTCTTAGTCAAACTCCAAGTGCACCACCTACAGAAGATATTACGCATTCCTAAATCATCGGTCCTAGCAGGGAACAATAAAAACATGTGTCCTCCTTTATGAGTTTTGTGATTGTGCTTGTTGATGTTTCATGTACCTTCACAGTGTAAGCATGCGTTTCTTCAAATAAATCAGTAGTTGAAAGATTGAGTGCTGTCAGTGTACGTTTTCTTGTTTTCCGTCATCGGTTTCCATGTTTTTTTTATTTTTTCAGTAGGGGAAATTTAACGCTTCGAAGCTACAACCGGTCAATGAGGCGGGCCGTGTGGACGGCCCCAGGTTAATTTTGACCACCTGGGGATCTCCAACGTGCGCCGAAATCTCGACGCACCGGCGCTTTTCGCTTTTTGCCTCCTTATAAAAGCAGCCACCCCGGCCGGAAGGTCGAACCCGCTTCCTTGGACTCAGCAGCAACACGACTCAGCCACTGAGCCAACAAAACGGGTTATATTAGCTATCTTTCTGATATGAAACGAATGCCAGCTACGTTTCGAGTACCGGGTTATGCTGAAGGCTACGCCAAATGAACAAGCACGACATTCATAACGCACAGGCCACGAGTGATTCCAGCATTTGCAGTGGAAGTCGAAATGGAGGGTCTATGAGAAGACAGAGAGACAGTGAGGAGAAAGAAAAATCTCCGCTTCCATTAACTTACTCCGCACTTTAACGACAACCGACAAACCATATCGGTTTATTAAGGCAACATTGATATTTTAGGGAGGAGTGCTGAGTATAGGAATAATGACTTTGGGGCAGGAAAATTCGTGACTCGTGAGCCATAAATGTATCGCGACAAGGACAAAAAACTCAAGAAATGCTGAGATGAGGGGTGTTCAAAAGAGGGCACATTAATAAACCTTCCGTGCATAGCGCAAAAACCCAATTATAATTTCGCGTTAAGAGAACATACCATAACGGTAAAGAGAAAATAGCTCTATATTGGGTTCGCTACATAATTACGGTCGCCAGTAATTGCGTTATTCACGTATATTTTTATGTTGTTAGATTTATCAAAGCCCTCATGGAGTCGTATTGCCTCCAAATAAAAAATACGCAGTAATTTTGGGGATCGACTATAACCCGGAAATGAGGAATTACAGACGATAATAGCAACCAAAGAACCAGAAGAACTGATTAACGGCGGTCAATATAGAATAACGAATCTATCCCGATGATCCTCGAGGAACGCGAGAACCTATTATTTCAATCATGTGAGTATCAGGCGACGTGAAAGATCCCTCATTTTCCTCGCTGTAAGTCGAACGACGCTGTGAGGTATGACGTGCTTCATTCCTTTTTTTCAGAACCCTTGTAAGATTCAGTGCTTATTACGAGCATGTTACCAAACGTTTATGTTCTCAACACAAATACGTGCTGCTTAAAAACTGTTTTTATGAACTTTTTTTAATCTATAGCACGCTTTTTAATCCATAGAAAGTGTTCTTGCTCACTGAACACAAGCGGCAGGCGGTACTGCCGTAGGTTGAACGTAGCTTTCTTTCAACCAGAGTCAGGACTGTTATCTCAATTGTCCGCACCAAATACTTCCACATTATCTACATTATCTACCGCTAGTTCTCAGTAGCCGGATATTCTGGATTACGCTTACGTCAGTTCGCACTCGGTTCTAAGCCGTCGGGTGGTATCCGCCGCGCTTTCCTTGTTCCATTGTCTGGATATTCTGCGGTGTGTCTAGTTTTAAGATAGTTTCTCGGTATTGATACAGCGGATGAAGGAATTTTGAAATTGGCGCCAACCAGCACTCTGCGGCACCATGTGATGTGCACGGCGGGCTCGACTGGAACTTTGTGCGGCGACGTTTCCAACGCTGGAGGGGGCGATGTGGTTGCCATACCGCGGGTTGCTTCAAGAATATATTAACTGTAAGCTGTAAACCTTTCTTTCATTATGCCAGTACGAGTTGTATATCTAAATAATACGCCTCTGATAGCGTAGTATGCACGTGCTAATGCCTGTCCTGATATGTTTCAAATATTTAATTTTGTGTGGTAATTTCAGTATATCCGATGCTAGAAGATCGTACATTTGATAGGCAATATAAACCCCTTGTTCACAGACGATGCATTGTTACCTTCAAATGAAGGAGACTAGAAAACAAACAGAAAACAAAGCGACGCGAAACATTCCCCCCGGGTTCCCAAAGGTGCGCGTTTAATATAAAGTTCATCTCGGAAAGCACACGAACTATTCCGCATTTTGGTGCTACCAAAATCACAGTGCCCTTTCTTGCTCCAAACAGTAAACTAATGATGCAGAAGCTTGTAAAACTTTAATTTGCGTAGAAATACGCTCGCAATCACTATATAATTGTCTTGATTCTCTCACAAAATGATAAAAATGCAAACGGTTGTAGGTGCGTGTTAGCTGCAAAAAAAGGAATGTGAAACAAATATTGGCTGAAATGGAGTTACAAGTTCACTTAAACACGTTAACAAACAGAACAACGTGCACAATGTCCACTCAAACTAGACGTTGAGTGCACCTAATGTGCACTTGAAGTTATTCTGGGCATCTCAGTTACGTATTAAAGCCCGGATGGCTGCTGGTCAAGAATATTTTGGAGAAATTGCCGAGAAAGATGCCGTGCGCACGGCATTAGAATATCGTGCCTGAAAAAGTCCGCAAAAGTTCAGGTCAAAAGAAGTCCGGCTCACTTAATGAACAACAGGCTATTTGAGGAGTACACGCAGCGCGCAAAATGCCCTATCTAACTCTTGGAGCTGCTCATGTTTTCAGCGCTCAAAATATCGACATTCAAAACTGACGAACTTTCATAACAATAAGGACAACCAAAGTTTAGCAGAGCTGCACATTACTTGCGTAAACAGAATGTAGGTTAAGTCAAGACCGGCAAGCACTTCACAAAAAAAAAAAACGCGGCCGCAAATAATGGTCCTCACCATGGCGTGATGAACCTCGGCCCCATTGCTCGCACGACGATAATATTTTGCTTCACCGCCCTCACTAAAGTTTCCCAGTTGCGTTATAAACCATCAATACCAAAGAGAAAACCTGTAAAGCTGCTTCTCCTGCCAAAACCGTCGAACTTCTGAGGCACGGCACTTTTGATTGCGACGGAAACATATGCTGCTGCTCCGAAAGCACGCATATTGCAACGAAGGCATTCGCGGGACGGAATTCCGCTGAGTAGAGGCGTTGATGAACAAAAACCGCTTCCTTACGGCTTTAAACAACATGACGAAAAAAACGGTATATGCCGTGCGGAACGTACAAGACGCAGCGAAGATGCAGCACTCCGTTAACCCGAGCTGCATGTACCGCAGCGAAAATGCAACGGGTGGGTAGTTTGCGGTAACTCGGGCGTGAAAGGAGGAAAAAAACTTTGCCTCGACTTCGGTAATCATCACGAATGAGCACCGTTGATGAAACGGCTAACGCAAGTATGGCAAAAAAACAAAAACAAAAACAGACAACTGCGGGGGCAGCTATTCCGAAACAACCATCGCCGCAAGGAGTGAGTGCGTGATCACTCGGATATGAGGTCTACGCTCGATTGCGCGTAAAGTTTATGCACCGCGCTTTTGCACGGGTTGCAAGTCTCCCTGGCGTACAAATGCGCCTCGAAGATTGTTTTTGCTCCCGCTAGCTCCTCCGCGCGATTTTGTCCATGGTCGCGTCTAATGCGTAAATGATTGCTCTCCTTTCTAGCGGAATGGGCTGGTGGCCCGAAATGTCGTCACGCAGACTATGAATCAAACAAAATGTTTCTTCCCTTTCAAGGGTTGGGGACGCCCAGGCCAGTGGTGTATAAGAGCGATATTCTGAAACGCCGTTGAGACTAAGCGGGCGTAAAACACTGCTTTGGTAAGGCGGAAACATTCGAGCCTGTCACAATGATTCGAAAAGCTACGTTCCGGGAGTCGATTTCGCATTTTTTCCTGTCTCTTTTAAGTGAGTGCGGGGGCATACATATTAGAACTGAAGTAGAAGTAACGACATACATCAGTAACACCGTCTTCTATATCTGCGAATGTCGGCGTTAGTTGAAAGACAGGACGGTTGTGTAGGCGAGGAAATGCCACTCTGCACAAAGGCTGCCTTCCTTGCATTGTATTTTTGTACTCGTCATACCCGCTTAGGTACGCAGTGAGGCGAATACGTAACACAACGTTACCCGTTCTGGTTCACCGTTTCATTATATGTATGGTGCGTTATAGGTGCCAGCCGGACTCACTGAACAAAATTATGTATTGATTACATATTTTTCCTCATCCGGCCAGTGCAGGCATTCATAATAAAACCAAGCGTTTTTGCGCTCTTTCCCGGAGGATACCCCGCAGCAAGAATCTGCTACGTCATTAGTATTTGCTGTGCCAGGAGACCATGAAATCCTGCGCTTTCATTGTTGATGTAAGTCCAAGCTACTTAACCGTTTGTAGTTCATAATTGCAAAAAGAAAACTGTAGGAAAAGAAGCAACGAGCGGATACACAGATTTATCCCCGCCTACGATTCTTAAAGCAGCCATGAAGACAAAACACAACTTCGTTTAATTTGAGAGAACTAGGATTCAGTATCTCACTCCGCTATATTACAGCCACAAAAGACGTTCGTTTGACGAAAACAAGCAAGAAGAATTTAAAAACATTAAAATTTCGCGCCACAGTGACGTGTATTTGAACAAGAATGAAGTCAAACGGGCCAACAATAAAACATAATTTTCAGTGCGTTAACTGCACGTTAGCATTCAAGTGATGCGGTCAAATGGAACTAGAGGCCCCATTAAAGATGCCCATTAATGTGTCGTCGCGACAGGTGAGTTAGGCGGCTGCCACTCGCACAAAAAAGGTTCCGTGACGTCATAGAAAACTTGCGGGAAATTCGCTAGGGGGTCGCGACTGCTTCGGACGTTTTCTTTAATATCTCCGTTATTTGTTCGAAGATTGCGATCATATTGGTATCATTGTTATCGGGACTAAGCAGTCTTTCTAATAAAGCAACTTGTATTTTGTTTTCTGGCTCCTTTAAAACGAAAGCTTGCTTAACGGGACCTATGGCGTACTGTCAAAAAGCTAATGCGTTTCCCCCTAGGCCCGTTCCCGACCGCAAAGCTCTGACAAGATCTCTGGGCACATGGCGTGGGCTAGACACCGGGCCTTCTTTGAATGAAAACGGTTACTTTCACATCGAGAAAAAGGAACGGTTCCAGATAAGGCATTACACGCATCGAACATGAATAGGGAGTACAATAGTATACCGTTATCTCACAAAGCGTTCATCGATATGCATTTAGATCGTTCGTAGATGCGTTTACTTAGCGAACAAAAAATTGTCGCATCGGTTCGTTCTTCTTTTGCGCTTTCTCTCTTTGAAGGTTTGACGATCGATTGGAACGCACTTTCAGCGAAGGTTGTACGTATTTTTAGCAAAGGTATGGATGCACTTCTGAGGGACGCAGTTTTTATGTGAGAAAGCTTTCGTGCGTCTGTCAACCTTCTTTAGAACTGTGTGGTAAACCTTTCTTTCCACCGTGATGGACACCGTAATTCCTTCGTTTGCTGGGATTGCGTCACATAGTTTCGAATTAGAGACAGTTAAGCCTGAATCGTGCCACAAAACTGTCAACATTGCTTAGCTAAGCGGTAATTGAGGAAGCCTGGACGTCCTATTAGATACTCTTGCTTTTCTATGCTTACTTCGTCTTTTTTCCAGAGTATCGGTCCGATAGGGCTATTTAGCCAAAAGAGCGGTAATTTAGTTTTATTTATATCCCCCAGATGCCGCCACTGACTTGCGGGGCGCACAAGAAGGAAAAGTGAAGTCAGTGGTAGTGCTTGTGGTGGTGCGGACTCCCAGTCAGAAGCAGCGGCGACGGCCCAACACCTGTCGTGGCTCGGCCTGTGATATGCGTGCCGTGAACTGCGAATTGATGGCCGACCTTATTGCTGGGGAGCACGTTAATAATCTAAAAATTTAATTTATTCCCGACCATATTATTGTTACGTGGCGACAAGGTAAAGATGATACGAATATTTGGCGATGGAAGCAGCGATGTATTTACATGGATGAACTATGTCCAAGCGGCCATGACAGCTCCAGCTGAGCTCGTGCAACACCCTGCTTCATCGTCGTCGGCGTGGATCGCCTGGAGCTATGTTCCAGTGTCCCCTTCTGCTGGAGTCCGTAACAATATCATATAGAGGATAAAAAGTGGACAGATTATGGAGTATTGCAATTTAGGAATGACTTGTAATTTCGGCTGA